>CM046046.1:11383139-11880240 GCA_025215565.1 Flaveria ramosissima | reverse complement strand
CAATGCTGGCATGATAACTGTTGTTGTACGAGAATTCGGCTAACGGTAAGTGGTCATTCCAACTTCCTCCGAAATCGATAACACATGCCCGAAGCATGTCCTCCAATGTCTGAATGGTCCTTTTTGACTGACCATCAGTCTGGGGATGATAAGCCGTGCTAATATGTAACCTCGTCCCCATAGCGTCGTGGAACTTCTTCCAGAATTTGGATGTAAACCGGGTGTCACGATCAGACACAATAGACACCGGCATACCATGCCGAGTTACAATTTCCTTGATAAACAAATCAACCAACCTCTCAGATGAATATGTCTCGCGGATCGGTAGAAAGTGAGCACTCTTCGTCAGACGATCAACTATCACCCATATGGCATCATACCCCTTCGGGGTACGCGGTAGCTTCGTAATGAAATCCATGGTGATATGCTCCCACTTCCATTTCGGTATATCCAAAGGTTGGTTCTTTCCATACGGCTTCTGATGCTCGGCCTTCACCTGTAGACAAGTAAGGCATTTAATGACATACTCCACTACGTCACGCTTCATACCCGGCCACCAGTAATCTTTCTTTATGTCGTGATACATTTTCGTAGCAGCAGGATGAATAGAGTATCGAGTCTTGTGAGCTTCATCCATGATCTTCACGCGTAGATCCCCAAAACGAGGAATCCACATTCGTCCAAATCGGGTTCTAACACTAAGTGTGTTTTCACCCAACTCCGCGATCAGACCTCTCATTCTTTTAGAGTTAAGATGATATTCTTTCAATGCCTCATCTTGAAACTCTTTAACTTGATTCATCACATCCGAGGTCATGATCAACTGGTATGCTTTCACTCGAATCGGCTCGGGTCTCTCCTTTCGGCTAAGGGCATCCGCCACCACGTTGGCTTTGCCCGGATGGTAATGGATCTCGCAATCGTAATCCTTTGTAAGCTCCAACCATCGTCTCTGCCTCATATTCAGGTCCTTCTGCTCGAAGAAGTACTTCAAGCTCTTATGGTTAGTGAAAATGGTGCACTTTGTCCCGTAAAGATAGTGCCTTCGAATCTTTAGTGCAAAGACCACGGCTGCTAGTTCCAAGTCATGAGTAGGAAAATTGACCTCATGAACCTTCAACTATCGGGATGCATAGGCTATAACCTTTCCTCTCTGCATTAACACGCATCCCAAGCCCGAGTAGGAAGCATCGGAATAAACCACCAGATCTTCGCTTCCATCGGGTAGTGACAGAACTGGAGCCTGAGTTAACCTCGTCTTCAATTCCTCGAACGTCTTTTCTTGAGCCTTACCCCATACAAACTTCACGTCTTTTTGGGTCAACTTAGTTAGTGGAGAAGCGAACTTAGAGAAGTCTTGAATGAATCTTCTGTAGTAGCCCGCCAAACCCAAGAAGCTACGAATCTCGGGTGGCGTCTTTGGTGACTTCCATTGCATAACCGCCTCCACCTTTGCCAGGTCCACCATAATCCCGTCAGGATTCACCACATGACCCAAGAACTGAACTTCGCACAACCAGAACGCGCACTTGGAGAACATGGCGTACAACTTCTCCCTTCTCAACATCTCTAGAACTTCCATAATGTGACCGACATGCTCTGTCTCGCTCCTCGAGTAAATCAGGATATCATCAATAAACACGATCACAGATTTATCCAACATCGGCCGACACACTCGATTCATTAGATCCATAAAAGCAGTTGGCGCATTGGTCAAACCAAAAGACATGACAAGGAACTCATAGTGAACATATCGTGTGCGGAAAGCTGTTTTAGGGATATCTTGCTCCTTCACCTTCAACTGATGGTAGCCCGATCGAAGATCTATCCTTGATAACCAACTGGCATCTTGAAGCTGATCAAACAAATCATCGATTCTTGGTAAGGGGTATCGGTTCTTTATCGTCAACTTATTCAGCTCACGGTAGTCAATACACATCCTCATACTACCGTCTTTCTTCTTCACAA
The DNA here is from genome assembly GCA_025215565.1 of Flaveria ramosissima. NCBI lineage: Eukaryota > Viridiplantae > Streptophyta > Magnoliopsida > Asterales > Asteraceae > Flaveria > Flaveria ramosissima. The sequence goes on along the minus strand of CM046046.1, from coordinate 11,878,272 downwards.
ACAGGACCGAAGCACCCCAAGGAGAGATACTCGGTCTAATGAACCCCTTATCAAGCAGTTCTTGCAACTGCTCCATGAACTCTTTCATCTCTGTCGGAGCCAGCCTATACGGTGCCTTGGCAACAGGTTGGGCACCCGGTATCAGATCAATCTGAAACTCGATCTCACGGTCGGGTGGCACTCCTGGTAAGTCTTCTGGGAACACGTCTGGAAATTCACACACAACCGGTACATCAGACAGTTATGGTACGGGCGTATCCACATCCTTTACATAAGCCAAATAGGCATTACATCCACGCCTCATGCACTTTTCCGCCACCGCCATCGAGATCACTTTCGGAATCGTAGTAACTCGATCACCATAAACCGTCACTGAACTACCGTCAGGCGCTGTCAAACGAATCATCTTCTTGCGACACAATGTTCGCCTCGAAGTCCGCCAACCAATCCATCCCGAGAACCAAATCGAAACCACCTAAGGTCATCACGAACAGTCTAACAGGAAACTTATGACCCTCAAGTTCCACATCACAGTTCTCTATCATCTCAAAAATCCTGGTAGACTTACCTATGGCAGTTTCTACATCAAAGGGCGCATCAACACGTCTACTACTAACAGGCAGCTTAGCACAGAAGGCAGCAGCAATAAAACTTTTATTGGCACCCGAATCAAATAACACAGAAGCTAAAGTTTGGTTTACCAGAAACGTACCGGACACGACATCAGGGTCCGTCCTAGCTTCCTCCTGTGTCATGGTGAATTCCCTAGCACTCGCCCTTGGTCCTTCACCTCCCGTCTTTTTCGCCACGGAACCCTCAGCCCTCGGCTTCTTACAATCCTTGCTATATGACCACTTTCCCCACAGTTAAAACATTTGCCCGCAAGGCAATCCTTTGCGATGTGCCCCGTCTTCCCACATTTGAAGCACACATTCAGTCCCATCCTACATTCTCCCACATGTTCCCTTCCACACTTGCCACACCTCTTTGACCCCACACTCGAGGTGGCCCCAAGGCGGTCGTCCACCCGTGCCTTTTTGTTACTCGTCGAGGCATCACCCCGACCAAACCTTCTCCTGTTCCAGTTCCGATCACCACCACCCCTCTTATTTGCTTCAGTCACCACCACCTCTCGCTCCTCATAAAGTCTCCCTGCCAAATCAACCGCCGACCTAAACGTGCCTGGCTGAGCGGCGATCATATGCCCGCGAACATCCACTGGCAAACCCTGAACGTACCTCTTGATCTTTCGGGACAGAGGCATCACCAGATCCGGCACCAGCCGTGCCATTTCGTTGAATCTGGTGGTGTATTGCTGGTGTGTTATGGTCCCCGCCTCCAGTTGCAGGAACTCTCTCTCGATCTTATCCATCTCCCTCTGAGGACAGAACTCCTCGATCACCATCTTCTTCAACTCCTCCGACCTCATCCTTCCTATCGCGCGGTTACCCTCGGCTTGGACAATGTTGTGCCACCAGCACAGAGCCGAGTCCATAAATAAATGAGTGGCAAACTTCACCTTCTGATCTTCCCGGCACTCGCTGATGTCGAGAACAGCCTCCATTTCCCTCACCCACCGGTGAGCAGCAGCAGCAGTGTCGTTTCCATCGAAAGTAGGGGGCTTGCATCTCATAAACGCCCCGTAGTTACAGCCTCGTGCCACCTCTTGCACAGGCTCATCTTCCTCCTCTTCTTCATTATCGCAGAAAATTTGTTTCAGGCTCCGGTTGCTCTCGTCCTCCTGAAGACCTGTTTCTCTCCTTCCTTTCTCCTTCTTTCACAGCCTTGATGACTTCGGTTACCACAGACGGTAAGATTGTCTGCATAACCTGGTGTACTTCTTCAACAACAGCCTCCTTTACCGAGGCCCTCAAGTTTGCACTCTCATCCCCAGCCTCCGGATGAGGGGTCTCAAGTTCTTCAGGAACCACCTTTTCAACTCTTGGCCTTCCTCTTTTGGGTCGCGGCTCAGCATCAGGCCGCCACGGCCTCCACCCCTAGAAGCTTTAGAAGATCTACCACCAGCCATTCTCTAAATCATACTGAAAGATTCAAACACCAACACGGTCATTCAAGGAAACAGCTCAGTTTATGTCAGGTATAGTAAGTCCCTAATTACAGTGGTCAGTTGTGATTAGCCACTTACTTTACTCTTCATACCCCGAGCCTTACCTATCCTGACTACATCAATATCTAAATCTACATACAACACATAAACCATATAACATGCGCACATAATACTAGTTATCATTAAGAAAATACCTGATGGCACGCAGCTACTCGGATTGGCATCCCATTCCCATTCCGTCCCATTTTCAGTTTAATTTGAGGTTTATTTTGAAAATTTACCCGTTTCACTTAAACTTTGGCTCTGATACCAACTTATAAGGCCCCGTTCCCGGGACGCCCACAGTTGGTCATTCATCGCACATAAAACAAATAAATACATTTAACGTTCGTAAAATATTGCAGCGGAATCATCAAAATAGACATCTCATTATACTATAAAAGCTTTTGCCAAATAATACATCGTTAATCAGTTACAAAATATATTGTTGCATTACATCACAAAAGCCCTATATAAATGGATGCCATCAAAAAGAGCTGAGTAGCCTCGCAGCGCCATCTTCAGCCAACTGGAAACACATAAAAAGTTAGCGTTGCTGAGTGAGTTCTAGTTTTATAGTAAAATATACTTTACTTTCAATAAAACCGTTCGTTACTTTTGCATGATCACACTTCATACGTACACATAGATAATATCATTATTATCTTCTTCATTCGTTCATTCATTATTACATCTTTACTTGCGCGTTTGATATCTTCCGTACCAATACCATGTGCTACACCCCAAATTATATGGCTACTGGGCCGAAGTCTATAAATGGACAGCTGAGCGTATGCCGCAGTACTGGGGTAAGCGGTAGAGGTTCTATACAAATGGTCGGTCACAAAGACGGACCCCAATGTGCATCCTCCCAGGGTAGCGAACCCGCACACCGTTGGGCTAACACCTTATAATTGGCGTGTCCCGTTATCAAATTCTTGCAAGTGTTCATTACTTTCGTTCATTAAGGCATGCATTCAATTCATGTTCCCCTTTTTATCATCTTTCACTTTACGTTACATAATACTTTCAATTCATTCATTAGCATAACACGTAAAGCCACAAAGAAAGATAAACATTCATCATAATCAGGAACATCATGCATGCATAACATACAACATACATAAATATGCAATGCCATCATCATCATCATCATGCCCAACCTACTCCCTAAGGCTTTAACAGTCATCTTACATGAACTTACGGGAATTTCTATGTCAAAACTTACGCCTGCACTTTCCCCCGAAAGTCAGTAGTTAATCTACACGTTTCCCTGGGTACAACAGCCCCGTTTGGGCGTATGGACATCCTTCAGTCATATGGCCTCCAGGCGACTGAACATCATGCGATTGGACTCATGCGGATGAACATCTATGCAAATGGACATCCAGTCGTGCGTATGGATCTCATGCGGATGGAACTAATGCGAATGAACACCTATGCGACTGACCTCATGCGAATGGACTCAATGCGAATGAGTCCCAAGCGATTAGAACCAATGCGACTAAGCACCTATGCGACTGGACCCTCAGTCGTATGACTCCCCATGCGACTGGACCCCCAATCGTACGAATGAAACCTTAGTCGTGCGAATTAACTATCAATCGTGCGACTGAACCCCAATCATGTGAATGAACCTCAATCGCCCCTCAGTCGGCCGTATGGCCTTCAGTCGGTCGCCTAGCCCTAGCTGATGCAGAAAGGAGTTCATCCCGAACCCAATCTGCCATTTTCGGCCTCCAAGCTCATCCAAACCCATTCTAAGCTTAAATCAACCATCCTAAACCTTAGGAATGCACACCACAACACCATACAAGCACACACAAGCCCGGAAACAAACTCCAAACGCATCACACGCAATACACCCAAATGGGTCAAACACACACACATACAAAAACGGGTTTTCTATGCTTTCCAGCCCCAAAATCGGTTGAAAACAAGTAAATTAGGGGTCCTAGAACTCACACAAAAGATCACAACAAGAAGGTCTTCGATTGGACTAGCTACTCAACGATTTTGGCCACTCGAACCAACCCGAACCAACACTTATTCCTCTTTTCGTCTTTCTCTCTTCTCCTCTCTTTTCTTGGCTGAAATGTGAGTGTGTGGGGAGAGTATGGCTGCCCTCTCCCTACAAATATCACCACATTTCCAACTTTCCTTCGTTGGCGAGTTTGGTCCCTCGACTTTGAACTTTATTTCTTTTTCTTCATTCGTCAGCTTCAAAATAAATAAATAACCGGGTGTTACACATGAACCAATGCCTGAATCAATCTCCAATACCTTACCTAAAAACTTAATACCCATGATCATTCACCAGAGAATAAAGCTAAGCTTAAAGAATTTAAAGAAAAGAAAAGAAATGTTCAATCTAATGTCGAGAGTGAATTAAAAAAGATAATCATTGAAATATTCGAAGAGAAAGATTCAGAGAAGATAAAGAATAGTCATCCAATTAAAATCAAATCTTTTGAACCTCGACAAAAGAATAAAAAACTATTTGTTCCAAAGGGTGAATGTGTGTTTGAAAAAGATGAACTTGAAAAAGAGGATAACAAGTTAAAAGGGAAATCTAAAGAAGAGAAATCAAAGACTTCATGTTCTGATGATTCAAGCTCTTCTGAAACAAACCTTATTAATCAAAAAGTGAAAGAATCTGAAAAAGAATCTTCTCAAGATTCTATCAAAATCCAAAGCACTAAAACTTCATCAAGATCAAGAAATCAAAGAAGATGAAAAGCATCTTCTAAAGCCAAACAGTTTGAACCAATCAATCAAACAAGTCAAATTAAACCAGTAAAGTTTGTGTCAGCAAGAACCTTTGACATGAAGACAATCTCTGAAAGAACATCAAAACCCAAGATCAAATCTAACTCTAATCTAAAAACATGTTCAGGTCTGAAGTCTTCCGCTGTACATAAAAGATTTGAATCTAAGGAGTTAAAGAATTGTGAAAATGTTAAAAAGCCAAAGCCTAAAAATCAAAAGACCAAACTTACACAGTCAAAACAACAGTTTAACCTTACTACGCCTAAATCTAGACAAGGATCTAATGTGGCTTCCATATCTAGGGTTAAACAAATGTTGTTCAAATAGCCACAAAGGTACTGTGACATATGTGATATGTGAAGGGTTTGTTAGAAGATAAAATCAAAGTTTAACCTCTTAAACTTTCTGAAAAACACAGCGGATATATATTTTGAAACATGATTATAATATTGAAAAATCATGTTCTATAGGTGACAAATATATGTATAAAACAAACCCATATTACAAAGGATCATATTATGTGAATAAGCAAGCTATGTAAACAATAAACGAGCATTATGGACAGCCATATAGAGGCTGCCATAAACTACCTTTCAGCAGCTCAAACGGGTCGAAATCTTTGAAGATGATGATGTTTTTGAGCAGCAATCCTTCAACGTGGAGGACCTCAAATCATGATACCCACAAGCCTTCCAAACACTTACTTGCTAGGTAGTGTTACACCAAGCCTTGTCCCTCTTCTTGAACCTGAAATTTCAGCCAACAAGTAGCTTCAAGTTCAGCCAATAATCACTTGGAAATCAGCCAAAGATTTCGAAAATCTTGAGAGAAGAAGGAGAGAAAGACTATTGCTTATGTGAGAGAGAAAGAGAGTGTTCTAGTTGTAATCATGAAAGAGTGTATATATAATTAAGTCTTGCATGAAACAAGACCACAATGAAGTTCCCAAGGCCCTTGGGCGGCCGAGTTTGGTGTTCAAAAAATTTTCCCACCCTTTTCATCCTTTATTTTTATAACACTCTTTCAATTAACTAACTTATAAAATTAAAACTTAGTTTAATTTTATAACATAACACTCTTTTATATTTCATTATTTAACCAACTTAAATAATGAAACATAAAATTATCTCATGAACATATTATCCACATAATGACGTTCTATCACAAAAGCAATATTTAGAAAACCAATTTTCTAAATAGGTGTCAAACATTTATTGTATGATCTCATCAATAAATAAGTGTTTGTTAGTGTTTGTATAGCCTGTTATTGGGTATGACCTGACTTGGATCATGACGTACTAACCACATCAATCTTGTATGTGTCTTGGGCATATAAGATCCTACAATATGTACAATCATAACACGTCTGAGTGTTATTTTAACAAGTACTGTCATATTTGTGATAAGACTAATCACTCAATGACTGATTGTTATTTCAATAAATACTGTGCCTTGTGTGATGAGATAAATCATAATACTGAAGATTGCTTCTTTAGAAAGAACTCGCCTCGGAAAGATTTTGATAATCAAAGATTTCAAAGAAACCAAAATTATGGTTTTCAAGGATTATCAAAACAACCTTCTTTAGGCTTGAGATCTCTCAGAAGAATCAATTCTGATTATGACAGTTAGTATACTGTCAGATCACAACAGTACAATCAAGGAAAATTCATTCCACGTTCAGTGCGAATGAAAAATGAAACATTTAACAAGAAAATTTTTTCAAAGAATGTTTCAAATGATGGCAAATTATCTTAATGAGGATCTTGAGAATCGGTTTAATGCTTTGAGGTTAAAACAAAGAAAAGATAATCAGACAGTTTTCCAAAGAGGATTTGAAAATCCTAAATTTCAAAAGAAACCTGATTTGCACAAACTCCATTTCAAACATTTACCATTATGGATAAATATAACAAGCCCAAGACATCTCGAATTGGGTTGATAACTCATCTTAAATGTCTTTGAAATGCAGGTACGCCCAAGAAGACCAATGAATACATGGTTTGTTGACAATGGGTGTAGTCAGCATATGACAGGCAACCAAGCCTTGTTACAAGACTTTAAGAAAAAAATATGGTACACATGTAGCTTTTGGTGGAGATGGAGGTGGAAAGATGACTGGAGAAGGAAAGGTATCTAACGGAGTTATAAGTTTTTATAAAGTCAACTTCTGTGCTCAGTTGAACTTTAACCTTTTAAGCGTTTCTCAAATATGTGATAAATCATATTCTGCTTTATTTGATGAATCTTAATGTTATATTCTAAAGCCAGGTTTCAAGATCAGCAAGGAATGGGTGGTTGTAAAAGCTGTTAGAGATTGAGATGTCTACAAGCTAGATATGTCTCACATTGATCCTTTAACTGAAACAACTTGTCTCAATGCTCATGCTTCAAATGATGAAAGCCAGCTTTGGCATAGACGTCTGGGGCATTCCAAATTCAAAAATATGAACAAACTTGTATCAGGAAATCATATTGTGGGCATACCTTCAAAGAAGTTTGCTACAACAGATCTTTGTAAAGCTTGTTTGAAAGGGAAGCAGCACAAGGCGTCTTATAAGTCCAAACTTATAAACTCAAACTCCAAGCCTTTCCAGATGTTACACAGGGATTTATTTGGTCTAGTAAACGTACAAAGTCTTGGAAAGAAATCATATTGTCTGGTTATCATTAAATGACTATACAAGATTTTCTTGTGTTTTCTTTTTACGTGCAAAATCTGAAACGACTAATTTATTAAAAGAGTTTATCACTAAAGTAGAAAACTAACTTAATCAAAAAGTCAAAATAATTAGGAGTGATAATGGAAAAGAATTCAAGAATGCTAATGTTGACATGTTCTGTGCAGGGAAAGGGATAGCTCATCAGTTCATTGCTCCAAGAACTTCTCAACAAAATGGAGTTGCAGAAAGGAAGAACTGAACATTGATTGAGGCAGTCCGTGCAATGTTAGCAGATGCTATGATTCCTATCACTTTCTGGGATGAAGCCATATCAGCTGCGTGTTTTATTTAGAATCGTACTCTATTGGTGAAAGACAAATAGAAAACTCCTTATGAGTTAATGTTTGGCAGGAAACCAAACATAGATTTTCTTAAATCATTTGGTTATCCAGTTTTGATTCTAAACTCAAATGATCAGCTAGGCAAACTTGATGCAAAGTCTGATGATGGATTCTTTCTTGGATATTCGTCAGCTTCTAAAGCATATATAGTTTATAACTCTAAGACGAATGTTATCATTGAAACTTTCAACGTTAAATTCCTTGAAAATTCATTCCCATCAGTTGCAAATGGTCCAGCGTGGTTATTTGATTTAGATTCATTGTCAAATTCACTCAATTCTAATCTGTTTGACTCTTCTTGTGTTCACAGGAGACAGGTAGGAGATCTAGGATCCTTTAGTGACGATTCAGACTTTGACGATATGGATGATTCAAGCCTGGACTATCCATTTTTCTCATTTGTGAGAGATTCTTTATTCAATTCAGATGTTCATGAGCAACAAATTAATGAGCAACACCAAGTATATGCAAATTATGATGTTTCTTAACCAATTCCTAATGATGGACCAGAAATTCAACAACCTGAGTCTGGAACTTCATCTGTATCAGGTGATATAGATGTAAATGACAAGCTTAATTATTTCATCAACTCACCTACTCAAGTTCTGAATTTCAATCCACATTCTTCAAACTTGTTGCAACAGCTCTCCGACTTGAACCAAACCAATCTAGAGGTGAATGTTCAAGAAGTGTGGAAGCTAGTCAATTTGCTTGAACGAAAGAATACCATTGGCACAAATTGGTTGTTCAGAAACAAATCAGATGATCAAGGAATAGTTATTCAAAACAAAGCAAGGCTTGTAGCATAAGGTTACACCCAGGAGGAAGGAATTGATTATGAGGAAGTCTTTGCTCCAGTTGCAAGACTCAAAGCAATTCGTGTCTTCCTGCATATGCTTCTTATATCAAATTCAAGGTGTTCCAAATGGATATTAAAGGTGCATTTTTTTATGGACCGATCACCGATGATGTGTATGTCAAGCAACCTCAAGGTTTTGAAGATGCTGAATTTCCTCATCGTGTGTACAAGCTAAGCAAAGCGTTATATGGTCTACATCAAGCTCCAAGAATCTGGTATGAGACATTGTCCCATCATTTTATACAACACGGATACACAAGAGGGAAAATTGATCCAACTTTATTCATAAAGAAGGATGCAAATGATCTCTTATGTGTGCAAGTGTATGTGGACGATATCATATATGGTTCAACCAGTCCAAAACTGTGCTCAGAATTTGAAGAGATTATGAAATCACATTTCTAGATGAGTTCTATGGGAGAAATCAACTTCTTCATTGGATTGCAAGTAAAACAATCTGCAGATGGTATTTTTATTAATCAAGAGAAGTTTGTTGATAAGCTATTGAAGAAATTCAAACTGTAAGATTGTCAATCTATCAGAACTCCAACTGACATTAATTACAAGATTGATCCTGATCCGAAAGGAAAATCTATCGACCAAACATTATACAGATCGATGATTGGTTCTTTGATGTATCTTACTGCATTTAGACTTGACATAATGTATGTTGTTTGTGTATGTGCCTGGTATCAATCAGACCCGAAGGAATCTCACCTAATCGCATGGATATACTGACAGTGATTATGGGGGATGCAGTCAAGATAGAAAATCTACTACGGGTGGTTGTTAGTTTTTGGGTCCTAGATTAGTCTGATGGCAGTGTAAAGAACAACTAATGTCTCTGTATCAACTGCAGAAGCTGAGTACATAGCTGCATCAGCAGGATGTTCTCAAATCCTTTGGTTACAAAACCAACTGCTGGATTACGGGTTCAATTTTCTTAAAACTCCTATTTTCATTGATAACGCCAGTGCTATGTTCATAACAGCTAATCCTGTTCAACATTTAAAAACAAAGCATATCAAAATTCGATATCATTTTCTCAGAGATAACTCTGAAAAAGGTTTAATCATTTTGATTCAAATTTTAACTGACCAACAATTAGCTGACCTGTTTATTAAAGCCTTTGTACCAGGAAGGTTTGAGTATCTGGTTGAGTCTATTGGCCTTATTAATCATGTCGAGAAATGATTTTGTTTTATCAAAATGATAATAACTCTCCATCCTTTTCATAAACAACTCAAAAGGAAAACCATCAAGGTTGACTGCCTGATTGTAAATATTGTGTGTGTGTGTGTGCTAAATGAAAAAGCAAATACAAAATTAGAAATTGAAAAATCAATATAGAAAAATATAAATGGAAAATTCAAAAATATAGTTTAGATGTTTTATTTCTTTAGGATTGAATCTGCCTTTGCAACATGTGAGAAATGATAGTACATCAGATGTAATCAGTTGCATACTTCAATCGATAATAAAGTCTGACGTGATCAGATATGATGTGCTGGTATAATCATGAAATTATACTGAAAAAGTAGATTCTTGTGATTTAACTAAATCATTATGTATTTGTGGGTATTCATCTTAGTTCTTATGAGTGGTGTTGACTTTTCTGATTAATTTCTTGTCAAGTCACAAACTCACACCTGATGGTGATATAAATAACCATGAGATCTGTTTAGTGCATCTGTTCACTTCTCTGTTATGAGTCATCATAGACCTAAAGTGACGAGGTATCCTTTGTTGTAACTCATTAAAGACCTGGATATTCTCACCTGATGCAAAAGATGCCAATGTGCATGATCCTTTCAAAATTCCAAAAATAGATGTCCTCTAATTCTTCTGAATCATATATATCCAATTCTTTATGAAACGGATTCAGGGATTACCTAATGGCTTGTCCATGGTGGTTTTCTCAGAGATTATCAAATGGTTTTACTATAATGATTCTCTCAGTGACCTAAACATGAGATCTGGTTATACATATATGTCAGGTAATTAAGCTGAGAATAAGTGCTTGCTTGCATTTCTTGACGAGGGTTGGACTCTCTAAGTCTAAGTGTGGGTCCCATAATGTCATATCTAATCGAACCTTAACAATCCAAGAATTGAAAAAGTATTTGTGCTGATACTTTTACCAAAGTACTCATTGTCTGTCCTTAGATCTTGTGTCTCCTTTGCTGCAGTAATGTTGACCTGGAACACACCTGATCAGATTTTAATCAGTGTCCATGACTATTCATAGTTTCTTTTTTTTAATGTGCTGATTATTCTCGGATATGATCTCACTGCAGGCATATGATTCAGTGTACATTTACTAGTATTTTTTTTATTCTGCTTTGTTTTGATTTTTTTGCATGATTCTATATGTGTAGGCATGTTGATAATGGTTGTTTTTCTCAATTTCCAACTTATATATAAACTTCTTAGTTTGTGAACTTAGAAGTCTAGGGGGAGTAAAAATTGAAAAAGAGAAAATCAAAATAAAAGTTGAAAAGGATGATGCTAAATTTTCAAGTATGTGTGTGTGTTTGATATGATTATAAAATAAACCTAATAAAAATTTCAAATTGTTTTTGATTTGAAATATGAAAAAGCTTCATGCAAATGATTGAGTTGAGATTATTTGAAATCTTTGAAAATTTCAAAATGATTGAGACTAAGATGATGGAATTTAATTGAAAAATAAAAGTTAAAAGTTTGAGTGAGAAAATAATTTTTTTATAATAAAGTCAAAAAGTAAAAATTTATGTGTGGTCAAAAAGTCAAAGTTAAAAATTGACCAATGGTTGATTATTTCATGAAGAACAGTGAATATTTTCAAAATTAGGGTTTAAATATTTATTGGTGAAAAGTTAAAGTGTTTGAAGTATGAAATGATTCTGATGTGCCTAAACAGTGACCATAAGTCCAAGTTAGAAGCATAATCTTCAGGTTTAAGACAAGTGTTGGGCGTTTTGATTCCAACTCATGCGCCTAAACAGTAGTCATGAGTCTGAAAATTTGGTTATGTCTTGGGAGTTTTACACTATGTCATGCGCCTAAACAGTGCCAATCATTTCATGTTGAAAATAAACCAAGGTTGACTCTTGAAAGCCCATGCGCCTAAACAGTTCTCATACGAATTGTGGGTACATGTTTTTGTTAAAGTGTTAGGCGTTTCAGGATAGGTCATGCGCCGGAACAGTGCTTATGCGCCTAAACAGGGATCATGCGCCTGAACAGTGCAAATGCGCCTAAGTCCTTTTATAAAAATTGACCAAGTGTAACTCGGCATGTACAGTGCCAATGCGTCTAAACCACATGCGTCCCAACAGTGATCATGCGCCTACACAGTTGCAATGCGTCCAATGGTTTTTCACACTTATATAAATTGTACACTTGAAAGAATTCATTTCATTCGAACATTTTCACTCAGTTTACACTCTGTTCTTACACTTAGTCTCGCGACTAGCATTATACTCTATGTTTAGATTGATTTTCTGAGATTGTTGACAATTAAAGGTATAATCAGTGATTCTAAACAACATGTTGATCATATTTCATCACATCAATGTCCTGAATCATCAAATAATAATAGGCGTTTGAACCCTATTTGGGCGTTGAAACCCTAAAAACTTGATCAAATTGAAAATTGTTGATAAAATGTGATTGATTGTTCAAAATTGAATCTGATATTGTTGTTTATACATGGTTTTGACCTGTTTAACACCAATAAATCTGAATTTCATCATAAAAGTTTTCTGATGATTCTTGAGTTCATCTGTGATAAATAATAATAAAAAATTTGAATAGAATTGAATCGTCAAATTGAATTTTTCAAATAAATTTGGTTGTAAATCATCAAAAACTCAATAAATCATTTAAAATTAACAAGAAACAAGTTACTTAATTGATTGTATATGTTAAAAATTGATTAAACATAAAAGTCAGTAAGTGTTTCAACACTTGGAAAATTTTTCAAAAATACACGTAATCAAATTTTAAAATATAAAATCTATTAAGTAAAACGTAAAAAGAATGAAGGTATTATATCTTGATATAAAATTGTTGAAACCTCATAAGAATGATTAAGTTGTATTAAAAAATAATTGAAAAATCAAGTGTGTTAAACACTTAAAATATTTTCAAGATTTTTGAATATGAAATTAACAAATGTTTTAAGAGTTATATTAATAAAATTCCTTCATACCTATTGTTGTTTCTTTGTGAATTTCAGATGGCTGAGTTAAAGTTTGAGCCAAAGCATAATGTTACAGCTTTTCTGGATGAAGATGTTAGAGAAGCAACTGGCTATGAAGAGATGATTAGATTCATTCTGAGGACTAAGTATGTTTATGCCATGTTTGCACGCCCAACTATCAATGCTAGACTGATAAAGAAGTTCTGGAGAACAGCTGAGGTGGGAAGAGATGATGAAGGGCATAAAGTACATAGAGGTTTTGTGACTAATGATAGAATGATAGAGGTCTCTGAGCAGTCAATCAGGGTTGCTCTTAGACTGGGAGAGAATGAACCTCAAGACATAGTTGAATACACATTTGATGAATGTAGAGAAGTTTTCATGTTGATGGGACACCCAGATAACTTCCCTAAGAAACAATTCTTCAAGGCAAGGGTGTATAATCTTTGAAAGTTACTATGATACATATTCCAACATTGTATGTCCAAGAGAAGTGCTGGATGGAATTCATTCCCAGTGGACATTGCTTCTCCAATCATTGCTTTAGCCACAAACATGAGATTTAACATGGAAAAATGGATTATGAATGGATTCATCTTCAATTTAGAAAAGGGGAAAAGGAAAAAGTACTTGATGTATCGAAGATTTCTTTAATTTATCATAAATGAAGAACATCCAAACTTGTATGTATATGGTATAATAAGTGACAGACTTGAGCTTGAACATATGTTTGAGATTGTTTATAAGAGGTTGGCTATTATTACTGGAGCTCCAAATGTTCCTTTATTTGAGTACATGAGGAATGTTGCTATGGATGAGGTTGATATTCATCAACAACACTTTCATTTGATTGAAGGAGAACCAGTGGATCCAAATGATCTGATAGAAGATGTAATTGAAGAAATAGTAGAAGAAGAAGAAGATGATGAAGATGAGAATGAAGAAGAACAAGATAATGATGATAGTTCTTTAGATAATGATGATAGTTCTTCAGATGATGATGATAGTGATGATGAAGATAATCAAGGAGGTGACATTCGAGGAAATAAAGAAGAAGTTGATCAGGAAATGGACAGGGAAGAGACTATTGTTGGGTTTTGTCACATGTAAAACCAAGCTAGTTTAACCATTTTAAACTATTAAAACGCAGCAGAATATAGGTTTAAGGTATGGTTAGTAATCTGAAATTTTTCACCATTTAAAACACAAACAAAACCCAAGAATAAGGATCATAATCATATGTGAAATAGTGTGCTATCAAACAAATCAAAACAACCATAGAGTGTTTAAAGAAACAACCTTTCTTGAACAAGTGTTGTAGATGTTTAAGATGAAGAAGATGATGTTCTTGAGGGGCTAGCCTTCAAAGGATAAGACCTCAAGCTTGTAATACCCACAAGCTCTTCAAACACCTTGCTTGTTAGGTAACAACACCAAAGAAACCTCTTCTTTAGTTCCTCCAAAACCGAAATTTTAACCCCCTTTTTCAGCCTCTAGAATCTGAAAACCAGCCCTGGTTTTTAGAGGTTCTATTGCTTGTGTTGTGTGAGAGAAATGTGCGAATGATGATTGAGTGTTAGAGAGATGAAACCCTTCCAAAGACCAAGATAAATGGCTGGTCCCAAGGCACCCTTTTGGCTACCAAAATGTGAATCCAAACTGGGTTCCCCCCCCCCCAATTTTAGTTTTGTAAAAGTTACTCTCTTAACCCTTAAATTTATAAAATTAGAACCTCTTTTAATTTTATAACAGTAACACACTTTTATTTGTTATTATTTAACCAACTTAAATAATGAAACAAATAATATCTCATGAACAAACTATCCATATAGTATTGTTCTATTACAAAGCAATGTTTTAGAAAACCCATTTTCTAAATTGGTGTCAATGTTTATTTGTATGATCTCATCAACAAATAAACATTTTTTGGTGTTTGTTTAGCTTGTTATTGGGTATGACTTGGATCATAACGTACTAACCACATCAATCTTGTATGTGTCTTGGGCATACAAGATCCAACAATCTCCCACTTGCACAAGATTCATAAAAGATTGATGCAAGCAGTAAATACCGCCTAACAACGGTTCACTACCCTTAATACGTATGACTAAGTGCCATTGAATAACATCATCCCCTTCAAGTACCATACTTGAAAAGATTTAGGTGAATCAATAATCTATCCTTTTGTCGCAGATGTCATGTTAAATCCTAGAGACATAGAGTGATCATTCTCCATTGATTTAACTTTATCAGGCCTTAGACATCTTACTCTCAACGAATAAGAGGGACAAATTCCATCTTGACAACATACGTCTCTCACAATTACCTCATATCATACCTGAACTTAGACTTATGTACTGTCATGTTTCAGAACAGCGAAGAGCTAAGTCAAAGTATAATATTCGGTAAATATCAAGACCCAATATGTATCTTAGGTCAAAGGATACCAAATGATGTTCGTCTTTACTCAAAATTACTTATGATCAATCAGGAAAATTCCATGTAGTGATATTTGAGATGCAGGTCAGTCCAATATTTGCATCCCACAAATATCTATGAACTTTGGCAGCAACCTTTTGCTCTACATTCATCTATATGAATGTCTACCAATCCAAGTTCATAATAGCATTAACTTCATGCTTGTTCCCACAAGTATGAACAACTACGGAAATTCTGAGTAAATACTTTACTCATGGATTTTAAACATGCAAAATAGGAATATTAGTTGAATCATTATAACCGAATAATTCATTTAAGTAATAAAGGGTTACAATATCTCAATACAAAAAATTAAAGATCAAATCCAGTCACTAGAATATAGAAGTCCCATGGCACAAGCATGACTTTCATGCTTTGCCTTTTCAAGAAGCTTCGTGAGTGGATCCGCAATGTTTTGATCCGTGTGAACTTTGCGAATACATATCTTTCCTTTTTCAACTTCATCCCTTATGTAGTTGAATCTTCGTTCAATGTGCCTAGTCTTTTGATGTGCACGGGGTTCCTTGATTTGAGCAATCGCACCCTCGTTATCACAAAGAATTTCTAGGGGGTCCTGAATGGAAGGGACCACCCCTAGATCGGCAATGAACTTCCTTAACCATGCAGCTTCCTGAGCTGCTAATGAAGCGGCGATGTATTCTGACTCTGTATTTGATAATGCCACCACATCTTGCTTAGAGCTCTTCCAAGAGATTGCTCCTCCATCAAGATGAAAATGTACCCCGATTGTCATCGTGAATCATCCCGATCAGTTTGGAAACTCGCATCCGTGTAACCTTTTACTACGAGCTCTTCTTCACCAGATCCATAGATTAGGAACATATCATTGGTCCTCCTTAGGTACTTAAGTATGTTCTTAACAGCCATCCAATGACTGCTTCCAGGATTTTGTTGGTATCGGCTTGTCATGCTCAAAGCGCATGACACGCCCGGTCTGGTGCATATCATTGCATACATGATGGATCCTATAGCAGACGCATACGAGATCCCCTTCATTTTGTCTTGCTCATCCTTTGAGCTTGGACATTGAGTCTTACTCAATATTGTTCCTCTTTGAATAGGTAGGGTACATTTCTTAGAGTTTTCCATCTTGAACCTTTTCAAGATCTTATCAATGTATGCACTTTGATTCAAACCTATCAACCGCCTTGATCTATCCCTATAGATCTTTATTCCTAAAATATAGGCGGCTTCACCAAGTCATTAATGGAGAAACAGCTTCCAAGCTAGGTCTTTACACCTTTCATGGTTGGAATGTCATTTCCAAGTAGTAGGATGTCCTCGACATACAATACTAGGAAAATGGTGATGCTCCCACTAGCCTTCTTATATACACATGCTTTATCAGTGTTTTTGATGAACCCAAATTTGGTTATCTCTTCATCAAAACGGTGATTCCAACTTCTTGATGCTTGCTTCAATCCATAGATTGATTTCCTTAACTTGGTACTTTGTTAGGATGTTTTGAGTTGACAAAACCTTCAGGCTGAACCATATAGACATCTTCCTCAAGATATCCACTTAGAAAAGCGGTTTTGACATCCATTTGCCAAATCTCATAATCATAATGAGCAGCTATGGCAAATAATATCCTAATAGACTTTAGCATTGCAACTGGTGAGAAGGTCTCATCATAATCAACCCCTTGAGTTTGAGTGAAACCTTTTGCTACAAGTCTAGCTTTATATGTATCCAAGTTTCCATGCATATCGGTTTTCTTCTTGAAAACCCACTTACTTCTAACTATCTTGGAGTTAAGAGTTGGTTCAACCAAGTCCCACACTTGGTTGTCATACATGGATTGCATCTCTACGTTCATGGCTTCAAGCCATTTGTCACAATCCAAATTGGACATTGCATCATGATAGGTGGTTGGTTCATCGGAATCTACCACATAGCATCCATCTACGAAAAATCCATATCTTTCAGGTGGATTACTAATTCTACCAGATCTGGGAACGTTTTATGTATATTGATCAACCACTTGATCATTCTCAACATCCTCATGATGAGTGCTAGTGTCAACCAAACGTGTATCGGTTTATGGTTCTTGATCCTCCTCAAGATCCACAGTTCTACTGCTAGTTCCTTCCGTAAGGAACTTAGCTTCTAAGAACTGAGCCTTCTTGGCAACAAACTCCTTTTTTCCAATGGATCATAGAAATAATATCCCATAGAGTATCTGGGATATCCAATGAAGATACACTTAGTGGAATGACTTTCTAGCTTGTTTGAGGTGGGAGTCTTAACATAAGCCTCACAACCCCATACCTTTAAATATGACAGTGATGGAACTCTTTCATACCATATTTCAAAAGGTGTCATTTCCACTTTCTTGGTTGGAGCCATATTCAAAATACGGGCCGCAGAGAGCAAAGCGAAACCCTAAAATGATAGAGGCAATGAGCTTCTAGCCATCATAGATCGAACCATATCTAATAGAGTTTGATTTCTCCTCTCAGACACACCATTATGTTGTGGTGTTCCAGGTGGAGATAGTTGTGAGACAATACCACAACTTCTAAGATGATCTCTAAAAGCATCACTCAAGTATTCACCTCCTCTATCAGTGCGGAGAATTTTTATTTTCTTATTGAGTTGATTTTCTACTTCATTTTGGAAGATTTTGAACATTTCAAAAGCTTCATCTTTGTGTCTTAACAAGTACACATAACCATATCGACTATAGTCGTCGGTAAAGGTAATGAAGTATCTTTCATGGTACCTAGTCATTGGCTTAAAAGGACCATATACATCCGAATGTATGACGCCTAATAAATCTTTTGCCCGTTCGGACTTGCCACTAAAAGGTGCCTTAGTCATTTTACCTTGTAAACAAGATTCACATACATCGAATGAATCATATTCATTTGCTTTTAAAAGACCGTTCTTTTGAAGTGTTTGTATGCGCTTCTTGTTTATATGACCAAGACAGCAATGCCAAAGATAGGTATCACTCAAATCCAATTTGAGCTTCTTAGTTGTGGTTAGGTACAATGAGCTATCATATAATGTGTTTTCATGAACCAATTCATAAATACCATTAACAGGAATAGCTTTAAAATAAAATGTGTCATTTAAAGAAACATGAATTTCATTCTGAATAAATGACAAAACATAACCATATTGTCTTAATTGGGCAACATAAATAATGTTCCTAGTCAAACTAGGAGCTTACAAAATATTGTTCAAAATTGCTTCCAAACCATTTGGAAGCTTCAAGATGTAGTCCCCTCGGCCTTCAACTTGAACCTTTGCCCCATTCCCCATGTAGAGGCTTACATCCCCTTTCTTGAAGTCCTTACTTATTTTGAACCCCTGCAATAAGTTGCAAATATGAGTTCCACATCCGGTATCCAATACCCATGTGTTAGAGGATATTAAATTTAGACCAATATGGATCATGAAAATTGTACCTGAGGTTTGCCCGGCATCCCTCTTTGCTTGCAACTCTTTGAGATGGACTGGGGAATTTCTTGCCCAATGTCCAATCTCCCCACACTTAAAGCATGGGTTATTCGAAGCAACCTTTTGCTTCTTCTTCGTTGGTTTTGGTGGTGGCGCTCTTACCACTCCCTTTCCCTTTCCCCTAACGTGTCGTTTACCCTTGGCAACACTTGCCTTGGGTGCGGGGTGAGGCCTCTTCTTGTTCCCACCTTCACTAATGGTGAGAACGGGTAAAACCTTTTTACCCATGGCCGCCTCGGCACTTTTGAGCATAGACTGAAGCTCACTTATGTTCTTGTCCCATCCGTTCATGTTATAGTTCATGACAAAGTTGTCAAACCTTTTTGACAAAGAGTTGAGGATCAAATCCGTAGCCAACTCTTTCGAGATGGGACAATTCAGCCTTTCGAGGCGGTCGATGTGGCTTTTCATCTTAAGTACATAAGATGAAACAGATTGGGTGTTGTCCATACGACACGCATGGAGTGCTCGAACCGTTTCGAAGCACTCAACCCGTGCTTGTTGTTGGAACGTTTCCTTCAACAGGGTTATCATGTTGTACGCTCCATGATGTTCATACTCTTTTTGGAGATCTGGAGTCATACTTGCCAACATTGTTAGGACCTGGTATTTGAACGAAATACCGAGTGATTGCGTGTTAAACCAACTCAAATAGTGCGGAATCCTATTTGATTGGCGATCCAATCAGTGAGAACACACGAAGAATCAATCAAGAATTGAAATCAACGTCAGAAATCGATTAGGAACCGATCTGATGTGTTCTATGAACTTGGAGAACGATTTGGGAGGCTTCTGGACGGCTAGGGTACGTCTGGAGTCGTAATGGGATGAATGCTTACGTTTTCCCACGAATTGGGTCTATTTATAGGTTAGTATTGTTCAATCGTGCGACTGGGCCATAAGTATGGTTCAGTCATGCGATTGAACCATGCGGTTGATTCATCCGCACGACTGAGTGTCCAGTCATGCGATTGAGTCAATCTTATGTGTCAATCATACGACTGATCCAGTCTCCTGGTCCAGTCGTGCGATTGAGTCAATCGTATGAAGTTATTCATGCGTGTGGTCCATTCGCATGGGCCATCCGCATGATAACTTCATTAAGTTAAGTTTGAATGTTCTATTTAATATAACTTAATGTGCACTCATTCAAACATTCATAAACCCAATCAATTTAATCACAACTCATTAATGAAACATTAAACATTACAAGTAACAACCAATTCATATGATTTCATTAATCGATTACAATTACATCATAATCAGACAGACAAGTTCATTACATTACAAATCATGATCTAGGGACATACATGTATCAACAAACTCCCCCTTGGACCTAGATCTATCTATTCTCTTGTCTTCTGCATCACCTCCTTATACTTCTTGTACTTCTCCTCTTTAGTGACTCCTGCGTGTATCTCAAAAGCAAAGCAGAGTCTTATGACATTTTGGAATTGGAGGGCTTGTACAATATCTTGCGTGTCATAGAATAGTGGCCACTTGTATAATGTGTAGACATCATTAGCAGACAAGTTGGTTAGCCACATTGGGTCGAATACCCTGATAGTATCCATTTGTCCCTCTTTATTCAACACTATGACAGCTTCAGCGGTTCTCCAATCATAGTACCACCATTTGAAGTGGGGAGTGAAGTCCTGTGGCATTTCCCTGAGAGGGATTCTCGACATTGTTCTCGGGGGACTCCACTTCAGCACTATCTTTGGCTTACCAGTTATGGGATCAACTTCAGAACGTCTGATATACCTCGTAGGTTGTTGAGGTTTGAAGTTGACCCACCTGGTGTGGTACTCTTTCCTCAGGGCAGCCTCAAACCAGCCTGACATCTTTCTCGGGTCAGCATACAGCAGCTTTAGTTTAGCCAGCTGGTTGAGCTCAAAACCAGGTAGAGTCTTCAGATCATGTGGGAACCTGAAGTACTCTATGCCCTGCTCCCTCTTAACTGCATAAGCGTTAAGATCTTCAAAATAAGCCCATGAGATAATCCTGCCCGACACCTTATGGTGTTTCTTGACTCTATAGAGCTTGGTGTAGGCATCTCTCTTTGGTGCAGCCCGCTGGGCTCTTACTTCTTCAAAACAGGCAGCCCATTCAGCCTTGCGAATATCTACATCTGCATTGGAGGCTTGGGCTGTTCCTTCAGTCTTTTCTGCTTCTTGCTCCATCTTGTCAAGTACCTCAAAAATATCACTGACTAGGGATTCACCCAAATTGGGGACCACATTTCCCTCGGCGTCAGCATACTGAGGATACTCTTCTGCAGTAATGTCTTCAACCTCAACTTCATCAATATCATTCAGTTCCTCATCACTGGTTGAATCCACTGTTGGAGCGTCCTTCACTATTTCATCGGGATTGAGTCTGAACATTTCTGCCAGTTGCTCATCAGACAGGTCATGAATTATCTCCCCTTCTACAGGGGTATAACTCACAGACCGTCTTACTATCCCTTGTAGGTCAAGAATCATGGTTAATTGAGTCTTGACCATTTGAAGGGGAGCAAAGTCAAACTCATCCCTTTGAAAGTTTGGATCTGTTTGATATAAACATTCAACACATAAATCATTAGTAATTAATCAAACAGACATACATTAACTTAATATATATAAACATTTAATACACTTGTTTTTCATTACATGATTCAAGTACAAAACAAATAAATACATAAAAACGTCTAATCAGTACTTTTGTCTTGAATCTGTGGCGTGTCGCTCGGAGGCGCAGAAGTAGTGGATGACTGGTCTTGTCGACGTTTAGATCTCCGCTCTTGACCTGAAGCAGAGGCCGATGCAGCCGCATCCCCTCCTTCTGCCTCGTCATCATCATCATGTCCTTCTGTCCTATCTTCTTCAGTCTCCTCATCATCATCATCTTCCTCATCATCATCTTCATCTTCATCATCATCATCTCCATCATCCCCGTCACCTTCCTTTAGCTTCAGGGGCTCATCCTTCGACCCCTTCAGCCTCAGCATGATAGTCTTGTTGGTCGTCTCCAACTCCTCAATACGTTTGACGGACTGAGCCTGAATGTCTTGGAGTTGGGACACCTCAACTCTCTGCTGGTCTATGACCCGAGCCTGCTCTGCCAGTTGCTGAGATTGGGCAGCAGCCAGGTCGGTCAGCTGCCGGATCTGCGCCGCCTTCTCCTCGTCAGCAGCAAGCAGACGCATCACCATACGGTTTAGCGCTGAGAGCTGCTCCTCTACCCCGATGTGAGGTAGAGTGAATCCATGAGCATGTGAGGGCTGGGCTGACGGTCCAGCATGATGTGTGGTGGTGGTGGCAGTGGCTGTGGTGAATATGGGTCGGTGAGCTGATGGTGGTGAAGTAGGAGTGAATGGTCTGGTGATGGATGGGATAGCTACAGTGGTGGTGGGTAAAGTGGTGGATGTGGTAGTAGGAGTAGTGGCTGTGGTGGCTGTGGTGATGGGTGGTATGTCAGTAGTGGTGGTAGTGGTGGCTGTGGTGGTAGAAGTGGTAGTCACGAAGGTCAAACGACGCTTCTTCTTCTTCAACCCATGTGGTTGAGCCATCCGCTTCCTCCTAGTCCTGGAGGAAGTAGATGCTCCCCCTGCAGCTCTGCTAGCTGACCCCGGAACGTAGTTCGGGCCAGTATCTCTCTCTGAGGAGTCCCTGGGGTGTTCACCGACCACCTTAAGCCCGTGGTCTGTGGGAACTACTTTACTTCCCACAGTCCTGGTGAGGGGCTCCTCGTCTGACTCTTCCTCCTCTAAATCACCAGCAACAAACTCTTGATGGAAACCGGCCATCTCTGCGACCTCTCCGGCAGTGGCTGACCCCGGGGGAATAACGTCTGTATCTGTGCCTCTAGATGGGGCAGGCATGTCATCCCCGGCGTCGCCGCTATCATCATCATCAGAGTCAGTCTCTGGTATAGCAATATGCTCCACATCTGAGTCACTGTCCTCGTGGCGCCACTTCCTCTTTGCTGGCGCCACATAATCGGCACGGGCCAGATGCCCAAACAACCTCCTGACAGGGGGCTTCACCTGCTTCCCCCTGTATACCTTCATCCTGCCAAGAGTTGTGTCGTCCATGACCTCAAGAATAACAGCGTCCTCCTTCTCCTTCGGCAGGGAGGGAAGCTTCTGATCAATGATCATCTGTAGAAATCTAGGGTACATACAGAAGCCTTCCTTCCCCTTCCCCTCGAGGTTCTCCACCCAGTAACTGAATATCATCCTGGAGAAGCTGAACGGGTGGTTCAGCACCAACGCTGCATAAGCGTTCTGGATCTGGTCAGAGAGCTCGTCAAAACCTCCCTTCCGTGATGCTATACACTTCAGCAGCATGTGCGCAAGGTACTTAAACTGGGGACACAGGTTACTCTTGTTGAGTACCCCGGCATTGATGTCCCCAGAGTACTTGGCTCTCATGAAACATCCTCGGACAGTGAGGGGGTGTAGACGTGTGGGACACTCAGCATCATCTCCAAACTGGAGAACTATCCTCAGATCCTCCTCAGAAACAGTGATAGCCTCACCAAAAATCGAGCTCCTGATGCAATGAGGCTCGGTGGATCTATCTACAGATGCGCCTTCCCAGAAGGCCTGCTGCACTGATCTGTATGGTGTGCAGGGAGTGGATATAGCGTGAGCGATCCTGGATCTCTGTAGAAAAGAGATAATGTCTGCGAAGTCGGCTGCATTCCTGGATGTCAAGTCTAGGTGAGCACATATGTTGTGCTTGGTGCTCATATTCCATCTGCTCCCACCGGTGTACTATACCCAACTTCGATAGCTTCCCACAGATTAGGATCTACTCCATTGAGGTAGATCTCAAAACGTTGCTTCCAGTGAGGAAACTCATCTAAAGTCAAGAGCTTTGGTGGTTTATTGTGAATACCCACCTCACTCTCAAGCAACAGCAGGTTCTGAATTCTTGAGTCCTTCCCAGCAGTAAAGGCTGACATCTGATCTTCCATGGTTAATAAACTTAGAGTCTAATCAAATCAACTTTAACTGATGCGACTGAAGGATGCGAATGGTCTTATCGTGCGTATGAACTCTGCGATTGGTTCAACCGTGCGACTGAACAGGGCGAATGGTTCAGTCGTGCGAATGAATCTGGTGCGTATGAGCTATGCGAACGAACGGTTCAGTCGGCCGAATGAGGGTGCGACTAGGTCCAGTCGTGCGAATGAACACTGCGAATGAGTCTAGTCGTGCGAATGAGTCACTCGTGCGACTGAAGCTGCTGTTTTGCGAAAATTTCTAGGTTTGACGGGTTTCAGCCG
Source organism: Flaveria ramosissima (assembly GCA_025215565.1). Lineage (NCBI taxonomy): Eukaryota > Viridiplantae > Streptophyta > Magnoliopsida > Asterales > Asteraceae > Flaveria > Flaveria ramosissima. Next base: position 11,854,043 of record CM046046.1, on the reverse strand, counting down.
TAAAAATTCGAAATTTTGCAAGTCCAAATCGTCTAAGTCCGTAGAAACTGAACTTCAATGAGCAGGGAACGTCCAAGATCACTTTTGATGCAAAAGATTGCGTTTTTCGTGCAAAAACACAAACTTTTATGCAATCTTGATTGAATCAACACGAAATCAAGAGCCAAAGCTCTGATACCACTTGTTAGGACCTGGTATTTGAACGAAATACCGAGTGATTGCGTGTTAAACCAACTCAAATAGTGCGGAATCCTATTTGATTGGCGATCCAATCAGTGAGAACACACGAAGAATCAATCAAGAATTGAAATCAACGTCAGAAATCGATTAGGAACCGATCTGATGTGTTCTATGAACTTGGAGAACGATTTGGGAGGCTTCTGGACGGCTAGGGTACGTCTGGAGTCGTAATGGGATGAATGCTTACGTTTTCCCACGAATTGGGTCTATTTATAGGTTAGTATTGTTCAATCGTGCGACTGGGCCATAAGTATGGTTCAGTCGTGCGATTGAACCATGCGGTTGATTCATCCGCACAACTGAGTGTCCAGTCGTGCGATTGAGTCAATCTTATGTGTCAATCATACGACTGATCCAGTCTCCTGGTTCAGTCGTGCGATTGAGTCAATCGTATGAAGTTATTCATGCGTGTGGTCCATTCGCATGGGCCATCCGCATGATAACTTCATTAAGTTAAGTTTGAATGTTCTATTTAATATAACTTAATGTGCACTCATTCAAACATTCATAAACCCAATCAATTTAATCACAACTCATTAATGAAACATTAAACATTACAAGTAACAACCAATTCATATGATTTCATTAATCGATTACAATTACATCATAATCAGACAGACAAGTTCATTACATTACAAATCATGATCTAGGGACATACATGTATCAACAAACATGAGGCAAGACACTTGGACCGAGTCCTCAGTGTATTTCACCCAATTCATAAATGCCTCCTCATCATCCTCACTAGGTTGATTGGGAATCGGATCGTCTAAAATGTATGATCTATTCTCTTGCTTGAGAACAATTCTCAAGTTTCGAACCAATCAATAAAGTTATTATGGTTTAGACGCTCCTTTTGGAGAATGGTTCTTAGTGATAGTGAGTGAGCGGACGGGATTTCATTGTTATTATTGTTGTTGGTGGCCATCTACAAAATATAAGAAAGTTCAATTTTAGTAATTTCGATATTGTTCATTTTTAATAATTAAAACCCCTTTTAAGTGTCTTACACAATTTTAAACTTCTAGAATCCAACGTTACATTTAAATAGTGGTTAGGTGACCTTTATCCCATTATTTAAATTAACAAGGTAGTCAACGATTTGACAATTGCAACCCTTTGCAACTTCTAAGGTATGGGATCGACTTTAAAACATCATATGTATAGTCGGCATGTTAATCCCATTAACACCTTTGTAAACCATATTGTAGGTGATCCATTTAAAATGGTTTGCAAATCAAGTTACCGTACTTGCACACACATGTGAGTTTTCCCAGATAAGTGGTTAGGTGACCTTTATCCCACAAATATGGTATCCCCACCTCAAGTCACAAGTTCCCTCAAAATGGTTAGGTGATCTTTATCCCATTAAGAGTTTCCAAATGACTCAAGTGTTGTGCAAAAGGATGGTGTTAAACTTGTTTATAAAAGAAATTAAAGTTATCATAATCTTAGTTTAGAAAACTCTATGTATCTTATATTTGCATGCTTTCAAATACAAGGTACCCTATGGTTCACTTTTAATAAAACCTCTTTTATTAAAACCATTAATCCTTTTAATAACCTTTTATTAACCACTTAATGATAAAGAACCATCAAATTTTCAGCTTGTTAAGTTTGTTAATGAGTTTGTAATGCATATCCAAATATCAACCAAACAATCAAACAACAAACATCCAAACAAGCATAAACATATAAACATGGGTGCATAACCATAGCCACTAAGTTGACCACACTTGTTTGCCATCACAAGTGTTGTCATAAGGTCTTTCCTAAGGGTGAAGATGACACATCAAAATGTGTCCATGAACTCCCACTTGAATCCACATCCAAATGCTTCAAGTGTCCATGTCTTTTGTGTCCTTCTTTGAGTCTTCATCTTATGCATCTTCTTTTACAAAATCATATCCTAATACAATTTTTCTAATAAAATAAATGCACCTAATCTATTTATTACATAAGCAAATGAATAAACAAATTACAACCCAAAATACAAAACACAAATTACAACCCTTTCAAGAACAAACCAACATGACAAAACAAAATCAACCAAAACCAAACACATAAGGCCAAGGCTATGTTATGCACCATAATATGAAACACATTCAACATCCAAGAACAACAATGAATCCCTTATTTCAGCCCTACAGTTTCAGCCAACATAAACTAAAACTTTAAGGTTGTTCAAACAACATAATCAACCATTTGATATAATTCTTTCAAGGTTTATACTAAAGCATGCAAGATTAAACCTTGAAACATAAGGGATTCATACACCCACAACTAAACAGCCCCTAATGGGTTGAAAAGATCCATGAAAACTAACTTTTCAAGACCTTTTGAACAACACATTCCACATAACCGGCTCTAGATGCCATTGTTGGGTTTTGTCACATGTAAAACCAAGCTAGTTTAACCATTTTAAACTATTAAAACACAGCGGAATATAGGTTTAAGGTATGGTTAGTAATCTGAAATTTCTCACCATTTAAAACACAAACAAAACCCAAGAATAAGGATCATAATCATATGTGAAATAGTGTGCTATCAAATAAATCAAAACAACCATAGAGTGTTCAAAGAAACAACCTTTCTTGAACAAGTGTTGTAGATGTTTAAGATGAAGAATATGATGTTCTTGAGGGGCTAGCCTTCAAAGGAGAAGACCTCAAGCTTGTAATACCCACAAGCTCTTCAAACACCTTGCTTGTAAGGTAACAACACCAAAGAAACCTCTTCTTTAGTTCCTCCAAAACCGAAATTTTTCAGCCCCTTTTTCAGCCTCTAAAATCCGAAAATCAGCCCTGGTTTTTGGAGGTTCTATTGCTTGTGTTGTGTGAATGATGATTGAGTGTTAGAGAGATGAAACCCTTCCAAAGACCAAGATAAATGGCTGGTCCCAAGGCCCCCTTTTGGGCTGCCGAAAATGTGAATCCAAAATGGTTCCCCCCCCCCCATTTTAGTTTTGTAAAAGTTACTCTCTTAACTCTTAACTTTATAAAATTAAAACCTTTTTTAATTTTATAACAATAACACACTTTTATTTGTTATTATTTAACCAACTTAAATAATGAAACAAATAATATCTCATGAACAAACTATCCATATAGTATTGTTCTATTACAAAGCAATGTTTTAGAAAACCCATTTTCTAAATTGGTGTCAATGTTTATTTGTATGATCTCATCAACAAATAAACATTTATTGGTGTTTGTTTAGCTTGTTATTGGGTATGACCCGACTTGGATCATAACGTACTAACCACATCAATCTTGTATGTGTCTTGGGCATGCAAGATCCAACAACTATATCTGATCAAAGAGATGAAACTGTTGGTCATGATGGAGATGATAATGAGATGAATGACGAAGAAAGAGAGTTTGGTAATGATGTGAATGATGAAGCTAATGATGCTTACATTGATCAAAATCAAACATTTGATTTTGAATTTATGGATGCTATGTTAGCTGAGCCTATTACACAGAATGTAAGTTCTAGTGTACAATCTCCAAGTCAAATTCAAGAACAACAGTTTATGATGGTGAATGAATTAGTTTAAAACAAACTAGTGATGTGTGTGTTCCAACTGAAAATGATAATGATGGGAAGAGAAATTGAGAGAGAATGTACAAGAGAAAGAGAAAGAAACTAAAGCACCTTTGAATGAAGAAGATAATGAACCAGAACCCCAGGTCATAATTGTTGGGAAGTATACAGAAGCTGAAAAAGGAAAAAGAAAGTTAGATGAAGTTGAAACTGAATCAGTATCTAAGTCAAAAACTCAAAAGACTGCTGAAGATAAATTGCATGTTAAAGAAGAAGAAGCACAACAACAAATAGAAGAACTTGATAATCTTGATTCTGATTTTCTGGATGAATGGTATAATGAAATCCTAGAAGAGGAAGATATTTGTGAAGGAGTTGACTCACCAATGATGACTATGAATGAAGATGTTCCAATTCCATTAGACTTTGAAGACAAATATAATTATCTGGTCAGACAAAAGTACAATAGAGTATTCTTAGATGGATTGACTGTGTCTTAGATCCACGAAGAATATGAAAAGTGTATGATAGTAGAGTCATCAGCACCAGTTGATCCAAATGAAATAAGTCTAGAACATGGTGAATGGGCACCTATGGGTGAACGTATAAATGTAGATGATATTCCTGACGAGGAATTGCACCATCCTGATCCTGATGATATGAGTATTCCTGCATTGAGGATGTGGTTGCAATCAAGGAATTATCCTTGGAAAAGACTAAAAAGATTGCAAGGAGAATCATTAAGAAAGTTGGTGAGAAGTTTTCAACAAACTGAGAAGATGTATAAGAAAATGATAGTACTAAACATGGATAATCCTCAGTATCTGGAGATTACAAAGAGAACTAAGATTCTAAAGCCTCAAGAGATAAAATACATGGAGCTATTGAGAAGAACACATGAAAGAAGGAAAGAATTGATGAGAATGTTTCCAAACACTGAGCAGCAAGCTTATAGAGTTGATTTGGATCAAAAGCAATTATGGAAGAAGGCAAGATCTGCTGGAGATTTAGTGAGGAATGTGTTACATACAGGACAATCTATATCTGAGCTTCTGAATGCTATGATTGTGCCTGATAAAACAAAGGATGTAAAGATAGTTTCATGGAAGTACGATGAGGTGTTTGATGCTTTCTTCATAAAACGAGTAAATGCTATATGTGATGTGTATCATTTTTACTCGAGTATAGTTACTCTGCCAGTGCAAGATTTGAAGGGATTTCATAAGTTACATCTTATTAACCCATCCAAAGCTGCTAGAGGAGAGAACGTTGTGAAGTTACTGAATAGAGGAATCACTCGGATGCCATCTTTTCTTCAAACAAGATGTGATCAAGAGGACAAGGCTTATTTTGACACACTGAGGAGAGTTGAGAAGAAAGGTGAATCTACATCAGAAATGGCTGATAAATATCTAGAAGGATTTGGAGATAAATACTTTGAAAAAGTAACCAATCCTACTTTGAAAGTAATTGATGGTACTCAAACGACAAAACCAATCAAGAGATGGTTTATGATTCTGATACATTTCATCTGAAGCTGGTAAGAGATGAAGATGATTGGGAGAAAGACTTGATAAGCTTATTTGGAGTATTTGAGCTGAAGTTACTGCATCCAAGCTACATCTCATTTTTGTCTAATCAGAGATTTGAGCAAGTGTCGTCAGTTGAGGCTGAAAATGATAGAAAGTATTTTATGACAATCATCAAAGTGATGAATGCAGCTATGGAGCAGATTTCGTTGAGGAAAGCTCTGGCTTATGCAAACATTGTAAAGAAAGATATACACAACATAGAGTTCATGAGAATATCAAGTAAAGGAGTGTTGGAGGTGCATGTGAAAGCTCAAATTTATCCAATTGATTTCTATGCAAATGTTGATATAGCAACATTATCTAAGGAGACTTTGCAGGTGATGGATACTATGGAGATAAATATGAATGACTCAAAACCTAAGCAAGGGAAATTAGCTGAAAAATTCAAATCTTCAATAAAGAAAGCTATGAGAGAACTGGAGCTGTACAAAGAGAAGCCAATGTTCAAGATCAAAGAAGAGCCTTGAGATTTTTTTGACTGAAGACAAATGCAAATCTTAGGGAGAGTATTGTTAGAGCCTTAAAGATTAGCATTAGTTTCTAGTTTCATTTTTGTCATAGTATAGGGACTTATTGTGTAAATATATGTTCCTCTGTTTCTTGTATTAGTATAAATAGGATTATTTGTATTTTGCAGGGTGGACTTTTGCAACAGAACTCTCTCATTCTGTACTTGTAAACCTTTGCTAATATCAATGAAATTACTATAAATTTTTCTAATAATTTGCTTAGTTGATTACTTTGTGCATATTATTGTCAATTGTAGTTCATCATTAACACAGATCGATCCATTTGAACCTATCAAATATAAGAAATTATAAACTTTATCCTTCTTATAATGACCATGCATACATCATAATACATAATATTTCTTGCGTCTTAATAAGCATGTTCATTATCTTTCATTCTTTCGTTATCTTTCACTTCATCATAAACGAGATTGCACAAAGCAAGAGCTCCCTGTTGATCGACAAAAAAATGTCAATCCCTGTCGGTACACATCATCATGGTAGCTAACCCCGACAGTTGATCCACACTGCAAGGCATATAGCCCGCTCATGAATACGGATCCATCATCATACATCAGACTTAAATAAGTGAAGTCTATCATAGTGCTTGCTAGACTTTTCATCATCAAACGGGCCCGGGGTAACATTAAGTACCACTTCTCATTAATATTATCTTTCCTTTCTCTTTACATAATACTTTACTTAGTACACATATATCATTCAAGTAAAGCTTTCATAAAAATCTTTTTCATCATGAGAAAAAGTAGTTTAAGGCATCATAATACATCCTAAACCTCATAAAGCATCATAAGTAAGCACATTTGTATAACCTAAGCCTATCAAGCACTAGCTTAACTATTCATCCTACTTCTCATACAGTAATCATACATCTTACAGCTAACATCCCAAAAGTCATATAGTTAAGCATTTAACATCACGAAGGTATGCATAATAGCCCCAAAAACCATTGAAATCTTGTAAAAGAAGGGATTTAGAACTCACCTGGTGTCCGCAAATAACTTCACCTAAAGTATGCTCACGATACACAATCTGCATATGAGTTAACATACAAACAAGTCATTTTCTACACAGTTTCTCTGCTAGTTTCGCGGCTAGTTTCGCGTGGCATTTTCGCCCAACTTTCATTGGAATGCATGGCTGCGAAACTATAGTTTCGCTGGATGAATCCACAGTTTCGCAGGAAGAACTAACAGTTTCTCTAGACGAACTGACAGTTTCTCTAGAAGCATAAAAATGACGATCCAACCCGTTTTTAACCCAAAACTTCAACTTTGTACATCCAAATCCTTAGTTTTTCATTCATGAACTTATATATAAGCTTTTTACGTGATTTCATGCATAAAAAGGTGACTTTTGTGTTGATTCTTTACCATTTTTTAGAACCCCAAAATCCTAGAATCCGGGTATGATTAAAAGGGACGTTTGGATGATAATTCTTACCTGGATTCTTGCTATTTCCTTGTTGTTTAATGCCCCATAACACAGATCTTCAATCCTTTGATCCATAAAGCCCTAAATTTCACTTTTCTCCACTTTCTCTCTCTACACACTCTCTCTAGAAGGTTGGTTGTTTAAGTTGCAAATGAGAAAGAATATGGGTGATTGGTATTTATATACTAGGTGTTCGCGGGACCATAAACTCGTCTAACACATAACCCGTAAGGTTAATTTGGTCCATAATCCATTTCTCTCTTTTTTATATTAAATAACCCCGAACTAAGCTCATTATTATTAATTGGCTTGTTTTGAATTTTCGGGGCATTACATGATACTAAGAACACAAGCAAATATGAGATAAAACAAGAACAAACAACACAAGTATATGGTTTTCAAGAATGTTGTATATTGCTCTCAAGTTCTTTACAAGTGTTACAAAGCATAAGAAAAGATATAAGGACCTGAGATACTTTATACTACACCTACAGCCAGCCATACTTAGAAGGCCAACTGAAAATATTTGAACTAGACAACAAAATCAAATGTAGAGTCAAAAGGCAGATTGCCTTTTGACTAGTAACTATAACATGCCATAGCTCACATCTTAATATATTACAAAAGAATAAAAGTACATCAAGTAGAAAGCAAAATGACTCAAGACCTCAATGTACAGTTACCAAAAGCATGGACCTTTTCACCAACTTATGTAAGTTGGTGACTGAACAGAGTTGCAGCAGAAAGTGGCCCAGGTTTATGGTAAAGTACATCAGATAAAGCATGTGTTCAAAAGTCTTTGAAAGAAATCTGTCTTCACTTCTTTGCTTCCGAAGACTTTGTCTTTGAAGCTTCGAAAGACCTCACTTTTGGCTTCGGAAGATGTTGGTCTTGGCTTCGAAAGATTTTACACTTAGAATATTTCTAGTGCATGGTGTAAAACTTCCCAAGCATTTCTACTCTGTACTTAAGTGCATGCATGCAGGAAAGACTTCGGATGTTTTAGATGCATCAGCCTTACATAAAACCTTACAAACTCCCCCTAGGCTGATGCTACCAAAACATTTGAAGACCTTAGATGTTGACAGTCCTTATCATGATGATGACCATACCCTTCTTTATTAAATGGTGAAGATCACTCAGGCTTTCATAGTGTCTGATCATCTCAAAGAGATCATGCAGAGGTAGATTGCATGTGTAGACATCTCCAACACCTTGAGCTCTGATTATATGCTATCTTTCTGGATTAGTAGTGTATGTCCAGGACAAGATGGGTCTTCCTGATGCAAGAGGAGCTGCTTGAATTGGAGTTGTTTGAGCTTCCTCTTGTTGCACTTCCTCAGGATGTTCTGACTCATCCTGAGGTTTAGAGGTGGATGACTCCATCTTCTTCTTCTTCTTTGATTTGGGTTTAGAGGCCATCCTTTTCCTCCTCTTTGAACTCTTCAACTGAGAAGACTGGCCTTCAGCACCTTATTATTTAGTCTTGTCTTTCTCAGTTAGGTCTACCTCCCTCACTGGTTCAAAAGGAGACGGAGTTTGACCCTGCTATGGATCAGAAGATGAAGCTTGCTGAGGTTCAGTAGGAGGTCCAGGTTGAGTTGTCTCAAATGGTTCAACCTTAACCTCCACTTCTTGAGGGGCTTGACTTGGTGGGGAGTGTAAGTCAATGAGCTCTCCTCTTTTAATCTTCTGCTTGATCATCCTTATATGATCGTCCATGGTGGATAGAGAGATTGGCCAAGTCTCCTTTCCGGAGAATCCATACTGCTTCAAGAAGCTCATCATCCCCTGCCTATCAGCAGACTTCTTTTGACTTCTAGACGATCGCTCTTGACTTGGCTGCTTCTTCCCTCATCTTCCTCTTTGTAGCCTTTTGTTCTTTGAGTACTTGAAGTTCAAGTCGTTTGAGATACTCAAACTTAATATACTCAGAGGACAAGGGAAGAAGTGTAGCTACCTGGTAGAGACCTGTGACACTCAGGTAGTTGATCATGTTTTTTCTGTCAGTTTCTTTATCTACCTGACATTCTTGTTTTGCCATAGTCTCTTGCACAGGGTGTATGGATTCCTATAAGTCTGATGCACCCAAAACATCCAAAGTCTCTCTGCATGCATGCACTGAAGAACATAAGTAGAAATGCTTCGGAAGTTTTACACCTTGCACTAGAAATACTCTAAGTGTAAAATCTTCCGAAGCCAAGACCAACATCTTTCGAAGCCAAAAGTGAAGTCTTCCGAAACTTCAAAGACAAAGTCTTCCAAAGCCAAAGAGTGAAGATAGATTTCTTCCGAAGACTTTTGGAGACATGCTTTTATCTGATCTACTTTACCATAAAGCTGGACCACCTTTTCGCTGCAACTCTGTAAAGTCACCAAGTTACATGAGTTGGTGAAAAGGTCCATGCTTTTGGTAACTGTACATTGAGGTCTTGAGTCTGTGCTTTCTACTTTATGTACTTTTATCCTTTTTGTAATATATTAGGATGTGAGCTATGGCATGTCATAGTCACTAGTCAAAAGGCAATCTGCCTTTTGACTCTATATTTGATTTTGATTGTTGTCTAGTCTTATGTATCCAGCTGGCCTTCAAATTATGGCTGGCTATAGGATGTAGTATAAAGTATCTCAAGTACTTGTAACTTTTATTGTATGCTTTGTTACATTTGTAATAAAACTTGAGAAGCAATATACAACATTCTTGAAAACCAATTACCTGTGTTGTTTGCTATCTTGTTCTGTCTCATTCTTACTTGTGTTCTTAGCATCTTTCACTAAAGTTAACCAGTTCACTATTTGATCTGTTAAGTGTTCTAAGTAACTCTCCTCATTGTGTTGTTGTGTTGTAAGTGCATACCCTTCAACGGTCTTGCATTTGGTATCAGAGCATTCCAAGCTCTTGATATAAGATCTCACCATCTTAAGATCCCTCACACACAAAATACTTAACAACTCAAATGGCAGCTATTACCAAAGATGATATGGAAACCGAAACTATGACAAAGTCTCCACTGATCACTCCTGAAAACTTTGATACTTGGTGTCAAAGAATGGAAGGCTTCATCAAGTCTCAAGACTCTAGGATGTGGGACTCTGTTGTTGAAGGACCTTACATACCAAGCACCACTTCTGCTACTGGTGGTGGTATGATTCCAAAGGCCGTGGCTGATTACTCTTAAGAAGACATGAAGAGAATAGAGATTGATCAGAAAGCCATGACAGCCCTTCAAACTGCTCTTCCAAACTCCATCTACAGAGGCTTCAAGAAGTGCAAAACTGCCAAGCAACTATCGGAAGCACTAAAGCTGATGTATGAGGGGCCTATTGAAGCAAAGGAGAACAAGAAGGATCTCCTGAAGCAGCAGTTTGAAAACTTCACCTTCAAGGTAGGTGAAACCATGACTCAACAATACTTCAGGTATGTTGAGATTGTGGATACTCTAATGGATATTGGAGTAACTCATGAGAACAGGGAAATTGTAAGGAAGTTTATGTCCTCTCTTCCTAGACAATGGACATATTATTGTGTTGTTATCAAGAGGACTAAGAAGCTTAAGACTCTTGCTCTCACAGAGTTGTATGGTGTTCTTAGTGGCTACCAGATGGAGATGAACATGCAAAACTCATCTGGTAACTCCAGCAATCAACTGAGTTCAGCCCTCCATGTGGTTGAAGGGAAAACATTGAACCACAACATCATCTTATATGCTACCCCGACAACTCACAAAAGGTCCCTTTCATCACCTTCCCAGAGACTCTAAGAGAAAGCTACACTCAAAGAAGTCCTTTCCAAGAGACAAGTTCTTCTCATGCCTTTGTCTCTGCTGATAAAATCACAAGCAACTTTCTCTTCACCCTTGAAGACATGGACTGTATCCATCTAGGGGATCTGGAGTACATGGAGATAGTCCAGCAGATGGCTCTTCTCACTCACAGAGCCAAGAAGTTCTACAAGAGGACAGGGAAAAAGTTTCCAAGCAATGCAGCCAGTGGAAAGTTTGGGCTGGATAAAAGCAAAGTAAAGTGTTAAAACTGTAACCAGATGGGACACTTTGCAAAGGAGTGTAAGGCACCAAAAACAAATGGTGTCCAAACACAAACAGGGACTGGGATCTTGTGAAGATCAAGGCCACCTTCAATTCTGCATGCAAAAGTTTGTTATTAGAATAAGCAGGGACTAGGATCTTGTGAGATAGCTCCTCCACACACAATCTTGTCCGTAAGATCTCCTAGGTGTGGAACTTGTGAAGATGAGCTTCCCCTCATAGATACTGTGACTGAAGAGGATGAAGAGGAGATGGTGGAGAATGGTTATGAGAAGAGTGAAGAAGAGCATTCTAAGAAGGGTCACCATCCCTCTGAGGTGAGCAAAGCTGTTGGGATGACCAAGTCAAGGAGAAAGAACTTGATCAGGAAGGCCAAAAGAAAGTCCAAGAAGGCTCAAGAGATGAAGGCCACCTTCAATTCTACACAGAAACAAGTCTTCATCTCTGCAGGTTTTGAAGTGGTGAAGGCTGAAGACACCAACTTGAACTCTATCAACAAGAGTTCTGGTTCATGTCCAAATCATCCCATCACTAAGAAGAAGGCTGATCAGTTGTGCACCACTGCTGTACAACATGAACCATCTAGCTTTAAAGGTAGTTCTATCCCCATAAGTATTGCCACAACATCTACAATGATGAAGATGGAGAAGGAAAGTGATCAAGTTCAGCCTTGTTCACAAAGGAAAACTCCTAGAAGAAAGAAAATGGACTGTGTTATGTGTGGGAGTACTTCTCATCTTGCTAAATATTGTGTTTACAATCCAAAGAGTACTCTCCACATGACCAAGAAAGAAACTTCTAAGAGTTTGGAGAAGAAGAAGCAAGCTTCGGAAGGGAAATCTGTTTCCTTTGGAAGCTCCAAAATGAAGAAGAAGACAAGTGGAAACTTGCCTTCGGAAGAATATTTGGTCTCGGAAGAAAGGAATATTTCTGAAGCACTGAAGCCTGCTGCAGTGAAAGCAAGATCTTCCGAAGGTCAAGTCATCAAAATTTCCAAAGTCATCAAAACGTCAGAAGTATTGAAGGTCAAGTCTAAGCTTCCAACGGTGGTGTGGAAGTCAAAGAAAGACCAAGTGGCTGAAAGTTCTTCATCAACATCAGCAAATGATCCTTCTAGCACGACTATAGGATCAATTACTGTTGCATTGTCTTCAACTTCTTTTGATGAGCCCAAGACCAATGAGGCTTGGGTTTCCAAATGTAACTAACCATCTCTTTTGTGCAGAAACAGCTCAAGACAAACAAAAATGTATGGATCATTGACAGTGGCTGTTCCAAGCACATGACAGGCAATAGGTCACTACTCCAAAAGTTTGAAAGAATAACGGAGGACCAGTTGCTTTTGGAGGAGATGCAGGAGGTTACATTATAGGAAGGGGCAAAGTCACAAATGGTAAGCTCAGCATTAAGAAGTTAAACTTTGTCAAGGAGCTTGGGTACAATATTTTTAGTGTATCTCAATTTTATGATCAGAGTCATAACATGCTCCTCACTGTGCATGAGTGCATTGTTCTCAGGCCCAGGTTGGTCATTCCTCATCAGCACATCCTACTCAGAGCCCCTAGGAAAGGGAACATGTACAAGATGTATTTGCAAGAAACATCTCCCTTAGGAGAAGTTTCATGCCTTCTATCTAAAGCAAATAATGATGAGTATTTTCTCTGGCATAAAAGAATGTGCCATGTAAACTTTAAAAACATGAATAAATTAATTAAGAATGATTTGGTAACTAGAATACCAAAGAAAGAGTTTACAAGTGATGACCACAGTGTTGCATGCCTGAAGGGGAAGCAACACAAGGTATCTTACAAGCCAAAGGAAAGAAATTCTATCATTAATACCCTACACTTATTACATATGGATCTCTTTGGCCCCACCAGTGTAATGAGTCTAGGAAGGACCTCTTATTGTTTGGTGATCACAGATGACTTTACTAGATTCACTTGGGTCTTCTTTCTTAGAACTAAGGATGAGACCCCTAAGATTCTAAAGAATTTCATCTGAAAAATTGAGAATCAATGTGATCACAATGTTAAAACCATAAGATGTGATCAAGGAACTAAATTCAAGAATAAAATCCTTGATACATTTTGTGATGAAAAAGGTATTACAAGACAATATAGTGCTCCCAGGACTCCTAAGCAAAATGGTGTTGCTGAGAGGAGAAACAGGACACTAATTGAAGCTGCATGAACTTTGTTGTCTGACTCTAAATTGCCCATCACCTTCTGGGCAGAGGCAGTGAACACTGCTTGTTATGTGCAAAATAGAGTTTAGTAGTTAAGACACATGGTAAGACTCCCTATGAACTTTGGCACAAGAGAAAACCTTTCATTGGTTTTCTCAGGTCATTTGGATGTCCTTGCACCATTTTGAATACCAAAGATAAAATTGCCAAGTTTGCTGAGAAATCAGATGATGGACATTTTATTGGATACTCTTCTCAAGCTAAAGCTTACAGAGTATACAATCTCAGAACTAGAGTAGTTGAGGAGTCAGCCAATGTGACTTTCAATGAGCACACTCCCAGTGTGAAAGGTTATGGTCCGGATTTGCTATTTGATCTTGATTTAGTTACCAACTGTTTTAACAAATCTTGTGAGAATGTTTCACGGTCCACAGATATACTACCTACAGGTAATCCTAACCCAAGATTTTAGCTAAGAAGACCTTCAAGCTACACATCGTTAGCTCTAGTGGTAACCAATCCTGCAAACGAAGCTTCTACCAGCACATTAATAACAAATCCTGCTGATACTTCTGGGGTGCCTTCAAATTCCAGCTTAAAGGCACAAAACTCAGATGAAGGAGCTTCAAATGTTGGAGCAAATGGTGGTGGTGAAAGTGATTAGGAATTTCTTGATGCTGATAACCACTCCATTGAAGACAATATCAATGATGTCGCACACTCATTGGATCAAGTCAATCCTGATAAGTGTGTTAATGTGGAGGGTGAATCTTCCTTGCCAGATCAGAATTTCTCAAATTTAGATCTGTCTAAGCAACTTGCTATGATCCCTCAGCTAAGGATCCACAAGTCTCACCCTACCACAAACATCATTGGATTTGTTGATTCAGGGGTGAGAACAAGAGGACAAACCCATGATGCAAATGTTTGTCTTCCTTCACTCTTATTTCTTGTCCCAGATAGAGCCAAAGAAAATTGATAAGGCTCTAAAGGATGGAAGTTGGGTTGAAGCTATGCAAGAGGAGCTGCTTCACTTTAAAAGGCAAAATGTTTGGAACCTATGTCCTCTTCCTCAAGGGAAGACTACCATAGGAACCAAATGGGTGTTCAGGAATAAAAAGGATGATAGAGGGTTTGTCATCAAGAACAAGGCAAGACTAGTTGTTCAAGGGTATACTCAAGAAGAAGGAATTGACTACACATATGTTTTTGCTCCTGTAGGAGGACTTGAAGCAGTTAGAGCTTTTGCTGCATCAAGAACTTCAAGGTCTACCAACTTGATGTCAAGTGTGCTTTTCTTTATGGGGTGATTGATGAAGAGGTGTATGTTAGACAACAATCTTTATGGGGTGATTGATGAAGAGGTGTATGTCAGACAACCACCTGGGTTTGCAGATCCTGATCATCCTGATTATGTCTCCAAACTTGATAAAGCTCTTTATGGGCTGCACTAAGCACCAATGAAGTGGTATGAGACTTATCTCAGTATCTCTGTCAGCATGGATACAAAGGGGTACTATATATGGAACTCTCTTCATCAAAGGAACAGGAAATGACATAATTCTAGTTCAAGTATATGTAGATGACATTATCTTTGGGTCAACTAATCCAATGCTCTGCAAAGACTTTGAGAAGCTGATGAAGGACAGATTTGAAATGAGTGCCATGGGGGAACTCAATTTCTTTCTACGAATTCAGTGAAGCAAGTTGACAACGACATCTTCATAAGTCAGTCAAAGTATGTACAAGACATACTTAAAAGGTTCAACATGACTGATTGTAAGGTTTCTAAGACACCCATAGCCAGGAACCACTCCCTTGGACCTGATCTTGAGGGGGAGTGTGTTGATGAACATCTCTACAGGGCAATGATTGGGTCTCTTATGTACCTCACAGCTAGCAGGCCTGATATCATGTTTGCTAAATGCATTTGTGCAAACTATCAAGCCAACCTCAAGATGTCACACCTGGTCACTGTTAAAAGAATTTTAAGATATCTCAAAGGTGCTCCATCACTTGGCCTTTGGTATCCAAAGAATTCTGACTTTAATTTGTATGCTTATACAGATAGTGACTATGGTGAGTGCAACATGACTGCAAAGTCTACATTAAGGGGATGTCAATTTCTTGGTGGAAGGGTAGTCTCTTAGCAATGTAAGAAACAATCCTGTGTGTCTGCATCAACTACTGAGGCTGAATACATTACTGCTGCAAGTTGCTGTGCTTAAGTGCTTTGGATTCAAAATCAGATGCTGGACTATGGATTCAACTTCAAAGAGACTCCCATCCACATAGACAACAACAGTGCTATCTCAATCAAAGAAAATCCTATGCAACACTCATGGACAAAGCATATCAATATCAGGTATCATTTAATTAGAGATAACTTTGAAAAGGGATTAATCAAACTAGTCAAAGTTAACACAAATAAACAATATGCTGATATGTTCACTAAAGCTTTTGATGAACAGAGATTTAAATATCTTGTATTAGCTATTGGGATGATTAACTTTGAATAGCTTTTCTTAAAACTTAATCATATTATTTCTAAAACATGTGTGTCCTAAGTTTTCTATTTCATCACCTTCATAAGCCCTTGTTTTTATTTGGAAGAAAATCTTTTCAAAAGACATTTCTTAGATTTTTGAAAATTTTGATCTCTTTTCTTTTCGGAAGATTTAAAATTACCTTCGGAAGAAGTTTATGTCTTAGTAAACAAATAATCACTTCAGTAATTTTACCTTCGGAAGAAATTTCTGAAATATCTTCCGAAGCTTAAAATCAACTTAAGTACTTTTATGTTTTAAAAGAACAAGTTTCTTCCAAAAGCAATTTACCTTCGGAAGTTTTGATTCTTTTTAGAATAAAAACTCGGAGTGTTAATTCTCTTCCGAAGCAAAATTCTCAAAAAATCTTTGAAATATCTTCCGAAGCGAATTTTCCTTCGGAAGCTTTTCCTTCAGAACTTTCGAAGCAAATAACCTTCGGAAGATTTCTCGACTTCCAAGAAAACTACTTTTTGGTTAAAACTAAACTACTTTTCAGAGGTGGGACCGACATCTGGATTTCAAAGTTTATCCTCTTTCATTAACTTTGTCTCAAATCCTTTTCACATAAATACCCAACGGTTCCCCCCCTCTTTCACTATCTTCTTCAAATTACACTATCCTTAAACCTAAATTCTCCTAAACCACCTTTGCTCTTCACCTTCCTTCACCTTTAAGCTTCTCAAAATGGCCAACCTAAACCGCAGAAACAACCCAGATTTCTCCATGCAACTTCACAGGCAACACAACCAGGTTGCTCTGTTGAACTCTAAGAAAGATGAAAGTTTTTCAGAGGTTTGCCATTTCCTGTCCCTATCCAACTACTTCACCTCCCTAACCATTGATCCTACTCCCTATGAGGATCATTTGCTTGAATTCTGGAAGACCTGCCATGAGGTCATTATTGATGGGGAGAGGGAACTGTCTGCCACAGTGCAAGGGAGGACAATCTTCATCACTCCGGCCATCATCAACACTCACTTGCAGCTGGATGATGAAGAAGGTGAGTTGTCCTTCCCAAAAGAAACTATCAATCATTCTTTTGAGCAGATGGGCTATGAGGGAGATTTCTCTGTAAAGACCTTCAGGAAAGGGAAGGTCTCATCCCAGTGGAAATACCTGCTTCATATGGTTATCCACAGCTTATCAAACAAGCATGGAGGGTGGGACCAGATTCCTGAAGATCTCTCCTTCATAGTGCATGGAATGGTTCAAGGGGTCAAGTTCAGGTACTCTCAGTTTGTTTATACAAATTTGCTTGTTAACTTGGACTCCTTAGAGTATTATATGTTTCCTAGATATGTTTAACACATTCTCAACTGTGAACTGGGCTCACAGTTGAGGGAAACAGATAATATTCTTAAATTGGGACAGATGAAACCCGACATCTTTAAAATCATGAAGAAGCCAACTGTAGGCTTCTCAGGGGTAGAAACAGCCTTTGTCCCAAAAATGTTAGAGCTCATAGCTCAAGGTGAAAACCTAGCAACACAAGCTAGTGTTGAACCCACACCTTTTACCTTCCAACCACTAAGAAGACCACAAATCACCCTCACCTACCAAAGAAAATCCAAACGAACCCCTGCTCAAGCTATTGAGCTTGTGTAGGCCCCTATACACTCACCCATACACGAGGAAGTGGATACTAGAGCTCTCACTTCCCCTGAGGAGCGAACCACTCCCATCTCTTCAAGAATCAGTGGTGAGGTTCCTCATGCTCACCCTGACGAGCTCACAAGCCCAACTACCTTAAGCCTTCACTCTGAGTCTCAAAACTCAAGTGAACAACCTTCAGGGGACAGTTACCATCCCCAGCCTTTAGACTTAAATCAACCCATTCCCAACCTCTCATTCTATACTAATGAAGACTTAGGTTTCAGTGAGTACCATGAGTCTCTCTACTCTTCCCCTACTCCAAGAGAGATGAGTACTCCTGAGTCTCCTTTGTTTAGCCCACATCAGTCACCTATCATTGAGGTGGAGCTCCCTGAACCTGTTCAGGAGGTCCATATGGAAGAGGCTCTCACTTCTGCAAGTGATTACATCATTAAGACCTCAACCATGGCAACTTAGCCCATTGACACTTCAACTGAGGGTGTCAATGTGTAGAGAAAATCCAGCAGCCAAGAACCTGAAGCTGGTGGTGACAGAGAGGACTTTGGTCCAATCCTCTCATCCCTCAATGATTCTTCTGATGAAGATGAGGGGAATTTGAGACTAAAGGTGCAAAAATTGTCAAAAACATGCTCCTATTTAGTCTCTAAGGTTAGTCACCTTGAATCTCAGGTGACTACCATGCACAATAGGGTCCATGATCAGCAACTTGAGATATCTTATCTCAGGGAAAAACTAGCTGGGAGACCTTTAAGGAGAGCTCAACCAGGAACACAAGAACTTGTGAGTGTGATTGACCTAACTCCTAGCTCACCTATGCAAGAGGATGATGCTACCAAAAAGGGGGAGAAAGTCATTACAGTCGCAGAACCTGGGAGTTCTTCAGGGAGTATGGACATTGAGGACTCACCATCCTCACTTGCAATTATGCATACTGAGCAACTTCCTCAAGTTCATATTCATGTGGACACTATGGACTCTTTCATTAGGAGTCTCTTTGAGGAAGGCATTCCAAGGGCTATATCATCCCCACCTTAAGGAATTTCAAACTACATTATTGGGTGGAGGTATGATGCTGATAGAAGAGCCCTCGTTCTTCAAAGAGTTCAAGGGCAGCAAGAGGTGTTCAATTTTCAGACCTTGAACTACTATGAAGGTCTTGACGTGATCAACATGCCACTTGTCAACCCAAGTCAATCTAGACAAGCTGACAGGTTAGCACAAAGGATTTAAGACAGAATTACTGAAGAGTTCAGTCTAAGAAGGAGACAAAGGCAATCATGTAATGTCATTGGTCAACTGGATGTTGACGCAGACCCTGAGATTAACTTCAAAGGGAAAACCTTGGCTGAAGGCCTAGTGATAGAGCCTGAGAGCCCTGTCACACCAACAACTACTTCAGAAATTCATCCCCTCAGTGAAACACCTACTGGTGAAGGTGTCTCACAACCTCTCTCTGGCCAGAGCTTGGATGCTACACCAAGCAATGAAGGCCAAAGCTCTCTCCACCCTTTGTCACAAAAGTCTGTGGGGAGATTGAGGAGGAGGAGAGAGAGAGGAAGAGGAAGCTAAGGGGAGAAAGTTCCTATGGGTCATCAGGCTTTATGCAAGCTGTAATCAGGGCTGCCCCCGGACCAAACAATCAAAATGATGAGTTGAGGGCAGTCAGGATTACTTACCTGCAGACCAAGAACTATGACATAGGTGAGATTATATCTCTTCCCTTAGAGGAACTAAATGAACTGGCTGACATGGAAGTGTCAAGAGAGATGAAGGAAGCAGAGGATGCAAGGCTACTTCTCTAATTCAAAGAGGAGAAGAGACAAAAAAGATTATACAAGCATGTTCCTACTCTCTCCCCAGTTCAAGAAAGTCCTGTGCAAGAGACTGTGGCAACTACACAAGAACCTCAGGTAGACAAGGAAACAGATAGGCAAAACATGATCAACTACCAGAGTGCCACAGGTTTCTATTAGGCATTTGCACTTCTTCCCTTGTCCTTTGAGTATATTGAGTTTGAGTATCTCAAATAGCTTGAACTTTAAGTGCTCAAAGAACAAAAGGCAACATAGAGAAAGATGAGGGAAGAGGCTGCAAAGTCAAGAGCCATCATCCAAAAGAGTATGAAGAAGTCTGCTGACAGACAAAGGATGATGAGCTTCTTGAAGCTGTATGGAATCTCCGGACAGAGACTTGGCCCTATCTCTCTATCTACAATGTATGAGCACATCAGGGTAATTAAGCAGAAGATCAAGAGTGCAGAGCTAATTGACTTACACTCCCCTCCAAGTCAAGATCCACCTGAAGTGGAGGTTAAGGTTGAACAACCTGAGACAACACAACTTGGACCTCCTGCTGAGCCTCAGTAAGCTATATCTTCTGATCCACAACAGGTTCAAACTCCCTCTCCTTCTAAACCTATGAGGGAGGAACACCCAACTGAGCAAGACAAGACTGATCAACAAGGTGCTGCAGACCAGTCTTCTCAGTTAAAGTCCTCAAAGCGGAGGAAGAGGATGACTTCTAAACCAAAGTCAAAGAAAAGAAGAAGCCTGAATCATCCACCTCTACACCTCAGGCTGAGTCAGATCAACCTGAGGAAGTGCATGAAGAGGCAACCCAATCAACTCTAATCCAAGTGGCTCCTCTTGCAGCTGAGAGACTCATCTTATCCTGGACCTTCACAACTAATTTAGAGAGATGGCATGTGATTAGTGATCAAGGTGGTGAAAATGTCTACACATGGCAAGACTTAGTCAACCTACCTCTACATGATCTCTTTGAGATAAGAAGATACTATGAGAGTCTGAGTGATCCTGACCACCTAATGAAGAAGGGCATGGTCATCATCATTATGAGGACTGTCAACAGCTGAAGATCTTCAAATGTTTTGGTAGCATCAGCCTAGGGAGAGTTTGTAAGGATTCCTATAAGTCTGATGCAGCCAAAACATCCAAAGTCTCTCCGCATGCATGCAATGAAGAACATAAGTGGAAATGCTTCGGAAGTTTTACACCTTGCACTAGAAATACTCTAACTGTAAAATCTTGCTAAGCCAAGACCAACATCTTCCGAAGCCAAAAGTGAAGTCTTCCGAAGCTTCAAAGACAAAGTCTTTTGAAGCCAAAGAGTGAAGACATATTTCTTCCGAAGACTTTTAGAAACATGCTTTTATCTGATGTGCTTTACCATAAAGCTGGACCACCTTTTCGCTGCAACTCTGTAAAGTCACCAACTTACATGAGTTGGTGAAAAGGTCCATGCTTTTGGTAACTGTACATTGAGGTCTTGAGTCTGTGATTTCTACTTTATGTACATTTATCCTTTTTGTAATATATTAGGATGTGAGCTATGGCATGTCATAGTCACTAGTCAAAAGGCAATCTGCCTTTTGACTCTACATTTGATTTTGTTTGTTGTCTAGTCTTATGTATCTAGCTGGCCTTTAAAGTACGGCCGGTTGTAGGATGTAGTATAAAGTATCTCAAGTACTTGTAACTTTTATTGTATGTTTTGTAACATTGGTAATAAAGCTTGAGAAGCAATATACATCATTATTGAAAACCAATTACTTGTGTTGTTTGCCATCTTGTTCTGTCTTATATTTACTTGTGTTCTTAGCATCTTTCACAAAAGTTAACCAGTCCCTATTTGATCTGTTAAGTGTTCTAAGTAACTCTCCTCATTGTGTTGTTGTGTTGTAAGTGCATACCCTTCACCGGTCCTGCATTTGGTATCAGAGCATTCCAGGCTCTTGATATAAGATCTCACCATCTTAAGATCCCTCACAGACACAAAATACTTAACAACTCAAATGGAAGCTATTACCAAAGCTAATATGAAAGCTGGAACTATGACAAAGTCTCCACTGATCACTCCTGAAGACTTTGATACTTGGTGTCAAAGAATGGAAGGCTTCATCAAGTCTCAAGACTCCAAGATGTAAGACTCTGTTATTAAAGGACCTTACATACCAAGCACCACTTCTGCTACTTGTGGTGGTATGATTCCAAAGGTTGTGGCTGATTACTTTGAAGAAGACAGGTAGAGAATAGAGATTGATCAAAAAGCCACTACAGCCCTTCAAATTGCTCTTCCAAACTCCATCTACAGAGGATTCAAGAAGTGCAAAACTGCCAAGCAACTATGGGAAGCACTGAAGCTGATGTATGAGGTGTCTATTGATGCAAAGGAGAACAAGAAGGATCTCCTGAAGCAGCAGTTTGAAAACTTCACCTTCAAGGTAGGTGAAACCATGACTCAACAATACTTCAGGTATGTTGAAAATGTGGATACTCTAATGGATGTTGGAGTAGCTCTTGAAAACAGGGACATTGTAAGGAAGATTATGTCCTCTCTTCCTAGACATTGGACACATTATTGTGTTATTATCAAGAGGACTGAGAACCTTAAGACTCTTACTCTCACAGAGTTGTATGGTATTCTTAGTGGCTACCAGATGGAGATGAACATGCAAAACTCATCTGGTAACTCCAGCAATCAACTGAGTTCAGCCCTCCATATGGTTGAAAGGTAAAACATTGAACCACAACATCATCTTATATGCTACTCTGACAACTCACAAAAAGGCCCTTTCATCACCTTCCCAGAGACTCCAAGAGAAAGCTACACTCAAGGAAGTCTTTTTCTTTGCTGATGAAATCACATGCAACTTTCTCTTCACCCTTGAAGACCTGGACTGTATCCATCCAGATGATCTGGAGTACATGGAGATAGTCCAGCAGATGGCTCTTCTCACTCACAGAGCCAAGAAGTTCTACAAGAGGATAGGAAGAAAGTTTCCAAGCAATGCAGCCAGTGGAAAGTTTGGGCAGGATAAAAGCAAAGTAAAGTGTTCCAACTTTAACTAGATGGGACACTTTGCAAGGGAGTGTAAGACATCAAGAACAAATGGTGGCCAAATACAAGCCAGACCAAACTACACTGAGAAAGCCCCCCAGAAAAAGAAGCCAAAGCAGCAAGCTCCAGTTGCTGTTGAAGAAGGAGGCTTTGACTGGAGCTTTCAGGTAGAAGATGCATTGCTAAAGTTAATAGATACAGGTCCTATAAAAATGAGATCTGATCTTGAGTCCTTGAATATCTTAAAAGCTGATTTTAACAGTGCTGAAAATGATTATAAACTAAAATAGAGTGAGTCCTTGAATATCTTAAAAGCTGATTTTAACAGTGCTGAAAATGATTATAAACTAAAGATAGAGGACTTAGAGAAAACCATTTCAACTCTTAAACATGAGCACACAAACTACAGGACTCTAATCAAAGACCTCATTACTATGTTAACTGAATGCCAGGCTGAGCTTGTGATCGGCAAAGCCAAGGCAGAAAAATGTGTTCTTGAAGAAGAGACATTCAAGAACATAATATCCTCATCCTTGCATGCAAAAGTTTGTTATCAGAATAAGCATGGACTGGGATCTTGTGAGATAGCTCCTCCACACATAATCTTGTCGGTAAGATCTCCTAGGTGTGGAACTTGTGCTGATGAGCTTCCCCTCATAGACCCTGTGACTGAAGAGGATGAAGAGGAGATGGTGGAGAATGGCTCTGAGAAGAGTGAAGAAGAGCATTCTAAGAAGGGTCACCATCCCTCTGAGGAGAGCAAAGCTGTTAGGATGACCAAGTCAAGGAGAAAGAACTTAATCAGGAAGGCCAAAAGAAAGTCCAAGAAGGCTTAAGAGATCAAAGCCACCTTCAATTCTGCACAGAAACAAGTCTTTATCTCTGCATGTTTTGAAGTGGTGAAGGCTGAAGACACCAACTTGAACTCCATCAACAAGAGTTCTGGTTCATGTCCAAATCATCCCATCACCAAGAAGAAGGCTGATCAGTTGTGCACCACTACTGTACAACCTGAACCATCCAGCTTCAAAGGTAGTTCTATCCCCACAAGAATTGCCACAGCATCTGCAAAGATGAAGATGAAGAAGGAAAGTGATCAAGTTCAGCCTTTTTCACAAAGGAAAACTCCTAGGACGAAGAAAATGGACTTTGTTATGTGTGGGAGTACTTCTCATCTTGCTAAGGATTGTGTTTACAATCCAAAGAGTACTCTCCACATGACCAAGAAAGAAAATTCTAAGAGTTTGGAGAAGAATAAGCAAGCTTCGGAAGGAAAATATGTTTCCTTCGTAATCTCCCAAATGAAGAAGAAGACAAGTGGAAAAGCATGGACCTTTCACCAACTTACGTAAGTTGGTGACTGAACAGAGTTGCAGCGGAAAGTGATCCAGGTTTATGGTAAAGTACATCAGATAAAGCATGTGTTCAAAAGTCTTCGGATGAAATTCGTCTTTACTTCTTTGCTTCGGAAGACCTCACATTTGGCTTCGGAAGATGTTGGTCTTGGCTTCGAAAGATTTTACACTTGGAATATTTCTAGTGCATGGTGTAAAACTTCCAAAGCATTTCTACTCTGTACTTAAGTGCATGCATGCAGGAAAGACTTTGGATGTTTTAGGTGCATCAGCCTTACATAAAACCTTAGAAACTCCTCTAGGCTGATGCTACCAAAACATTTGAATACCTTAGGTGTTGACAGTCCTCATCATGATGATGACCATACCCTTCTTCATTAAATGGTCAGGATCACTCAGACTTTCATAGTTCTTATTGTCTCAAAGAGATCATGCAGAGGTAGATTGAACATGTCCTGCCATGTGTAGACATCTTCAACACATTGAGCTCTGATTACATGCCATTTTTCTAGATTAGTAGTGTAAGCCCAGGACAAGATGGGTCTTCCTGATACAAGAGGAGCTGCTTGAATTAGAGTTGTTTGAGCTTCCTCTTTTTGCACTTCCTCAGGATGTTCTGACTCATCCTAAGTTTTGGAGGTGGATGACTCCGTCTTCTTCTTCTTCTTTGACTTGGGTTTAGAGGCCATCCTTTTCCTCCTCTTTGAACTCTTCAACTGAGAAGACTGGCCTTCAGCACCTTGTTATTTAGTCTTGTCTTTCTCAGTTGGGTCTACCTCCCTCACTGGTTCAAAAGGAGAGGGAGTTTGACCCTGCTAAGGATCAGAAGATGAAGCTTGCTGAGGTTCAGTAGGATGTCTAGGTTGAGTTGTCTCAGATGGTTCAACCTTAACCTCCACTTCTTGAGGGGCTTGACTTGGTGGAGAGTGTAAGTCAATGAGCTCTCCTCTTTTAATATTCTGCTTGATCATCCTTATATGTTCATCCATGGTGGATAGAGAGATTGGGCCAAGTCTTCTTCCGGAGAATCCATACAGCTTCAAGGAGCTCATCATCCTCTGCCGATCAGCAAACTTCTTTTGACTTCTAGATGATGGCTCTTGACTTGGCTGCTTCTTCGCTCATCTGCCTCTTTATAGCCTTTTGTTCTTTGAGTACTTGAAGGTCAAGTTGTTTGAGATACTCAAACTCTCTTATTAGCTACTAATATACTCAAAGGACAAGGGAAGAAGTGCAGCTACCTGGTAGAGACCTGTAACGCTCAGGTAGTTGATCATGTTTTGCATGTCAGTTTCTTTATCTACCTGAGGTTATTGTGTTGCCATAGCCTCTTGCATAGGGCTTTCTTGAATTAGAGAGAGAGTAGGAGCATGCTTGTATAGTATGTTTTGTCTCCTTTCTTTTTTGCAACCTTGCATCCTTTGCTTCCTTCTTCTCTCTACACATTTCCATGTTTGTCAGTTCATTTAATTCCTCTAAGGGGAGAGAAACGATTTCATCAATATCATAGTTCCAGGTCTGTAAGTAAGTAATCCTGATTGCCCTTAACTCATCATTTTGAGCATTTGGTCTATGGGCAGCCCTGATTGCAGCTTCTATGAAGCCTGAAGACCCAGCAGTGGAACCTTTTCCCCTTCGCTTCCTCTTCCTCTCTCTCTCTCTCTCTCCTCCTCCTCAATCTCCTCAGGAGTGAGTATCCTTTTCTCTTTGTCACCAACAGACCTTTGTGACTTAGGGTGGAGAGAGCTTTGGTCTTCATTGCTTGGAGTAGTTTTCATGCTACGGCTAGAGAGAGGCTGTGATACACTTTCACCAGCAGATGTTTCACTAAAAGAATGGATTGTTGAAGTAGTTGTAGTTGTGACAATGCTCTCAGGCTCTATCACTGGGCCTTTAGTCAAGGTTTTCCGTTTGAAGCTAATCTCAGGGTCTGCCTCAACATCCAGTTCACCAATGACATTATCTGATTGCCTTTGTCTTCTTCTTTGACTGAACTCTTCAATAATCCTAACTTGAATCCTTTAAGCCAGCCTGTCAGCTTGCCTAGATTGGCTTAAATTGTCAAGTGGCATGTTGAACAGATCAAGACCTTTATAGTAGTTCAAGGTCTGAAAGTTGAAAACTTCTTGTTGCCCTTGAACTCTTTGAAGTATGTGGGCTCTTCTATCAGCATCATACCTCCACCCAATAATGTAGTTTGTGTTAGCCCAGGTTGAACACTTGAATCAAATATTATGAAGATTTGTAAGATCAAAGAATGATTTTGATCTTATTTGATTGCATATGATTTGTACAAAGTGAAAACCCCAATCTCTTGATCATACAACCATTAGCCTAATCCTAATTACATTTAGGCTATTTATAGTCTGGTCTAAGTTTTCCTATTTACACATAACCCCTAGACTATATAACTAGACTAAAACATGACTCAAACAAAGTAAAATATATTTTGTTCACACAAAATATATTTATTACTATAATACTCCTAGTCATCTAAATCTTCAACGTCTCGTCACGGTTCCTCGTCTTGAACGTGTCGGGTTTGTCTTTTGTTGACATTGACCATGACGTTGACTTTTGTTGACTTTGACTATGTTGATAATATAGACTATCTTGAACAGCTCCAACAATACTCCCCCTTAGTCTATCATTATCAACGTCTTCAAATGAAATCAGCACCGAGAAGTCAACATTAGAAAGATCTTCAAATTGAAGCTTTCTGAATCTGATGAGAAAGATTATTCATCTCATAAGCTCCCCTTATTTATGTGCTTCCCCTTTTTGAATGCAACATTTGCGAGGATATTGGAAAAGCTTTCCCAAATCTCTAATCTTGAGTGCTTCAGAAGATGAAGGAGGAGGATTCCTAGCTCGGTATGTTCTGAAAACTTAAGGAACAGGTTCTCTGATCAGGTACACTGCTCAACTGATGATCGACCATCACTTACAGTAAAAATCTGAAACACATTCACAAACACAATCTTGACATTTCTAATTATATCATTTCATTTTAACAAAATAAACCCGTGTTTATCTGTGTATGAAAACAAGCGAACCCGGGTTCATTTGTGCGCAATTTCTATGAAATGCATGAAAAATGATAACATTGTAACAGCATAATATGGAAGACCTAAAAGAAATTATGAAATTAAAATTTATTATTTATATTATATATATTTATTATAATATATTTTTTTAATTTTATGTATTTTTTATTTGTTTATAAATTTTTTTTAATTACCGAGAACTGAAGCGATCATGAGATCACATCCTCAAGATATATACTTTAGCACAAAGATGAATTTAAACATCGACAAGCAATGAGATCACACTAATAACTGAATCTAATCATAGTCTTTGAATGATTTTGAAATTCTCAAACAGATCAATAATGATTGCTGATATGTTTGTCCACTTAAACCCATGACCTATCTTTTTCAACAAGCAGTAGATGATTTGTTAAGGTTCAATTAAATACTTTAGAATGCTAGGACCCCACAATCATTTGGCAAAAACCCTCACCCAACCTCAGGTTTTCTTGAATTTTGTTACGATCTTTATAGAGCAAGGCTTGTGCATTAGTGTGCAAGTGATTATCAACAGAATGTTGCATTCTGTGATGAATTCATCGTTTAGATGATTTGACACTACTTAGAGAAAATGGTGAGAGCTCTAGGTCTATACTCACGTATAACAAAGGAGATAACCATTTAATCATGTGTCGATGAGAGCTCCAGGTCAGTACTATCGTACAACAAAGGAGATCATCACTCCAGGTCAGTACTTCCGTACAGCGGAGGAGATCAGCACAAACACAAGACACATAAATACACCAAACATTCCCAAATATATGGCTTATATGATTTGTATCATGGTGGGTGAAAGATCAATATCAATTCAATTTTTCGGGACTCAGTTTTTGTGCAGGCCAAAATGATTGCGTAAATCCAGACATCCTTAAGCATATATTTTAATTTAAATCATTATGCTACTGTCGACTTTATTCTTCAGGCTGAGTCTACCAAGCATATCATTAAAGAATTTGTTTGTTTTTCTTTTATTGTAATTAAAAACAAGATGTGAATCAAATAACAGCATTAGTTACTAACCTCTCTCATTTTATAAACACAAGTCATGCAAAAACAAGCATCTCAAGATGATATACAATCATTTCTCAGTCATCTCGCATCAAGTTTCGAGTTCTGTTTTTATTTTTTATGTATTATAATCTCCCCCTAAATTTTTATTTTTACAAAACCTATTTCTTTTTTTCTTTTTTACTTTTTTTATTATTTTTTTAATTTTTTTCTATAAAATTATACAAAAATAGAAATTTACCAAAGAAGGTCTTCCAAACTACACTGATATGAAGATAAGAAATGAATGATCAAGAAATATGCAGTGATTGTGAAGTGAACTGTGATTGTGAAGATATAAATCCAAATTGTGGATAAAATACCATGACCTTAACCTGTTTGTTCAGCCTCAAATTTGAATCAAGAACAATCTATGTCAGTAAACCGGATTACTAACAGTCCTCCTGAATTGTTTCTGCACTCATTAACAAATTAGATTGTGAAGATGTAAATCCAGATTGTGGATAAAATACCATAGTCCTGGAAGTTCCGTTGTCATCGGTATAAGAAACCTGCTTCAACACACAACCGTTTAAACAATTAGGGATTGCTGTATCCTTCTTTTTAATTTGCCAAATTTGTTTCGATTCAAGTAATTTGGATTTGAATGAAATTTGGAAATCATTTTCTGTTTAAGACCGGAAGGAAAAGGATTTGGTTTTGAACCTTTGGTCATTTTCATCTTTGAATCAGATGAAACCGGCTTCACATGAAAAGGTTTGGATGAAGGGTTTTTGTTAAGACCTGGTATTTGAACGAAATACCGAGTGATTAGCGTGTAAACCAGATCAAATAGTGCGGAATCCTATTTGATTGGCGATCCAATCAGTGAGAACACACGAAGAATCAATCAAGAATTGAATCTAACGTTAGAAGTCGATTGGAAATCGATCTAATGTGTTCTGTGAACTTGGAGAACGAATTGGGAGGCTTCTGGACGGCTAGGGTACGTCTGGAGTCGAAATAGAATGAATGCTTACGTTTTTCCACGAATTGGGTTGTATTTATAGGTTAGTGTTGTACATTCGGGCGACTGGACCATAAGTATGGTTCAGTCGTGCGATTGAACCATGCAGTTGATTCATCCGTACGACTGAGTGTTCAGTCGTGCGACTGAGCCAATCTTATGTGTCAATCATACGACTGATCCAGTCTCCTGGTTCAGCCGTGCGACTGAGTCAATCGTATGAAGTTATTCATGCGTGTGGTCCATTCGCATGGGCCATTCGCATGAGAACTTCATTATGTTAAGTTTGAATGTATTAATTAATATAACATTATGTGTAACCATTCAAACAATCACAAACCTAATTAACCAATTCAATATCGACTCATTAATGAAATATTAGACATTACAAATCACAAACAATCAATCTCATTTCATTAATCATTTCAAATTACATCAGAATCAGATAAACAAGATCTATTACATTTCATATCCTGATCTAGGGACATACATGTATCAACAGTTTTTCATCCAACTGTTCAAAGATGTGTGCTTTTTACCTCTTGAACCAGAGAAGCAACCCGTGTTGCCTTTACCATCTGGAACATTTTTTGTAGACTTACATCCTGAGAAGCAATTCGTTGTGCCTTTACCATCCTTAGCAAGTCTTTGAGGACACTTCTTTACCATATGACCTTCTTTTCCACACTCAAAACAACCTTGAAAGGCTTTTGATGCTTGACTGACTCGTGTGAAGCATTTGGAATTGGAGATTGCTTTGAGGTTGTGGTAGATTCTTGCTTGTTTTGTAGTTTCCTGTGCTGAACAGTGAATGAGATCTTCACTGGTTGACTGATTGGTTTTGCAGGTGGAGAAGAGATTTGTATTGGTCTTGATTCAGCTTTTGGAAGCATTTAAGACTTGACAATGTCAGGTGATATCTTGATCTTTGAGGAACCGATATTGTCCTCTGTGTTTGATTCATCATCTGAGCTTGTCGAGTCTCGTATACACAGATCTGCTTCCAATGGATCTTGATTGACAGGAGTAGGATGTGTTGTTGTAGTTGGAACTTGATGATTAGGTGATTCCCGATTTATCTCTTCTTTCACAACCTTGACAGGCTCAAAAGTAGGAATTTCACCTGCTTTAAACTTATCAAAGAAGTTAGAAGAAATAGTAGATATAGATTTACAAACAATCGGGACTGAACAATCGTTAGCTTGACTGTCAGCATTCGATTTATTGTACCCCATACCGGTTGTAAAATCATAATCCTCTCGCACCTCATTAAGATTGACACCGCACAAACCTGCATGCAGACTATTAGTAGGTTGTTCAAACAAATCATTTTTAGGATGAGATATGGGGATTTGTGAATAACATAAAGTAGAAGGGGGTGGAACTGAATTGAATAAAGTTTCACCATCAGATTTATATCCAATCCCATGTTTTACCCGTGCCCCTTGTTGTTTAGCAATAAGCTCATCCTTTTTCATGTGTGAAAGGGTCCATTTATCAAGCTTTGTTTGAAGCTTTGTCGTTTCAAATTGAGCTAAAACAGCCCTTTCTCTCAAAATATTAATTTCAACGTTACGCTCCAAAATGGTTCTTCTTAAAAGATCATTTTCATCCAATGCTTCATTAAGTTTCCTTGAAAAAGCACTTTCATTTTTCTTTAATTTATGATTGATTATTTTTAATTCTTTTTCATTTTTCAATAACAATCTGTTTGCCTTATAAATTCCAAATAATCGGATTTTGCAAGAAGATGAACACATATCCTGAACAGTCTTATAAGGAAGACCCATGATAGTTTGTTCTGCAGCTAAGCTCTTTTCACAGTTGCAAACCCTTATGATTTTTTGTTGTTCCTCTTCTTTGACCTTCAGTATCTTGTCAGCCTCAGATACTTTCTCTCTTTTATCAGATTTTCCAGCCCTATCATCATCGGTTCTGACACACTCCGGTTTACTGTCATTGTCGACTCTCAATGCTTCACAGTTCTATTCAATAGTTTCTCTGAATTCAAAATTTAAATCCGAATCAGTTCTCAATAACTTCAACTTTTCAATCATCTCTGTTTTGTAATCAAGTATGCTTGTTACAGAAGAAACAAGATCAGTGTTAAGCGCGTGAGTTTGATGTGGGAACACAGCTTGCTGAAATTCGTTTCTTTGGATATCTAGCTTAAGAGATTTTAGCCTGTTGGTAATATCCATAAGTTTTGTGTCGACATAACCTCTTTCTTGTTTCAACATTTTAACTTGATGATTCCATGCAGACGGAAGCGAGTGAAGAAGCTTTTGAATCTGTTCATGATTAATGAGATCTGGAACATGCTTCTTTAGATTATTTGCCATATTTAACAATCGATCAACCAAATCTGTCAATTTTTCTTTCTTCATTGCTGCAAAAGAGTCAAACCGGCTTTGTGTTGTTGTGAGATTATCTGATTTAAAGTCTTCTGAAGATGACATTTTATTAAAAATTACGAACAAATAAATGCTCCAAAAATATTTTTCCCAAAATTTTTAGAATAATTCTCCCCCGGGAAAAATATTATTATTTTTAAATGTCACTCTATGCAATCTTAGCAACTGGGGTCAAGGTGAATATTTCTTCATCGGGATGAAATCGTTGAATATTTCTTCATCAGGATGAAATCAATTAATCCGAACTAGTCAAGTTTCTTTGATTTTTTTTATTAGCCCACACATCATTTTTCTAAAGAAAATACAACCCAATTTTTAATCATTAACTAGCCCAAATTATTAGCAAATAGTTAACCCAATTGTTTGAGAAAACCCAGCCCACACATCTTTTAAAAATACAGCCCAATTGTTTAACCCAAAATGTTAACCCAATCTGATTAGAATAGGCCCATTAAACATACAAAAACCCTAACCCACTAAACGTTAACATGAACAAAACACACACTCAAGTGTGTGAAGAGAGAAAGAGGCGGATGAGGGCAGTGAACCCTCTAGTGTTCCGGCGAACTCTTCTTTCCAGCGACATTCCACTCCGGCGAGATTTCCGGCGGCTGGAGATCTAGTGTTCACCAAATCGGAATCAGTGTTCGAGACCTACCGTCGTCTCTCCGATCAAACTCACACACACAAGTAGATAACGATAAACAAGTTCATTAGGGATTCGATCCACCGCGGCGAGGTGGCAGTGGGGATTATCATTCAATGCGGCCGGTGACTCAGGAGCAAGATGTCCTCGCCGTTAGTCGCTGATTCGAAATTGAAAATTGTTAGATCTAGGACTTATAGGTCTAGATCAATTTGTATAGGCTTAGAACTTTAATCAATTCTTGTAACAAATATTTGTAATTGTCATTTATTATGCATGCATTAATTGTATATGCTAACCCATATATGTATTTGTTATTATGGATAATTGCAGGTACAAACATAATACTTGGTCAACTTCTGAAATTGACCGTGTAAGAAACATCTACGGATGAACATTTTGTTCTTCCGTAGATATATTTCTTACAAGTAACTAAACATCCGAAGATCATCTACGGATGAACAAGTTTACCTCGGAAGAACAAGATTGCTTTTGAAGAATAAGATCATCTGCGGATGAACAAGTTTGCTTTGGAAGATCAACACTTCTGCTGAAGAACAAAACATCTACGGAAGACAATATTTCTGCGGAGTCCAAACACTTGTATAGTACAAGTGTTACGAGTCAACAAGTCAACAAGGCAGTTATGTGAATCCCAAGAAATCCGATGATTCCTTAACAGAAACAATTCAAATCCCAAGAGATCCGGTGTTTCCTTTAACAGAAACATCATTGTCTATATAAATGGATCCTAGGTTTCGAATTGTGGACGACAACAGCAATAGCAATACGACAATTCCACAACCAGCAAACATCCCATCAAATCTCTCAATCAAACCCTAGTAGCCGTCACATCATCCATCATCAAAATTTAATATC
The DNA here is from genome assembly GCA_025215565.1 of Flaveria ramosissima. NCBI lineage: Eukaryota > Viridiplantae > Streptophyta > Magnoliopsida > Asterales > Asteraceae > Flaveria > Flaveria ramosissima. Next base: position 11,821,053 of record CM046046.1, on the reverse strand, counting down.
ATTCATTCATTATTTGTAATCATTAACATGTTTTAATGAAATACGTATTATTCATTAATTGTGTTTCTTTTTAGTGTGTTCTTGCATTATTGTTGATATTAAAATTTTCTGCAAAACAATTAAACCAAGTTGACGCTGATTCCGCAATTGTTGACTTGCCATCAAACGACACTGATAATTCCTGATTGCGTTCCTTGGACTCACAGGTGGTATCAGAGCCAAGTGCTCATTGATTTAGATTAATTGATCTATTAGTGTTAGTTGTGTTTAATTGTTTTGAATTCTGTAGATTTTTCAGTTGTTACTGATTAGATCTATTATTTTTAAAAGGGATTTGTGTGAAACGTGTTTGTCGTTCAACATACCTTGTTGATCATCTTCATCAATTAACATCTCAGATCTTAATCAATCATGAGCAACTTTAGTAGATCATCTTACCAACCACCGAAGTTGGAAACAAAAGCAGACTTCAAATCATGGAAGATCAAGTTTAGGAATCATGTAAATTATACAGATTCTTACTTATGGGTATCTATAACAGAAGGTCCTTATATTCCACCCACCCTTGGGCCGGATTATAATGATAACAATCAACCCATCAGCACAAAAGATCTTTCACCTGATGATATTGAGAAGGTTAAAGTTGATATCAAAGCATATAGCTTTCTTAGTATGGCTTTGCCAGAAGAAATATTGATCAGGTGTGAAAATTACAAAACAGCAAATTACTTGTGGAAGATTCTTCATACACTTTGTGAAGGAAGTGATGAAATCCGAAGCATTAGGAAAGACACCCTTCGTTCACAATATGAAACCTTTCATCATATTGAGGGTGAATCAATTCCTCAACAACTCCACAGGTTTATGCAACTTGTCACAGAAATGAACATTCTGGAGTTGAAATACACAAATGAGGAATTGAACAAGAAAATGCTCCATACTTTACCAGGAAGTTAGAAGCAAACTGTATCCATGTTCAAGAATACCATAGATCTAAAAGCAGTGGGACTAGACACTCTAGTGGCTAAAGTTGAGGCTCTTGAACTGGATGAGAAATCAAGAAACAAGAGTATAAGAACTCATGTATCACCATATCATTTTAAAGAAACAAGAAGCGCTGGAAGTGCTTTCATATCCAGTAATGATGGTGATAACTCTTGTACTTTGAGTGAAGAAGAAGAGGAAGTAAGCTTCTATGTATCAAAACCTCCTAAGAAATCTTCTCAAAGTAAGTCAAGAAAAGAAAAAGAAAGATCTGATGATCAAATAGACAAATCATCTAAAAAACCAACATCCAACAATCAATCAGAGTCTATCACTGCCATTCTAGACTCTGAAGAACAAAAGGCAGCCTTTGCAGCTTTCAGTTCAAGCGTTCAAGCTTATCTAGTAAGTACATTGCCAACTCAAAGATATTTTAGACAGCCACAACTGACCAACTCATCCCCACTAGCCACCAATTCACCAGCAGGAACTAGCAACTCTAAAGACTCTGGGCTGATCATTCTTCAAGATGGAACCTGTGATTGGAGTGTGTATGAAAAGGAAGTCTTAGAAGAAAATCAAGCTCTAATGGCTCACATGGAAAACAAAATTCCACCAATGGCAAGTAAGGTAAGAGACAGGTTATGTTCATCAATATGTGTTGAGGAAGTAGAAAGATATAGAGTCCATGCTCAACAATTAGCTGATAAAGTTAAAGAAACAATGATTTTGAATGAATCTCATGTAAGAAAACATAAACTATATCAAATTAAAATTAACTCTTTACAAAAGGATTTAGACAAAATTATTTCTGAAAATTACAGTTTGAAAGCACAAGTTGAGCATCTGACCACTTCCTTAACCAAATCCATGGCTGATCATGCATCAACTGAAGTGAAACTTCAGAATTTCAACTCTCATCTCTGCAATATGAGAAATTACGAAATTCTCATATTGAATCAAAGAAAAGGATTGGGTTGGGATACAATGCTGTTGCACCACCAATTAACAATAACTATGTTTCTTTGCCTGAATCAATGACAAATAATCTTTCAAAACATTTTGTGCCTAGCACCAATATAGGAACTAGCTCAAATCAACAAAACATTGATAATGAGGTGAATGAAACTGAGTCTTCTGAATCAGAAAAGATTAATCAATTTAATTATAGAATTTGACTTAGATGAGTGGGATGACTTGGATGATTCTTATGAACATGATGCTGATCTTTTAAATAAGGGTAAGAATGTTGTGTTTGAAACAAATATTCTAAAAGTGCTTGAAGAAACAAAGTTGCCATACCCTCCTAAACAAAGAAACATGCTGAAAACCATTTGCAAGAGAATAGCTCACTTGAATGAAGGTCTTCAAGAACTAAATCAGCAACAATACTCTGCTTCTACTAAGGAAAGAGAGAGATCCAAGGAAAAAGAAAAGAAAAAGGCTTCAGCAGATCATCAATGAAAGAAGAACCTCTTTCCTGTACAAGATCTACGGAAAAAGAAAACTTTAGTAGAAGTTAATAATGATTCAGTAGATCCTCTACGGAAGAGGAATTCAGCATCAAACAATCAAACTGTGCATAAAGTTGAAAAAGAAGAAGCACATCCAAAGCAGAAGAAGAAAGAACAACATCAAAAGTCAGCAAACCACAAGACTGACTCTGAGAAAGAAACAGATGAAAAGTATTGCAAATGGTGTGACATGAAAAATCACAATACTGAAGATTGTTACTTCAGTAGCTACTGTTCTATTTGCAATATGAACAATCACATGACTGCTGATTGCTATTTCAACAAACATTGTGCCATCTGCAACAAAAATAACCATTCCACACAGGAATGTTATTTCAACGAACAAGACAAAAGGCACAAAGAAGAAAGAATCAGATAAGTCTAAATCAGATACTCAATCTATTGATTGTGAAAAGGGTTCAAAATTGAAGAAGTCTGAACAAAAATCAAAGTCAAAATCAAAGGAGAAAACTTCATCAAGTGCGCATGCATTGAAAAACAGACCAACTTTCTAGCAGTCAAAAACACCTCACAAAAGAGTAGATTTGACTGATAAGGAAACAAACGATGATGATGCATTCTTTGATAAATTTGAAAAGGGAAATCATATACATCATTCAAAAACAAAAGATTTTGAGACATTTAAAGTTTCATTATCAAAACCAAAGTCTCAACTAAACAAAATTAAGATGGATCTAGATGAAATTAGGAAACAAGAACCTACTTCATCAATATCCCATTCAACAGCATCATCCTCATCAGAAACAACTCAGAATGAAACAACCAAAACTAAAATTGAAACTTTAAGACTTGTTCAAGAAGGAGTAACTATTTTAGACACTGTTGACAAACCCAAGATCATTAAGACTTGGGTTGTCAATTCTAATTGATTAATTTTTTTTTGCAGGAACAATATTGGATGCTGACACCAAGTGGTATGTTGACAGTGGTTGTTCCAGGCATATGACAAGAAACTGTTCTCTTCTCCATGATTTCAAACATAAAAATGTTTATTATGTGGCATTTGGTGGGGATAAAAAGGGAGGTAAAATTGTTGGTGAAGGAATGATAACAAATGGTGTGCTCAAATTTGAGAAAGTAAATTATTGTGAAAATTTACAGTATAATCTAATAAGCGTGTCTCAAATTTATGATCAAGATTATACCATATTGTTTGATAATACTAATTGTTACATTCTTAAGCCAGGATTTAATGTTCCAGAAGAATGGGTCCTCCTCAAAGCAGCAAGAAAAGGAAACACTTATGTTTTGGATATGAACAACACATCCCTCACAAAACACAAAACATGCCTTCTATCTAAGTTATCAGAAGATGTATCTCAACTATGGCATAGAAGGCTTGTCCATTCTAACATGAAGAACATGAACAAATTGGTGAAAAATGAGCTGGTCATTGGATTGCCAAACAAAGAGTTTCATTGCTCAACTCACTGTTCTTCTTCTTACAAAGGAAAACAACATAGAGTGTCACATAAATCCAAAATTATCAATACTAATAGTACACCACTCAAATTGCTTCACATGGACCTGTTTGGTCCTACCAATGTGATGAGCATTGGAAAAAGGCAATATTGTTTGGTGATAGTTGATGATTTCACAAGATTCACATGGGTCTTTTTCTTAAAACAAAAAAAACGAAACATCACAAACATTAATGGACTTTGTGATCAAGATTGAGATTCAACTTGTGTTGATACATATGTACCTAGATCCTGATATGAATGTAATATGTCTTGATTGTCTTACACTTATGTAATGCTTAGGTTATTAATGAAATGAGAATGTTTGGTTGTGATTTATAATGTTTAATATTTCATTAATGAGTTGATATTGACTTGATTATATAGGTTTGTGATTGTTTGAATTGATACACATAATGTTATATTAATAAATTCATTCAAACTTGGTTAAGTGAAGGTCACATGCGTCCGACTAGACCATGCGCCCCAACAGTGGTCATGCGTCCGAATGGCCATGCGACTGAGAGTCCATGCGCCTAAACAGTCCATGCGCCTGAACAACTTCATGCGACTGACTCAGTCGCACGACTGAACACTCAGTCGTGCGAATGGATCAACCGCATGGCTCAATCGCACGACTGAACCATACTAATGGTTCAGTCGCCCGAATGAGCAACCCTAACCTATAAATACCACCTAATTCGTGGAAAAACGTAAGCATTCATTCCAATTCGACTCCAGACGTACCCTAGCCGTCCAGAAGCCTCTAAGTTCATACTCCAAGTTCATAGAATGTTGTAGATCGATTCCTAATCGATTCTTGACGTTAGATTCAATACGTTATTATTTCTACGTGCGTTCTCACAGATTGGATCGCCAATCAAATAGGATTCCGCACTATTTGGTTTGGTTAACACGTTAATCAGTTGGTGTTTCATTCAAATACCAGATCCTAACAAGTGGTATAAGAGCTTTGGCTATTGATTACGTGTGATTCAATCGGTGTCTTGGACGTCCCCTGCTCATAAAGTTTTGGTTTCTCTGGCATAAGGCGATTTGGGTTGGTGAAAATTCGGGTTTTTACGGCCAAAACACGTTAAACCTAGAAATTTTCGAAATTCAACAGCTTCAGTCGCACGATTGACTCAATCGCACGACTGGACTTCATTCGCATCCCTCAGACGTACGATTGGACTCAGTCGTATCTTCATTCGTACGACTAAGCAGACCATTCGCAGTGTTCATCCGCATCAGTTTCATTCGCACAACTGGACCAATCGCTTAGTTCAGCCGCACGATTGAACCAGTCGCATAGTTCATTCGCACGGGTAGCCCAATCGCATAGCTCCATTCGCACTAGTGAAACAGATTGTTTAAGAGACTTAAAGTTAATCGAGACAGAGGATCGGTTTTCAGCGTTTACAGCCGGGAAGGACTCACGTATTCAGAACTTACTGCTACTGGAGAGTGAGGTGGGGAATCACAATAAACCCCCGAAGCTTATAACATTAGATGAGTTTCCCCACTGGAAACAACGTTTTGAGATCTACTTAAATGGAGTAGATCCTAATATGTGGGAAGCTATTGAGACGGGGTACAGTATGTCGGTAGGAGCTGATGGGGTGAAACTTACTTTAGGAGGCTTGACTGATGCACAGAAAGTCAAATATAATGCTGAAAAGAGAGTATATGCATTGCTAACTCAGCCTATCCCTAAGGATATTTTTCATCAATTCTCTAAGAATAAGCAAGCCAAGAAGTTATGGGATGAGCTAGAGAAAAGATATGACGGGAATGCGTCATTGAAGGCCATTAAAGCTAAGGAGTTGAAGAAAGAATTTGACAACTTCTCATCGATGGGAAATGAGAGTTTAGACAATGTCATTGATAGATTCTACCATTTGATGAGCGAGCTGCAGACACATGGTGTCACAACTACCATGGAAGATAAAATGTCGAATTTTGCAGACGGGTTGCCAGAAAAATGGGCTTCTTTTGTGTCAAATCTGAGACAGAATGGAATGTTAGCAAAGTTGGACATCAATGATTTCATTCTAAAGTTACGAGAAGAAGCACTAAGGATGAAGTACCGAGCTCAAAAGTCTTCGTATACTCAGAATCTAGCTTTGTACAATGCAACTCCACAAGTTAAGACGTCTAGAGCACCTCTTCAGACCGCCTTTGTGTCAAGCTCATCTGGTCCTTCACAAGCCTCTCCTTCAGGATCAGAAACGTCAGGGTCTTCTACTACCCAATACATTGGATCTGAAGCAAATGCTACAAGACTGAAGACCGAGAATCTCGGAAACGTGACGGTAGAAGTAGCAAGAGAGCACATGGATCTCTTAGCAGCAGTGGTCCATTCATATGATGGACTTGTTGCTGGGAAAATTGGAAACTGCCATCTGGCAGACGAGGACTACGAGCAGGTAGATGAGACAGAGCTGGAGAGGATGGATATCATGTGGGCCTTAGCAAGTAGATGAGACAGAGCTGGGAAAATTGTGAAGAAGACCGGACAAAACTTGGTTGCTACTAAGGACACTACTTTTGGTTTTGACAAGAGCAAGGTGACTGTTTCAACTGTGGAGAAAAAGGCACTTCAAAGGAGAGTGTGTGAAGCCAAAGAAGACTGGAAACGGGAATCCATTCTCGCCCTTCACTCGTCAAGACAAGCAAGCTAGCAGTCCTACTTCATCAAGCAAGGATCCAAAAGCCTTCACTGCCCATGATGATGAAGAACAGGTTGTGGAGTTTTCGGTTTGTCTCTCCGGGAGAATCCAATATTGCGAATGTTGAAGACTTAGATGATGATTCCGCGAGTGAAGGAGATATTGTAGTAGAGCTAGCGATGTCAAACAGTGAAGAGACTGCAACTAAGGTCAGCTACAAGCCTGAAGAAGGGACGTCTACAACAAAGACAGAATCACCAGAACCAGAGAATCAGATGTTGCGTTGATGGCTGATTCATCAGAACCTCCTCAGGTAAGTACTACTGACTAACTTTTCAAAAATCATGCTTGTTCTGATTGTAATAAATTTAGAGAAAGCATAGATCTGAAATTTGCTAGGTTATTAGATCATAACGATAGCTTAGTAAAGGATTTACAACTGTGCACTGAGGCAAATAGAGTTTTAAAACAAAATGAGCATAGTTACAAAGAAAAGATAGACCTTTTGAATAAACAGCTTAGGGAAACAGAAGTAGTAGCCTTTAACCAAGCAAATGACATTAGGTACTATCTTAACTCCCTAGAAGACACTAAGAAACAAAAAGCAGTTTTAGAAGTAGAAGTCAATTCATTAAAGCAAAAACTGCACAGTTGGACAAGTTCATCTCATATTGTCCAACACTTAGTGAGAGAGCGTAACAATGGGGAGGGTTTGGGTTATAAAGTGGTTCCACCACCACCTGAGACCTTGATGAACACTAAGAGTAAACCAATAAATAACAATCCCATCAAGGATCATGTGGTGTCTACTCCTCTTGTAAGTGATCCAGATTCCTCATGTTCTTCAATTGAATCTGGAACAAAACAAAAGGAGGCCACTTCAAAGGCAAAGGGTAAAATGCCTTGTGTTAATCTGGAAAAAGAATTTGAAAAGATTAATATAAAGTCAGGGTCAAACAAAGTCAAATCTAAACCTAAAAAGACTGTTAATATTAACCTATCACGAGTTTCATGTTAAAGTCCAGTTAACCAAAATGGAAAAGATGTTAAGAATGTTAGAACAATTAAGTTTGTTAAACAAGAGAAAACAACAAAAGAAGTAGAGTCAAAGCCCAAACATAATGATGTCACTAGGGTGACACACACATCTCCACATAGACAGTTTAATCATAAAGTTGATAGCAGGTCATGCTACAACTGTGGAGAGTGTGGACACATTGCCTCTTATTGTCCTTACTATCAGACACCTAGGAAGAAAATTGAACTTCAGGATTCAAAACCTAGGTCTTCTAAGAGGAGTTCATTGACTCCACCTAAAAGAACTAGTGAACCCAAAGTTCAACCCATTAGCCAGTTGTCTGTTTATCACAAACAGGCCTTACACAAATTTGGCTTATGGAAAGAAAAGTCATCCTCTGTGTCTGATAATGATGACAAGAAGTCACCTGAGCTACCCTCACCTTCTAAGGGTCAATGGGTTGAATTCATGATGTGTGATGCCTCTGGGAAACCCAAGCCAGTAAAGGCTTGGGTTCCTAACCTAAACTAATGCTTTAAATTGAATGTGCAGGGTGTTCGCTACAGTGCTGAAACCAACACGTGGATTGTAGATAGCGGAGCATCCAGGCACATGACAGGAAACAGGGCACTCTTATCAAACGTCAAACAAATAAAAGGAGGGCATGTTTCTTTTGCTGGTAACAAAGGAGGTTATATCACAGCTCAGGGAGAGGTTGGAAATCAGAAAGTTAAGTTTGATAAAGTGAACTACGTTCAACAACTTCAAAACAACTTACTTTCTGTTTCCCAAATATGTGACAAAGGATTTAAGGTCATATTTGACAACAAGAAGTGTTATGTCCTAAAGAAAGACTATGTGATTCCGGAGGACCAAGTTTTGATGACAGCTTCAAGATATAAAGACCTTTATGTTTTGGATCTCTCAACGGCTTCTACAACGGATCATGAAGTTCAGTGCTTCTTATCAAAAGCTACTGAGAAGGACTCCATTTCCTGGCATAGGAGAATGGGACACATTAATCAACGGAAGATGAATCACTTGATCCAGAAGGATCTCGTGAGAGGAGTTAACGTCAAAAATTTCCAACTTCCGGATTTCTGTGTAGCATGCAAGAAAGGCAAACAGACGAAGAAGTCATAAGGAAAAGAAAGTTCATTCTATCGAGCTTCCTCTTGAACTTCTTCACATGGATCTGTTTGGTCCAGTCAGTACAAAAAGCATTGCAGGTGACTTGTACTGTTATGTGGTTACTGATGACTACTCAAGATTCTCTTGGGTAATGTTTCTGAAGTCCAAATCAGAAACATTTGAGTCTTCAAGGAATTAGTAACCACACTGGAATCTCTCTACAAGCTGAAGGTAAGACAGGTACGCTCAGACAACGGGACCGAGTTCAAGAATCAGTGGATGGAGGCTTACTGCAAAGAAAAGGGAATTGTGCACCAGTTCACTTCTGCCTACACGCCTCAGATGAATGGCGTTGCTGAGAGAAAGAATCGCAGCTTGATAGAGACAGCACGGACAATGCTAGCAGACTCGAAACTGCCTATCCAATTCTGGAATGAGGCAGTGGCAAATGCATGTTACACATTAAATCGAGTTCTGGTAGTCAAGCGCCATGGCAAGACATGTTACGAGTTACTACAACGACGTAAACCTAATCTGGAGTATCTCGAACCATTTGGCGCGCCGTGCACACTTCTGAAGAAGACTCAAGAAGGAAAATTCAGCGAGAAGGCTGATGAAGGTATCTTCCTAGGATACAACATACCGAACAAGAGAGTTTACAACAACTCAACGGGTTTAGTAGAAGTGTGGTGTAATGTTGATGTTCAGAGATATACCACACCACCTACTGGAAAAGGACCCGCTTACTTTTTCGACTATGATGGATTCTTCAAGTCCTTCAACATACCTATCTCTACTTCTGACGAAGAGTTAGCTACAAGGATGATGTATGATATCTTGAATTCACCATCACTAGATTCAACATCATCGGGTTCACAAGGTGAATCATCTCACCACTCAGGGGGAGCACTCGAAGAAAGTGACTCCTCCTCAGAAGATGAAGCTGAAGAAAATGACCAGAACAATCAGGAGGGACAGGTTCCAATTCCTGCAAGTCCACAAGCATCTAACAGTGATGCCTCTTCGACTTCGGAACCTCAAACTCCTACTACCTCAGATGCAGAACCAAATGTTCATAATCTTGACTCTGAGGTAGTTGTTCCTACCACTCCAGGATCACGTCTAAATGTCTATCATCCCCTAGACAATGTCATTGGGGATGTCAGATCAGGAGTGCAGACCAGAAATCAGCTGTACTCAGCTGATTATGCCTCGGTAATGGAAAAAAGATACATTCACGACGGTGCTTATCGTTGTTTTGTCTCGCAGTTTGAGCCAAAATACGTCAGTGAAGCACTGAATGATGAGGCATGGGTGAGTGCCATGCAAGAAGAACTTCTTCAGTTCAAGAAGTTAGGTGTATGGACTCTGGTAGATAGACCTAAAGGTGCTAAGGTCATTGGCACCAAATGGGTCTTGAAATGCAAGAAGGATGACCAAGGCGTCATTATCAGGAACAAGGCTCGACTTGTAGTTCAGGGATTTCGACAAGTCGAGGGCATTGATTACAATGAAGTGTTTGCACCCGTGGCAAGGATGGAAGCCATCCGCATCTTCCTTGCCTATGCATCGTATATGAAGATTAAAGTTTATCAATTAGATGTGAAGAGTGCATTCCTTCATGGTGAAATCCGAGAGACAGTTAATGTCAGTCAACCCGAGGGATTTGAAGATCCTTATCATCGGGACAGAGTTTACAAACTCGACAAGGCTTTATACGGGCTTCATCAAGCTCCAAGGGCCTGGTATGAGAAACTCTCGACTCATCTTGTGAAACACGGTTTTCGCAGGGGAGTCATTGACTGCACACTGTTTATCAAAGAAAAAGATGGAGACTTACTGCTAGTACAGATCTATGTAGATGACATAATCTTCGGTTCAAAGAACGAAGAATTATGCAAAGAATTTGAAGCAGTAATGAAGGCGGAGTTTGAGATGAGTGCCATGGGGGAGATGAAATTCTTTCTCGGGTTACAGGTGGATCAGACACCCAAAGGAATTTTCCTACATCAGACCAAGTATGTGGGAGACATTCTCAGTCGGTTTGACATGGAGAATGCTTCTGCAGCTGGGACTCCACTTGCTACAAAATAGCACCCGATAAAAATGGAGATCTGGTCGATGCAACCATGTACCGAGGAATGATTGGATCTCTCATGTACCTCACTGCCTCAAGACCTGATATCATGTATGCTACATGTCTATGTTCTAGATATCAGGCTAAGCCAAAGGTTAACCATCTGATTGGGGTCAAAAGGATATTTCGTTATCTGAAGGGCACACCCACACTTGGGTTGTGGTATCCTCATGATGATGATTTTGAGCTCACGGCGTATAGTGACTCGGATTACGGGGGCTGCAAGATGAATTACAAGTCTACATCAGCAGGGTGTCAATTCTTTGGGAGGAGATTAGTGACCTGGCAGTGTAAGAAGCAGACCTCGGTTGCATTGTCAACCTGTGAAGCCGAATACGTTGCTGCTGCAAGTTGCTGTTCACAAATCATTTGGATTCAACAGCAAATGCGGGACTACGGTTTAAATTTCTCTTCTACTCCTATTTTTGTTGATAACTCTGCTGCAATTGCAGTAACTAAAAATCCAGTACAACATCCTAAGACCAAACACATCGGTATAAAATATCATTTTATACGGGACTGTTTTGAAAAGAATTTAATCGATGTGGTAAAGATAAATACTGATTTTCAACGCGCTGACCTCTATACAAAGGCTTTTGACAAACCACGTTTTCTATATCTGTTAGAGGTCAACGGCGTTAAAAAGAAAAGTGATGTCATTCCAGATGATGACCATGTGTAGTCCGATGCAGTTTAGTCTAATTTTTAATTTTTTTCTTTTTATTTCCTTTATTTATTCTATTTTCTTTTAAATTAAATACATGTTATTTAGCTGTCTATTAAAATCCTAAAAATGTAAATCGGTTACGTTTTAGAATTTTAGGGGGAGAATAGGTCAGCCAGTAACATAAAAAAAAACGAGGGAGAAGAGAGGCTAGCTGATAGAAGGTAGATCGTATCTGTGATACCGATTCAAATACTTTGGAAAATGATAGTACACAGGAACAAATCAAGTGGGACTTTAAAATTTTAATTTAGACAAGATGCAAAATTCAAAGTATAAGTCTGTGTAGTCTGAGCAATATAAAAGGAAATATGATAGAAAAACTGGTAACTACTAAGGTAACACAACGAAAGTAGACCTTGAGGTTGCTAGACCACAGATGATATGTCGGTAGATTCAACACAATAGATGATTAGACCTGACTGGTGATCTCAAGATCAAACTAAGTTGTTCAACTGACTGTGGGCTCCCATCTTATCACTGGTTAACACAATCAACAATATTCCAATAAGGGGTAACGAGCAAATAAACGCCACAAATGTGAGCGGATGACCATAAATAGAGCAAAGCAACGAAAAAATGAAAAGCAAATGCTATCAAGCTAATAACATATGTTGTTGGTGCGTTATGTGAAAAAGAAAAATAAAGATGCTCTAACAAGAAGATAGGTTGTGTGCCTCTCTGCTGTGCGATGGCACTGACCTGAGGATAAGCATAACCTAGATATTCTAGAATTCATTGTTGTTTGCCGCCTCTCTGCTGTGCGATGGCACTGACCTGAGGATTGGCTTCTCTTTGAAAGCTCTAAGAATAGTCTCTTCTTGTCAAAATACCCGTAGACCGCTCAAAAGCTCCTGAGGAATGTTGATTACCACATAAGCGTGGGATCCACAAATGTTGGTTGAAATAATTAAACTTTAAACTGTCACCAATCCGTGTCAAAAGTCTGTGTATGGATTTAAGAGGACAAACATACTGACAATCATCGTGGCTACAATTCTTGAAAGTCCAAATCAATGTGGGAATCTAATAGTACCAGTATGATTTCCTAAATTTGCTAACGACTCTGGATGAACACCAAGAAGTGAGCATCAAAAGGTTTTGATAACATGTCCCAAATGATTTGACTTGCCTGTATGATTCCAAAATTGAATTGGTCCAGTTATGGTCAAACTAAATTGAAGCTGCCTATTCGGAACCGAATCCAGTAGATTTCTATCTTAGGATTTACACCTCACAAAAAGTCAAAAACAAGTTTAATTTTGTACTTCAGTTTAATTTTCTATTTATTTAGTCAATTCAGTTTGTTTGATATCGGACTACATCATGGAATTCAGTAAGGGAGTAAACCACCTAAAAGGGTCATGTCTGAGGTGACCACATGTGTTTTCAAAAGATAAATGGGTCACGTCTGAGGTGACAAAGTGTGTAAAAGGATCACGTCTGAGGTGATCAACAGTTTTTCAAGTTAAAATGATCATGTCTGAGATGATCAAATGCTTATAATGTTAATTCTACAGTTTAAAAGGGTTTAAATGTCAAATGGTAAGAAATGCAGAAAATTTCATAAGTATGACCCAGTCGCACGACTGGACCATGAGTTTGGGCCAATCGTGCGAATGGACCACACTCATGCCTTCTATAGCCGAATGGACATGAGTATGGACCATTCAACCGAATGGCCTATACGAATGACCCAGTCGGACGATTAAGAGCGAGCGAATGAATAAGTCGCACGACTGAACTCCAGTCGGACGACTGAAGGGGGGCGACTGAACCAATCGCACGACTGAGGCCCATTCGCCCGAATGAAATGAGCGTATGAGCCCAGTCGTACGATTGAATTCAGGTTTAGTATAAATAGAGGGGGAGTCGGTCGCAGAGACTCATCACTCCCAATTTGCCCTAATTCGCACGACTTAGCGTTACTCTGCCCAATTTTTGTTTGATCACTAAAAATCCTTGATTGTTGTGTACTGACTCTCTGCACTGATTCTACAGGTATATTGCGGTGAAAATCCATCAGTTCTTCATTCAATTTGAGACCAAATCTGGAAAATCGACCCATTCGAAAAACCGAAACATGTTTGGACAAATCACCTAACGAAACTAAGTAAACTAATGAAATCAAAGTTGTTAGGTGATAAATTAAAGGATTGCGAGTCTAATGAACCAGAACACGACGTCTAAACTTAAAAATTGGTGAAAATTGAATTTGAATTGAACAGTCAGAAAGTCATGCGAATGGACAGGTTGATGAACTTCAGTCGCACGACTGAGGTGTGCGAATAGCTAAACCGCACGACTGAACCATGCGTATGAGTTCAGTCGCACGACTGGTGTAAACGCATGAGTTTACATACGTATGAGTCTAGTCGCACACTCAGTCGTACGTATGGGGTCATTCGCACGACTGGATCTCAGTCGCACTGCTCATTCGCACGACTTGATCTCAGTCGCACAACCTCATTCGCATGACAGAAAAGAATATTTTCAAGTCCAAGTGATTCAAGATATTTTTAGCCAACGGATACTAATGTTTATATTCATTGTGTAACAGATGGCGAGTCGCTGGACCATGAGTACTAAGCACAACATTTGTGCTCATCTGGATCTGACATCCAGAAATGCTTCAGACTTTTCCGGCATTATCACATTTCTGAGGAGATCGAGGATTGCTCATGCTATATCTGCTCCATGTACACCGTATCGCTCTATTCAGCAGGCCTTCTGGGAAGGTGCAGTCGTTGAAAGATCTTCTGAGCCTCATTGTATCAGGCCATTGAGATCACAGAGGAGGATCTCAGGATTGTGCTGCAGTTTGGGACGATGCTGACTGTCCCTCTAGACTACACCCCCTTACTGTTAGAAGGATGTTTCCTACGAGCTAAGTACTCTGGGGACATCAACGCAGGGGTGCTCAACAAGAGCAACCTGTGCCCCCAGCTCAAGTACCTCGCTCATGTGCTGCTGAAGTGCATAGCGTCCAGGAAGGGAGGATTTGATGAGCTGTCTGATCAGATCCAGAACGCATATGCAGCGTTGGTGCTGAACCATCCGTTCAGCTTCTCCAGGATGATCTTCACCTACTTGGTGGAGAACATTGAGGGGAAAGGGAAGGAGGGCTTCTGCATGTACCCTCGATTCATGCAGATGATTATTGACCAGAAGCTCCCTTCCTTGCCGAAGGAGAAGGAAGATGCCGTGGTGCTTGAGGTGATGGATGATACCACCTTAGGCAGGATGAAGGTGTACAGGGGGAAGCAGGTGAAACCCCCTGTCAGGCGACTGTTTGGGCATCTGGCCCGTGAGGATTATGTGGCGCCAGCTCGGAGGAAGTGGCGCCACGATGACAGTGACTCGGACGTTGAGCAGATTGCTCTACCCTCCGATGACTCCGACGACGATGATCATGATGCTGATCAGGGATGGGATGTTCAGGGTGGCCCCGAATCAGCTCCTATTCACCCTGACTTCCAAATGGAAGAGGAGGAGGAGTCAGATGAAGAACCTCTGGTACGAACGGTGGGCAGCAAGGTGGTTGCCACTGAGAGAGGTATTAGGGCGGTTGGTGGACGCCATGGGGAGTCCGGGGATGCTGCAGTTGCTGATACAGATCCATCATATACTCCGGACCCACCCAGCAGCCAAGGGGGAGCATCCTCCTCAAAGGGAACTAGGAAAAAGAGGATGGCTCAGCCTCATGGCATGAAGAGCAAGAGAAGAAGATTTACTCTGATCACCACCACAACCACCACCACAGCCACCACCACAGCTACCACCACCACTACCACACCCTCTACCACTGTCACCACACCACCCACCACTACATATATCCCATCTACCACCATATCTACCACACCCAATCCACCACCACTATCATCTAGACCTAACCCAATCTTCACCACTGCCACCACCACCACCACTAGCCACCAAGCCAGGCCATCATCACATCCCACCCATCTATCTGGATCACCTTTACCTCCCAGTGGGGTAGAGGAACAGCTCTCAGCACTGAATCGTATGGTGCTGAGGCTGGTGGCAGCCGATGACGAGAAGACAGCTCAGATTAGTCAGTTGATAGATCTTACTGCTGCACAATCTCAGCAGATTTCTCAGCAGGCTTAGCTGATTGAGTAGCAGGCACAGCAAATGGCTGCTCAGAGCCAAGAGATTGCACAACTCCAGGAGCATAAAGTTATATCAGCGAAGAAGATTGAGGAGTTGGAGGATGCCAAAAAGACTATCATGCTCAATCTCAAAGGAACTAAAGATGAGCCTCTGAAGATAAAGGAAAGAGATGGTGATGACGATGATGAGGATGAGGATGAAGATGAAGATAGTGATGATGATCAAGAGAATGATGAAGAAAAGACAGAGGAAAGGCAGAATGATGATGATGATGAAGGAGGAGATGCAGCTGCATCTGCCTCAGCTCAGGGTCAAGAAAGACGTTCGAAGAGATATCAAGACCAAAGAGCTTCTTCTTCTGCCTCATCTACTGATGAGCCAGCTATTCAGGACATAAGTAATGATTAGACTTTTATGTATTTGATAGCTTTTGTACTTGAATCATGTATTAAACTTATGTAAATAATGTTTATATAATGTTAATGTATTTCTGTTTTGATTATTAACTAATGTTTGATGTGTTACATGTTTAAATCAAGCAGATCCAAACTTTCAAAGGGACGAATATGATGTTTCTTCCCTTCAGCAGGTCAAGACTCAACTGACTATGATTCTTGATCTGCAAGGGATCGTCAGGAGATCAGTGAGTTATACCCCTGAAGAGGGGGGAAATAATTCATGATCTTACAAATGAGCAACTGGCTGAAATGTTCAAGTTGAATCCTGATGAGATTATCAAGGATGCTCCATCTTTTGAGTCTACAAGTGACGAAGAGCTGAACAACATTGATGAGATAGAAATCGAGGACGTCACAGCAGAGCATTATCCTGAGTACGCTAGCAATGAGGGAAATATGGTTCCCAATCTGGGTGAATCCCTAGTCAGTAATACATTCGAGATATTGGATCAGATGGAGCAAGAGTCTGAGAAGATTGAAGAACAAGCCCAAGCCTCAAACGCCGATGTTGATATCAGAAAGGCAGAATGGGCTGCATGCTTCGAGTAAATCCGAGCCCAACGCGCTGCTCCTAAACAGAATGTCTACACCAAGCTCTACAAAGTGAAGACACATCACAAGGTGTCAGACAAGATTATTGCGTGGGCACATTTTGAGGATCTTAACGTTTATGCCATAAAGAGAGAGAAGGGTATTGAGTACTTTAGATTCCCACATGATCTAAAGACTCTACCTGGTTTTGAGCTCAACCAGCTGGCTAAATTGAAGCTACTATATGCTGACCCGAGGAAAATGTCAGGCTGGTTTGAGGCTGCCCTGAAGAAAGAGTACAACACCAGGTGGGTCAACTTCAAACCTCAACAACCTACAAGGTATATCAGACGTTCTGAAGTTGATCCCATAACTGGTAAGCCCAAGATAGTGCTGAAGTGGAGTCCTCCAAGAACAATGTCAAGAATCCCTCTCAGGAAAATGCCACAGGACTTCACTCCACATTTTAAATGGTGGTACTATGATTGGAGAACATGGGAGGCGGTCATAATTCTGAATAAAGAGGAAAAAATGGATACCATCAGGGTGTTTGACCCGATGTGGCTCACTAACTTGTCTGCTGATGATGTATACACATTATACAAGTGGCCACTATTCTATGACACGCAAGATATTATACAAGCCCTCTAATTCCAAAATGTCATACGACTCTGCTTTGCGTTTGAGATACACGCAAGAGTCACAAGAGAGGAGAAGTACAAGAAGTATGAAGTGGTGATGTAGAAGTTAAGACATTAGAAGATCTAGGTCCAAGGGGGAGTTTGTTGATACATATGTACCTAGATCCTGATATGAATGTAATATGTCTTGATTGTCTTACACTTATGTAATGCTTGGGTTATTAATGAAATGAGAATGTTTGGTTGTGATTTATAATGTTTAATATTTCATTAATGAGTTGATATTGACTTGATTATATAGGTTTGTGATTGTTTGAATTGATACACATAATGTTATATTAATAAATTCATTCAAACTTGGTTAAGTGAAGGTCACATGCGTCCGACTGGACCATGCGCCCCAACAGTGGTCATGCGTCCGAATGGCCATGCGACTGAGAGTCCATGCGCCTAAACAGTCCATGCGCCTGAACAACTTCATGTGACTGACTCAGTCGCTTGACTAAACACTCAGTCGTGCGAATGGATCAACCGCATGGCTCAATCGCACGACTGAACCATACTAATGGTTCAGTCGCCCGAATGAGCAACCCTAAGCTATAAATAACACCTAATTCATGGAAAAACATAAGCATTCATTCGAATTCGACTCCAGACGTACCGTAGCCGTCCAGAAGCCTCTAAGTTCATACTCCAAGTTCATAGAACGCTGTAGATCGATTCCTAATCGATTCTTGACGTTAGATTCAATACGTTATTGTTTCTACGTGCGTTCTCACTGATTGGATCGCCAATCAAATAGGATTCCGCACTATTTGGTTTGGTTAACACGTTAATTAGTTGGTGTTTCGTTCAAATACCAGATCCTAACAACTTGATACAAAAGTTCAAATTTTTAGGAGTGACAATGGTACTGAATTTGTCAATTTTGAACTGGATTCCTTTTGTAGGAGCAAATGTATTGCAAGGAAATTCAGTGCACCAAGAACTCCACAACAAAATGGAGTTGCTAAAAGAAGAAACAGAACTCTCATTGAAGCAGCCAGAACAATGCTAGCTGATTCACAATTGCCCATCACATTTTGGGCTGAGGCTGTGAATACTGCATGCAATGTTCAAAACAGAACATTAATTGTCAAAGAACATAACAAAACTCCTTATGAGTTCTTATTTAAAAGAAAACCATACATAGGATATCTTAAAGTCTTTGGATGTCATGTATCTGTTTTAAACATAAAAGAGTCATCGGGAAAATTTTCAGAAAAAGCATATGATGGCTTCTTTGTTGGATACTTTTTAACATCTAAGTCTTATAGGGTTTATATTCCACAACATAAAATTGTAGAAGAAACTCCTAATGTATCCTTTGATGAATCTGTATTCACCAAGTCAGTTAAAGGTTCATCATGGTTGTTTGATATTGATGCTCTAACAAAATCATTTAACTATGATCATTTGAACATTGTAGGATCTGATGAAGTATGTTATCCATTTGTCCACCTCATATGACTGAAGTAACATTATCTGCCAATCCTCCAAGTATACACACATCCTCGGGTGGAAACACATCAGCAGCAGCTGAAGACACTTCATGTGGAAATAAACATGGTGCATTTGGAGATGTGAATGTTGTCCCTTCAATAGATCCATGTTGTCAAGTGAATACAACAAACATTAGAAATGTTTCAAGTCCTCACTTATCCGGAGAAGTTCCTGTAACTCCTACGGAACAGCAAAATGATTCCGGAGAAGTTCCTACGGAAGAGCAAAATGATTCCGGAGAAGTTCCTGCTGAAGAGCAAACTGATACTGGAGATGATCCTACAGCCCCTACAGAAAACACTCATGATCATTCACCTCATGTTGAACAAATTGACTATTTTCTAAACTCTCAACATGGGTTGGATCAGTCTGAGGCAATGGAAATGACTAACCTGGAATCATCTATGCCAGTTGAATCAACTCCATCAATGAGAATCCATAAGACTCATCCAGTCAACAACATCATTGGAAAACTTACAAAGAGAACTAGGAGCCAAAGTGGTACTACCAATCTTTGTCTTTTCAGTTGTTTTCTTTCTCAAGTGGTCCCTCCAAACATCACTGCTGCTTTAAAAGACAATAGTTAGATTGAAGCTATGAAAGAAGAGCTTCAACAATTTAGAAAGCAAAAGGTGTAAGGATTCCAATAAGTCTGATGCAACACAAAACATCCAAAGTCTCTCTGCAAGCATGAACTAAAGAACCGAAGTAGAAATGCTTCGGATGTTTTACACCATGCACTAGAAATATTCTAAGTGTAAAATCTTTTGAAGCCAAGACCAATATCTTCCGAAGCCAAAAGTGAAGTCTTTCGAAGCTTCAAAGACAAAGTCTTCCGAAGCCAAAGAGTGAAGACAGATTTCTTCCGAAAACTTTTAGAGATATGCCTTTATCTGATGTACTTTACCATAAAGCTGGACTACCTTTCTGCTGCAACTCTGTAAAGTCACCAACTTACATGAGTTGGTGAAAGGTCCATGCTTTTGGTAACTGTACATTGAGGTCTTGAGTCCATGCCTTCTACATTATGTACTTTTATCCTTTTTGTAATATATTAGGATGTGAGCTATGGCATGTCATAGTCACAAGTCAAAAGGCAGATATGCCTTTTGACTCTACAATTGATTTTGTTTGTGTCTAGTCAATTGTATCCAGCTGGCTTTCAAAGTATAGCCGGCTGTAGGTTGTAGTATAAGTATTCCATATTCTAGTATCTTTCTTTATGCTTTGTAACACTTGAAATAGAACTAGAGAAAGCAATATACTGCATCCTTGAAACCCAATCTGTTGTGTTCTATTGTTTTGTCTCTTACTCATTACTTGTGTTCTTAGTATCATTATTGTGGTTAATCCAGTCTACTATTTGATAAAAGTTTGGTTAATCTCCTCTTTGTGTTGTTGTGTTGTAAGTGACCACCCTTCACCGGTCCTGCAATTGGTATCAAAGCATTTCAGGCTCTTGATATAAGATCTCACCATCTTAAGATCCCTCACACACACAAATACTAAACTTTTCAAATGGCAGCCATTTGGAAGACTGATATGGAAACTAGAACCATGAACAAGTCCCCACTGATCACTTTTGATGACTTTGATACCTGGTGTATAAGAATGGAAGGTTTCATCAGGTCTCTAGACTCAAGAATGTGGGAGTCTGTTGAAAATGAACCTTTCATACCCAGCACTCCTTCTGCTACTGGTGCTGGTATGATTCCCAAAGATGTGGCTAACTACTCTGATGAAGATAGGAAGAGAGTAGAGATTGACAGAAAAGCCATGACAGCTCTTCAAACTGCCATTCCAAACTCTGTGTACAGAGGTTTCAAGAAGTGCAAAACAGATAAACAACTGTGGGATGCACTAAAACTGATGTATGAAGGCTCCTCTGAAGCCAAGGAGAACAAGAAGGATCTCCTGAAGCAGCAGTTTGAAAACTTCACCTTTAACACAGGTGAAACCATGACTCAGCAATACTTCAGGTATGTTGAGATAGTGGATACCCTTGTGGATGGAGGAGTTCCTCTTGAAAATAGAGACATTGTAATGAAGTTCATGTCCTCACTTCCTAGGCAATGGACACACTATTGTGTGGTGATCAAGAGGACTGAAAATCTCAAAACTCTTACTCTGACAGAGTTATATAGGATTCTCAGTGGCTACCAGATGGAGATGAACATGCAAGGTTCATCTGGCAACTCCAACAATCAATTGGGTTCAGCCCTGCATGTGGTTGAAAGGGATAGCATAGAACCCCAACATCATCTCATATGCTACCCTGACAATTCACCAAAGGGTCCTTTCATCACCTTCCTAGAGACACCCAGGGATAACTACACTCAAGGAAGCCCATTCCAAGAGACAAGTTCTTCTCAAGCCTTTGTGTCTTCTGATGAAAGTGGTGGCAACTCTCTTTTCACTCTTGAAGACCTGGATTGTATCCATCCAGATGATCTGGAATATATGAAAATAGTCCAGCAGATGGCTCTTCACACTCACAGAGCCAAGAAGTTCTACAAGAGAACTGGAAGGAGGTTTCCAACCAATGCAACCAGTGGAAAGTTTGGCTTGGATAAAAGCAAAGTCAAGTGTTACAACTGTAACCTGATGGGCCACTTTGCTAGAGAGTGTAAGGCACCTAAAACAAATGGTGGCCAAACGCAAACCAGAGCAAACTACACTGAGAAAGCCCCTCAGAATGAGAAGCCGAAACAACAAGCTGTTGTTGCTGTTGAAGAAGGAGGCTTTAACTGGAGATTGCAGGTGGAAGATGCTTCTCCAAACCAAGCACTAATGGCAGATCATGATGAAGCCAAGGTATTGGAACATCTCTGTACTCCTGAATGCATTGCTAAAGTTAATAAATACAGGTCCTATAACTTGGAGATGAGATCTGATCTTGAGTCCTTAAACATTTTAAAATCTGATTTTAGAAAGTCTGAAAATGATTAAAAACTAAACATAGAGGACTTAGAGAAAACCATTTCAGTTCTAAAACATGAGCATACAGATTTTAGGACTCAAATCAAAGATCTCATAACCAAGCTGACTGAGTGCCAGGCTGAGCTTGTGATCAGCAAAGCCAGGGCAGAAAAGAGTGTTCTTGTAGAAGAGATCTTCAAGAACATGATATCCTTATCCCTGCACAACAAGGTGTGGTTATCAAAATAGAAAGGGACTGGGATTCAATGAGATAGCTCCTCCACACACAATCTTGTCTGTAAGATCTCTTAGGTGTGGAACTTTTGAAGATGAGCTTCCTCTCATAGATCCTATAAGTGAAGAGAATGAAGAAGAGATAGTGAAGAATTCCTCTGAGAAGAGTGAAGAGGAGGATTCTAAGAAGGGCCACTATCCTTCTGAGGAGAAGAATATTACTGTGATGATCAAGTCAATGAGAAAGAACTTGATCAGGAAGAGCAAAAGAAAAGCAAGGAAGGCTCAAGAGATCAAGGCTACTTTTGACTCTAAGTAGAAACAAGTTTTTATCTCTGCAGGGTTTGAAGTAGTAAAGACTGAAGACATCAACCAAAAATCTTCAACTAAGAGTTCTGGTTCTTGTTCAAATCATCTTAGTACCAAGAAGAAGACTGATCTCCTGTGTACCACTGCTGCACAGCCTGGACCATCAAACTCCAAGAACAGTTCCCAGCCCATAAGAACTGTCTCAGCATCTGCAAAGATGAAGGTGGAAAAGGGGTGTGACCAAAGACAGTCTTGTTCTCATAAGAAGACTCTTGTGAAGAAGAAAATGTTGTGTGTCATGTGTGAAAGTACCTCTCACATTGTTAAGGATTGTCCATACAATCCTAAAAGTATTGTCCATATGACCAAGACAAAGGCATCAAAGAGTTTCAAGAAGATTCAAGCTTCGGAAGGAAAGTTTGTTTCCTTCGGAAGCTCCAAATCTAAGAAGAAGGAAAATGGAAAATTACCTTCGGAAGAGAAGTTGGTGTCGGAAGAAAAGAATTCTTCCGAAGCACTGAAGTCTGCTGCAGTGACTGCAGAATCTTCTGAAGGTTTAGTCATCAAAACTTCCGAAGTCCCAAAAGCTTCCAAAGTTTTGAAGGTCAAGTTCAAGACTCCAAACGTGGTGTGGAAGTCTAAGAAAGACCAAGTGACTGAAACTTCTCCATCAACAACAGCTCAAGATCCTCCTAGCACAACCATAGGATCTATTACTGTTGCATTACCTTCTATTACACTTAATGAGCCCAAGACAAGTAAGGCTTGGGTTTCCAAATGTAACTAATTATTTTCTTTGTGCATGAACAGCTCAAGGCAAACAAAAATGTCTGGATCATTGATAGTGGTTGTTCCAGGCACATGACAGGCAATAGGTCACTACTCCATAACTTTGAGAGAATTAATCGAGGTGTAACTCCAGGATAAACACTTGAATCAAATATTATGAAGATTTGTAAGATCAAACAATGATAATCACAATAAAACCCCTTTGATCTATATTGATTGCATATGATTTGTACAAAATGGAAACCCCAATCAATTGGTCATTCAACCATTAACCAACACTAATGACAATTAACCTATTTATAGTCTAGACTAATATTCACTAATTGCACTTAACCCCCTAGACTTAGGCTAATTAATACAAAATTACATATAAAGCATAAAAATGACTAAAAACAAGACAAAATATATTTTGTTCACACAAAATATATTTATTACAATAAAACTCCTAGTCATTTAAATCTTCAACGTCTCGTCTCGGTTCCTCGTCTCGAACGAGTCGGGTTTGACTTTTGTTGACTTTGACCGTGACGTTGACTTTTGTTGACTTTCATTGTGTTGATAATATAGACTATCTTTTCCAGCTCCAACAATACTCCCCCTTAGTCTATCATTATCAACGTCTTCATACGAATTCAGCCCCGAGAAATCAACTGTAGAAAGATCTTCAAATTAAAGCTTTTTGAATTTGATGAGAAAGATTTTTCATCTCATAAGCTCCCCCTATTTATATGCTCCCCCTATTTATATGCTCCCCCTATTCGAGTGCAAACTTTACAAGGATATTGGAACAGGTTTTCCAAATCTCTAATCTTGAGTTCTTTAGAAGATATAGGAGGAGGATTCCTAGCTCGGTATCTTCTGCAAACTTGAGGAACAGGTTCTTTGATCAGGTACACTGCTCAACTGATGATCAGCCATCACTTAAAGCAAAAATCTGAAACACATTCACAAACACAATCTCGACATTTCTAATTAGATCATTTCATTTTAACAAAGTAAACCCGTGTTTATTTGTGTTTGAAAACAAGCGAACCCATGTTCGGTTGTACCCAATTTCTGTGAAATGCATAAAAATGATAAAATTGTAACAGCATAATATGGAAGACCTAAAAAAAATTTTGAAATTAAATTTCATTATATTTTTCTATTTTTAATGTATATGTAGTTATTATAACATTTTTTTTATTTGTATATTTTTAATTACCGAGAACTTAATCGGTCATGAGATCACATCCTCAAGATATACTTTAGCACAAAGATGACTTTAATCATCGACAAGCAATGAGATCACACTGATAACTGAATCTAATAACAGTCTTTAAATGATTTTGAAATTGTCAAACAGATCAATAACGATTGCTGGTATGTTTGTCCACTTAAACTCATGCCCTATCTTTTTGAACAAGCAGAAGATGATTCATTAAGGTTCGATTAAATGCTTTAGAATGCTAGGACCCCACAATCATTTGGCAAAAACCCTCACCCAACCTCAAGATTTCTTGAATTTTGTTACGATCTTTATAGAGCAAGGTGTGTGCATTAGTGTGCAAGTGATTATTAACAGAATATAGCATTCTGTGAATTAGATGATTTGACACTACTTAGACCAAAATGGTGAGAGATCCAGGTCTATACTCACGTATAACAAAGGAGATGACCATTTAATCATGTGCCGATGAGAGCTCCAGGTCAGTACTATCGTACAGCAGAGGAGATCAACACTCCAGGTCAGTACTTCCGTACAGCAGAGGAGATTAGCACAAACACAAGACACATAAATACACCAATCACGGCTCACAGATATGGCTTATATGATTTGTATCATGGTGGGAGAAAGATCAATTCTCAATCCAATTTTTGTCAGGACTCAGTTTTTGTGCAGGCCAAAATGATTGCGTAAATCCAGACATTCTTAAGCATATATTTTAATTTAAATCATCATACTGCTGTCTACTTTATTCTTCAGGCTGAGTCTACCAAGCATATCATTAAAGAATCTGATTGTTTTTCTTTTATTTACAATTAAAAATAAGATGTAAATCAGATAACAGCATCAGTTACTATCATTTCTCATTTTAAAAACGCAAGTCATGCAAAAACAAGCATTGCAAGAAGATATACAATCATTTCTCAATCATCTCAAATCAAGTTCCCAGTTCTCTTTTCATTTTTATTTACTTATACTCTCCCCCTAAATTTTTATTTTTTGCAAATTTTTTTATTTTGTATTTATTTTTTTTTATTTTTTTATTTTTATTATTATTATTTTTTAATTATTTTTTATATTTTTTATTTTTTTAAAATTTTTTTTAAACTGTACAAAAATAAAAATTTATCAAAGAAGGTCTTCCAAACTACATGATATGAAGATAAGAAATGAATTCTCAAGAAATACGCAGTGATTGTGAAGTGAGAAAGGTGATTGTGCATATAAATATCCAGATTGTGGATAAAATACCATGACCTTAACCTGTTTGTTCCGCCTCAAATTTGAATCAAAAACAATCTCTGTGAGTAAACCGGATTACTAACAGTCCTCCTGAATTGTTCCTGCACTCATTAACAAATTAGTTAGAAAGGGAAACCCAGGCCATCGTAGTCCTGGAAGTTCCTTTTTCATCAAGATAAGTAACAAGCTTCTGCACACAACCGTTTAAACAATCGGGGATTGTTGTATCCTTCTTTTTAATTTGCCAAATTTGCTTCGGTTCAATTAACTTGGATTTGAATGAAATAAATTTGGAAATCATTTTCTGTTTAAGACCGGAAGGAAAAGAATTTGGTTTGAAACCTTTGGTCATTTTAATCTTTGAATCATGTGAAACCTGCTTCACATGAAAAGGTTTGGATGGAGGGTTTTTCATCCAACCATTCAAAGATGTGTGCTTTTTACCTCTTGATCCAGAGAAGCAACCCGTGTTGCCTTTACCGTCTGGAACATTCTTTTTATACTTATATTCGGAGAAGCAATTTGTTTTGCCTTTACCATTCGTAGCAAGCCTTTGAGGACATTTCTTTACCACATGCCCTTCTTTTCCACACTCAAAACAAGCCTTGAAAAGCTTTTGATTCTTTGTAGTCCCGTGTTGTGGAGGTGGTGATGAGGATTGCTTGGAGCTTGTAGCAGATTCTTGCTTGTTCTGTAGTTTCTCGTGCTGAGCAGTGAATGAGATCTTTTCTGATTTACTGGGATGCTTTGCAATTGGAGAAGAGATCCGTATTGGTCTTGATTCAGCTTTTGGAAGCTTTTGTGACTTGACAATGTCAGGAGATATCTTGATCTGTGAGGAACCAACACGCTCCTCTGTGATTGATTCATCATCTGAGCTTATCCAGTCTCGTATACACAGATCATTCTCCAACGGATCTTGATTGACATCTCCTATCGTGTTGGCTTCGCTTGTAGGATTCTCATTGCATGATGATTCAACAACTGTTCCTTCTTTGACAAACCTGACGGGAACAAACGAAGGAATGTTACCTTATTTGAATTTGTTGAAGAAAGTTGGAGAAGAAACTGATATTGGTGTTTGAGCATCAGAAGTGGAATCGTCATTAATCTTCTTATCAGACCCTTGCTTGGTGGAAGGGTTGTCTCATGACAATGCAAGAAACAATCCTATGTGTCTGCATCAACTGCTGAGGCTGAATACATTGCTGCTGCAAGTCGCTGTGCTCAAGTGCTTTGGATTCAAAATCAGATGCTGGACTATGGATTTAACTTCAAGGAGACTCCTATCCACATAGACAATAATAGTGCTATCTCTATCACTGAGAACCCTGTGCAGCACTCAAGGATCAAAACATCAATATTAGGTATCATTTAATAAGAGATAACTATGAAAAAGGATTAATTAAACTAGTCAAAGTTCATACAGATGAACAATATGCTGATCTTTTTACAAAAGCTTTTGAGGAATAGATATTTAAATATCTAATATCAGCTATTGGGATGATTAACTTTGAGTAGATCTTTTCTTAAAACTAATTCTAATTATTTCTTAAAATATGTGTGTCCTAAGTTGTCTAGTTCATCACTTTCATAAGCTCATGTTTTCTTTGGATATAAAATCCTTTTTAAAGACTTCCCTTAGATTCTTGAAAATTTTCTGATCCTTCGGAAGATATATTCTTACCTTCGGAAGCAAATCATGTCCTCAAAATAAATAACTGTCTAAGAAATTTTACATTCGGAAGAGGTTTCAATCTATCTTCCGAAGCTTAAATACTTGTCTCAGACACTTATTTGTTTTTAAGAACTTTTTCCTTCTGAAGCAAAATTAACTCTCGGAAGCTTTGTTGTTTTATATACAAAGCATTCAAGTGTTTATTTCTCTTCCGAAGCAAAATCTTCAAGATTCTCAGGAAATTCTTCCGAAGTCATTTTAGCTTTGGAAGCTTTTTCATTAAAACTTTCGAAGATAATTTACCTTCGGAAGCTTTTTGAATTCCAAGAAAACTACTTTTTTTGAGCAAAAGTAAACTACTTTTTCAGAGGTGGGACCGACATTCGGATTTTAAAGTTTATCCTCTTTCATTAACTTTGGTTCAAATCCTTTTCACATAAACACCCAACGGTTCCCCCTCTCCCTCACTATCTTCTTCAATTCTACTATTCCTCAAACCTAATTCCCAAACCGCCTTTGCTTTTCACCTTTCTTCATCCTTAAGCTTCTCAAATGGCCAACCTTAACCGCAGAAACAACCTAGATGTCTCCATGCAACTTCACAGGCAACACAATCAGGTTGCTCTGTTAAGCTCTGAGAAAGATGATAGTTTCTCAGAGATTTGCCGTTTCTTAACTTTATCTAATTACTTCACCTCCCTAACCATTGATCCTACTCTCTATGAGGATCATCTGCTTAAATTTTGGAAGACCTGCCAAGAGGTCATCATGGATGGGGAGAAGGCACTGTCTGCCACAGTGCAAGGGAGGACAATCTTCATCACTCCGGCCATCATCAACACACACTTGCAGCTGGATGATGAAGAAGGTGAGTTGTCCTTCCCAAAGGAAGCTGTCAATCATTCCTTTGAGCAGATGGGCTATGAGGGAGATTTCTCTGTAAAGACCTTCAGGAAAGGGAAGGTCACATCCCAGTGGAAATACCTACTCCATGTGGTTATCCATAGCTTGTCAAACAAGAATGCAGGGTGGGACCAGATTCCTGAGGATCTCTCATTCATAGTGCATGGAATGGTTCAAGGGGTCAAGTTCAGGTACTCTCAATTTGTCTATACAAATTTGCTTGCTAACTTGGACTCCTTAGAGTATTATATGTTTCCTAGATATGTTCAACACATTCTCAACTGTGAACTGGGCTCATAGTTGAGGGAAACAAATAATATTCTTAAATTGGGACAGATGAAGCCCGGCATCCTTAAAATCATAAAGAAACCAACTGTAGGCTTCTCAGGGGTAGAAGCAACCCTTGTCCCCAAAATGTTAGAGCTCAATGCTCAAGGTGACAACCTAGCAACATAAGCTAGTGTTGAACCCACACCTTCTACCTCTCTACCACTAAAAAGACCTCAAGTAACCCTCACCTACCAAAGAAAATCCAAACAAACCCCTGCTCAATCTATTGAGTTTGTGCAGGTTCCCATATACTCACCAATACAGGAGGAAGTGGACACTAGAGCTCCCACTTCCCCTGAGGAGCAAACCACTCCCATCTCTTCAATAATCAGGGCTGCGGTTCCTCGTGCTCTGATGAGCTCACAAGCCCAACAGCCTTAAGCCTTCACTCTGAGTCTCAACACTCAAGTGAACAACCTTCGGGGGACAGTTACCATCCCCAGCCTTTGGATCTAAATCAACCCATTCCTAACCTTTCATTCTACACTGATGAAGACTTAGGTTTCTGTGAGTACCATGAGTCTCTCTTCTCTTCCCCTACTCAAAGAGAGATGAGTACTCCTGAGTCTCCTCAGTCTAGCCCACATTAGTCACCTATCACTGAGGTGGATACTTCTGAACCTGTTCAGGATGTCCATATGGAAGAGGCTCTCACTTTTGCAAGTGATTACATTATTAAGACCTCAACCATGAGCCCATTGACATCTCAACTGAGAATGTCAATGAGTAGAGGAAATCCAGCAGCCAAGAACCTAAAGCTGGTGGTAAGAGAGAGGATTTGGTCCAATCATCTCATCCCCCAATGATTCTTCTGTTGAAGAAGAGGGGAATCTGAGACTAAAGGTGCAAAAACTGTCAAAAATATGCTCCTATTTAGTCTCTAAGGTTAGTCATCTTGAATCTCAGGTGACTACCCTTCACAACAGGGTCAATGATCAGTAACTTGAGATATCTTATCTCAGGGAAAAACTAGCTGGGAGACCTTTAAGAAGAGTTCAACCAGGAACACAAGAACCTGTGAATATGGTTGACCTAACCTCTAGCTCACCTATGCAAGAGGGTGATGCTACCAAAAAGGGGGAGAAAGTCATTACAGACACAAAACCTGGGAGTTCTTTAGAGAGTATGGACATTGAGGACTCACCATCCTCACTTGCAATTGTGCATACTCAGCAACTTCCTCAAGTTCACACTAATGTGGACTCTATACACTCTATCATCAGGAGTCTCTTTGAGGAAGGTATACCAAGGGCTATGTCATCCCCACCTCAAGGAACTTCAAACTACATCATTGGGTG
Source organism: Flaveria ramosissima (assembly GCA_025215565.1). Lineage (NCBI taxonomy): Eukaryota > Viridiplantae > Streptophyta > Magnoliopsida > Asterales > Asteraceae > Flaveria > Flaveria ramosissima. Next base: position 11,791,180 of record CM046046.1, on the reverse strand, counting down.
GAGGTATGATGCTGATAGAAGAGCCCTTATTCCTCATAGAGTTCAAGGGCAACAAGAAGTATTTGATTTTCAAACCTTGAACTACTATGAAGGTCTTGATCTGGTCAACATGTCACTTGTCAATCCAAGCAAATCAAGACAAGCTGACGGGTTGGCACTCAGAATTCAAGACAGAATTACTGAAAAGTTCAGCCTAAAAAGGAGGCAAAGGCAATCAGGTAATGTCATTGGTCAACTGGATGCTGAGGCAGACCCTGAGATTAGCTTCAAAGGGAAAACCTTGGCTGAAGGCCCAGTAATAGAGCCTGAGAGCCTTGTCACACCAACAACTGCTTCAGAAATTCATTCCCTCGGTGAAACACCTGCTGGTGAAGGTGTCTCACAACCTCTCTCTGGCCAGAGCATGGATGCTACACCAAGCAATGAAGGCCAAACCTCTATCCACCCTGAGCCACAAAGGTCTGTAGGTGACAAAGGGAAAAGGATTTTGACTCCTGGGGAAATTGAGGAGAAGGAGAGAGAGAGGAAGAGGAAGCTAAGGGGAGAAAGTTCCTCTGGGTCTTCAGGTTTTATGCAAGCTGCAATCAGGGCTGTCCCCAGACCAAACACTCAAGATGATGAGTTGAGGGCAGTCAGGATTACTTACCTGTAGACCAGGAACTATGACATAGATGAGATTATATCTCTCCCCTTAGAGCAACTAAATAAACTGGCTGACATGGAAGTGTCAAAAGAGATGAAAGAAAAAGAGGATGCAAGGCTACTTCTTCAATTCAAAGAAGAGAAGAGACAGAAAAGACTATACAAGCATGCTCCTACTCTCTCCCCAATTCAAGAAAGCCCTGTGCAAGAGACTATGGCATCTACACAAGAACCTCAGGGAGACAAAGAAACAGACAGACAAAACATGATCAACTACCTGAGTTCCACAGGATACTATCAGGCATCTGCACTTCTTCCCTTGTCCTTTGAGTACATTGAGTTTGAGTATCTCAAACAGCTTGAACTTCAAGTGCTCAAAGAACAAAAAGCTACAAAAAGAAAGATGAGGGAAGAGGCTGCAAATTTAAGAGCCATCATCCAAAAGAGTATGAAGAAGTCTGATAACAGACAAAGGATGATGAGCTTCTTGAAGCTGTATGGATTCTCCGGAAGGAGACTTGGCCCTATGTCTCTATCCACAATGGATGAGCATATCAGGGTAATCAAGTAGAAGATCAAGAGTGGAGAGCTTATTGACTTACAATCTCCTTCAAGTCAAATCCCACCTGAAGTGGAGGTTAAGGTTGAACAACCTGAGCTCCTACTGAGCCTCAACAAGCTTCATCTTCTGATCCACAGCAGTGTCAAACTCCCTCTCCTTCTGAACCTGTGAGGGAGGAACACCCAACTGAGAAAGACAAGGATGATCAACAAGGTGCTGCAGACCAGTCTTCTCAGTTAAAGTCTTTTAAGATGAAGAAGAGGATGGCTTCTAAACCAAAATCTAAGAAGAAGAAGCCTAAATCATCTACCTCTACACCTCAGGCTAAGTCAAATCAACCTGAGGAAGTGCATGAAGAGGCAGCCCAATCAACTCCAATTCAAGTGGCTCCTCTTGCAGCTGAGACACCCATCTTATCCTGGACGTTCTTTACCAATCCAGAAAGATGGCATGTGATCAGAGATCAAGGTATTGAGAATGTCTATACATGGCAAGAGATAATATACCTCTGCATGATCTTTTTGAGATGAGAAGATACTATGAGAGTCTTAATGATCCTGACCATCTAATGAAGAAGGGTATGGTCATCATTGTGCTGAAGACTACAAATATCTGAAGATCTTCTAAATGTTTTAGTAGCATCAGCCTAGGGGGAGTTTGTAAGGATTCCTATAAGTCTGATGCAACACAAAACATCCAAAGTCTCTCTGCAAGCATGCACTAAAGAACTGAAGTAGAAATGCTTCGGAAGTTTTACACCATGCACTAGAAATATTCTAAGTGTAAAATCTTCCGAAGCCAAGATCAATATCTTCCGAAGCCAAAAGTGAAGTCTTCCGAAGCTTCAAAGACAAAGTCTTCCGAAGCCAAAGAGTGAAGACAGATTTCTTCCGAAGACTTTTAGAGATATGCCTTTATCTGATGTACTTTACCATAAAGCTGGATCACCTTTCCGTTGCAACTCTGTAAAGTCACCAACTTACATGAGTTGGTGAAAGGTCCATGCTTTTGGTAACTGTACATTGAGGTGTTGAGTCCATGCCTTCTACTTTATGTACTTTTATCCTTTTTGTAATATATTAGGATGTGAGCTATGGCATCATAGTCACAAGTCAAAAGGCAGATATGCCTTTTGACTCTACAATCGATTTTGTTTGTGTCTAGTTAATTGTATCCAGCTGGCTTTCGAAGTATAGCCGGCTGTAGGTTGTAGTATAAGTATTCCATGTTCTAGTATCTTTCTTTATGCTTTGTAACACTTGTAATAGAACTTGAGAAAGCAATATACTGCATCCTTGAAACCCAATCTCTTGTGTTTTCTTGTTCTGTCTCTTACTCATTACTTGTGTTCTTAGTATCATTATTGTGGTTAATCCAGTCTACTGTTTGATTAAAGTTTGGTTAATCTCCTCTTTGTGTTGTTGTGTGGTAAGTGACCACCCTTCACCGGTCCTGCAAAAGGTATGGTCTCTAATTGATTTGGCAGAAGGTCAACATCCTATTGGAACAAGGTGGCTATACAAAAACAAACTGGATGATAGAGGGATTATTGCAAGAAACAAAGCAAGGTTGATTGCACAAGGATACACACAAGAAAAAGGAACAGAGTATGATGAAGTTTTTGCACCAGTTGCAAGAATTGAAGCCATAAGAGTGTTTCTAGCTTATGCATCATATAAGAAGTTCACTGTGTATCAGATGGATGTCAAGTGTGCATTCCTATACGGGAATATTGATGAGGAAGTTTATGTATCACAACCCCCCGGTTTTGAAGATCCTCACTATCCCCATAGAGTATACAAGCTAGATAAAGCCTTGTATGGTCTTCATCAAGCACCAAGAAAGTGGTATGAAACACTATCATCTTTCTTGCTCAAGCATGGCTACAAAAGAGGAACTATTGATCAGACACTCTTTCTCAAACAAGAACATCAAGATCTCTAAGTTGTTCAAATATATGGTGATGACATTATATTTGGCTCAACTAATAAGAGATTGTGTGTAAATTTCGAAGTGCTGATGAAATCTGAATTTCAGATGAGTTCATTGGGTGAATTAACCTTCTTTCTTGGTCTTCAAGTTCATCAAAAACCAGATGAGATATTCATCAATCAAGAAAAATACATACATCAAATTTTGAAGAAATACAATCTTGCTTAAGTATTGCAGGACCGTTTAAGGGCTTTAACACAATTACAACACAACAACACAATGAGGAGAATAACTAAACTTTAATCAAACAGTGAACTGGGCAACCAAAGGTGATACAAAGAACACAAGTAAAGCAAGAGACAGAACAAGAGAGTATGGGTTTCAAGGAAGCAATATATTGCTTTCTCAAGTTCTTTTACAAGTGTTACAAAGCATAAAGAAAGATACAAGAACTTGAAATACATATACTACAACCTACAGCCGGCTATACTTTGAAAGCCAGCTGGATACAATTGACTAGACACTAACAAAATCAATTGTAGGATCAAAAGGCATATCTGCCTTTTGACCTTGTGACTATGACATGCCATAGCTCACATCCTTATACATTACAAAAAGGATAAAGTACATGAAGTGGAAAGTTACAGACTCAAGACCTCAATGTACAGTTACCAAAAGCAAGGCCCTTTTCACCAACTCATGTAAGTTGGTGACTTTACAGAGATGTAGCGGAAAAGGTGCTTTATGGAACAGTACATCAGATAAAGCATGTGTACTAAAAGTCTTCGGAAGAAATCTGTCTTCATAGGTTGAAGCTTCGGAAGACTTTGTCTCTGAAGCTTCGGAAGACTTCATGTTTGGCTTCGGAAGATATTGGTCTTGGCTTCGGAAGATTTTACACTTAGAGTATTTCTAATGCTTTGTGTAAAACTTCCGAAGCATTCTTCACTTCAGTACTTAGTGCATGTTGCTGAGACACTTAGGCTGTTTTGGGTTGCATCAGACTTCAGGAATCCTTACAAACTCCCCCTAGGCTGATGCTACCAAAACACTTAGAAGATCTTCAAATGTTGGTAGTCTTCAGTACAATCAGGACCATTCCTTTCTTCATGAGATGGTCAGGATCATCAAGATTCTCATAGTATCTTCTCATCTCAAAGAGATCATGCAGAGGTAAGTTGATTATGTCTTGCCATGAGTAGACATTCTCAACACCTTGATCTCTGATAACATTCCATCTTTCTGGATTGGTAGAGTAAGTCCAGGACAAGATGGGTGTCTCAGTAGTTAGAGGAGCCACTTGAATAGGAGTTGATTGGGCTGCCTCATCATGCACTTCCTCAGGTTGATCTGATTCAGCCTGAGGTGCAGAGGTAGATGACTTTGGCTTCTTCTTCTTAGTCTTTGGTTTAGAAGCCATCCTCTTCTTCCTCTTGGATGTCTTTAACTGAGAAGACTGGTCTGCAGCACCATGTTGATCATCAGTGTCTTTCTCAGTTGGGTGTTCCTCCCTCACAGGTTCAGAAGGAGAGGGAGTTTGACCCTGCCTAGGATCAGAAGATGAAGCTTGCTGAGGCTCAGCTGGAGGTGCTGGTTGAGGTGTCTCTGGTTGTTCAAACTTGACCTCCACTTCAGGTGGGACTTGACTTGGAAGAGAGTGCAAGTCAATGAGTTCTCCACTTTTAATCTTCTGCTTGATCACCCTAATATGCTCATCCATAGTGGATAGAGACATGGGGCCAAGTCTCCTTCCGGAGAATCCATACAGCTTCAAGAAGCTCACCATTCTTTGTCTGTCAGCAGACTTCTTTGCATTCTTTTGAATGATGGCTCTTGACTTTGCAGCTTCTTCCCTTAGCTTCCTTTTAGTTGTCTTTCTTTCCCTTGACTAACTCAAGCTCAAGTTGCTTTAGATACTCAAACTCAATGAAGTCATAGGACAAGGGAAGAAGTGCATCTGCCTGATAGAAGCCTGTGGCACTCAGGTAGTTGATCATCTTGATCCTATCTTCTTCTTTATCTACCTGAGGTTCTTGTGGAGCCACATCTTCCTGTGCAGGACTTTCTTGAACTGGTGAGAGAGTGGGAGCATGCTTGTAAAGTCTTTTCTGTCTCTTCTCCTCTTTGAGTTGGAGAAGTATCATTGCATCCTCTTTCTCCTTCAACTCTCTTGACACTTCCCTGTCAGCCAGTTCATTTAACTCTTCTAAGGGGAGGGAGATGATTTCATCAATGTCATAGTTCCTGGTCTGTAAGTAGGTAATCCTGACTGCCCTTAACTCATCATCTTGAGTATTTGGTCTGGGAGCAGCCCTGATTGCAGCTTGCATGAAGCTAGATGACCCAGTAGAACTTTCTCCCCTTAGTCTCCTTTTCCTCTCTCTCTCTTCCTCCTCAATTTCCTCAGGAGTCATTATCCTTTTCCCTTTGTCACCAACAGACCTTTGTGACTCAGGGTGGATTGAGGCTTGGCCTTCATTGCTTGGAGTAGCTTCCATGCTCTGGCCAGAGAGAGGCTGAGAAACACCTTCACCAGCAGGTGTCTCAGATGGAGTTTGGACCTCTGCAGCAGTTGTTGATGATGAGACAGGGGTCTCAGGTTCTGCCACTGGGCCTTCAGTCAAGGTTTCCCCTATGAAACTAATCTTAGGGTCCACCTCAACATCCAGTTGACCGATGACATTGCCTGATTCCCTAAGTCTCCTTCTTAGAGTAAACTCTGCAAGGATCCTGTCTTGGATTCTTTGAGCCAGCCTGTCAGCTTGTCTTGAATTGCTTGGATTGACAAGTGGCAAGTTGACTAAATCCAGTCTTTCATAGAAGCTCAGGCTTTGGAATTGAAAAACTTCTTGTTGGCCTTGAACTCTCTGAAGTATAAGGGCTCTCCTGTCATCATCATACCTCCACCTTATGATGTAGTTGCCAGTTCCTTGTGGTGGAGATGAGACAGCCCTTGGTATACCTTCCTCAAAGAGACTCCTGATGAGAGAGTCTATAGAGTCCACATTAATGTGAACTTGAGGAAGTTGCTGAGAATGCACAACAGCAAGTGAGGATGGTGAGTCCTCTATGTCCATTCTCTCTGAAGAACTCCCAGGTTCTGTGGTTGTAACAACTTTCTCCCCCTTTTTGGTAGCATCACCCACTTGCATAGGTGAGCTGGAGGATAAGTCAATCACTTCCACAGGTTCTTGTGTTCCTGGTTGAGCTCTCCTTAAAGGTCTCCCAGCTAGTTTTTCCTGCAGATATGAAATCTGGAGTTGCTGATCATTGACCCTGTTTTGTAGGGTAGTCACCTGAGATTCCAAGTGACTAACCTTAGAGACTAAATAGGTGCATGTTTTTGACAGTTTTTGCACCTTTAGTCTCAAATTCCCCTCATCTTCATCAGAAGATTCATTGGGGGATGAGATGATTGGACCAAAGTCCTCTCTCTCACCACCAGCTTGAGTTTCTTGGCTGCTGGTTTTCCTCTGCTCACTGGCAGCCTCAGTTGAGATGCCAATGGGCTGAGTTGCCATGGTTGAGGTCTTAATGATGTAATCACTTTCAAAAGTGAGAGCCTCTTCCATATGGACATCCTGAACAGGTTCAGAAGTGTCCACCTCAGTAATAGGTGACTGATGGGGGATAGACTGAGGAGAGTCAGAGGTACTCATCTCTCTTTGAGTAGGGGAGGAGAAGAGAGACTCATGGTACTCACTGAATCCTAAGTCTTCATCAGTGTAAAAGGATAGGTTGGGAATTGGTTGGTTGAGATCCAAAGGCTGGGGATGGTAGCTGTCCCCTGAAGGTTGTTCACTTGAGTGTTGAGACTCAGAGTGAAGGCTTAAGGTTGTTGGGCTATGAGCTCATCAGGGTGAGCTTGAGGAACCTCAGCCCTGATAGGTGAAGTAATGGGAGTGGTTTGCTCCTCAGGAGAAGTGGGAGCTCTAGTGTCCACTTCTTCCTGTAAGGTTGAGTATTTGGGGGCCTGCACAGACTCAATAGCCTGAGCAGGGGTTCGTTTGGATTTTCTTTGGTAGGTGAGGGTGATTTCTGGTCTTTTTAATGGTAAGGACAAAAGAGGTGTGGGTTCAACACTAGCTTGTGTTGCTAGGTTGTCACCTTGAGCAATGAGCTCTAACATTTTTGGGACTAGGGCTGTTTCTACCCCTGAGAAGCCTACAGTTGGCTTCTTCATTATTTTAAAGATGCCGGGCTTCATCTGTCCCAATTTAAGAATATTACTTGTTTCCCTCAACTGTGAGCCCAGTTCACAGTTGAGAATGTGTTGAACATATCTAGGAAACATGTAATACTCTAAGGAGTCTAAGTTTGCAAGTAAATTAGTATAAACAAATTGTGAATACCTGAACTTGACCCCCTGAACCATTCCATGAACTATAAAGGAGAGATCCTCAGGAATCTGGTCCCATCCACCATGCTTGTTTGACAAGCTGTGGATAACCACATGGAGCAGGAATTTCCATTGGGATGAGACCTTCCCTTTCCTAAAGGTCTTTACAGAGAAATCTCCCTCATAGCCCATCTGCTCAAAAGAATGATTAACAGCTTCTTTGGGAAGGACACCTCACCTTCTTCATCATCCAGCTGCAAATGTTGATTAATGATGGCCGGAGTGATGAAGATTGTCCTCCCTTGCACTGTGGCAGACAGTGCCTTCTCCCCATCCATAATGACCTCTTGGCAGGTCTTCCAGAATTCAAGCAAGTGATCCTCATATAGAGTAGGATCAATGGTCAGGGAGGTGAAGTAGTTTGACAGAGTCAAGAATTGGCAAATCTCTGAGAAACTTGCATCTTTCTCAGAGCTTAACAGAGCAACTTGATTATGTTGCCTGTGAAGTTGCATGGAGAAATCAGGGTTGTTTCTGCGGTTAAGGTTGGCCATTTCAGAAGCTTAAGGGTGAAGAAAGGTAGAAAGCAAAGGCGGTTTAGAGAATTAGGTTAGAGAAATAGTAGAATTGAGGAAGATAGTGGGAAAGAGGGGGAACCGTTGGGTATTTATATGAAAAGGGATTTGAACCAAAGTTAATGAAAGAGGATAAACTTTGAAATCCGGAAGTCGGTCCCACCTCTGAAAAGGTAGTTTACTTTTGCTCAAAAAGTAGTTTTCTTGGAATTCGAAAAGCTTCCGAAGTTTATTTGTCTTCGGAAGTTTTGATTGAAAAAGCTTCCGAAGCTAAAATGGCTTCGGAAGATTTTCCTGAGAGTCTTGAAGATTTATGCTTCGGAAGAGAAATAAACCCTTGAATGCTTTGTATAGGAATAAACAAAGCTTCCGAAGGTTAATTTTGCTTCGGAAGGAAAAGGTCCTTAAAAATAAATAAGTGTCTGAGATAAGAATTTTAAGCTTCGGAAGATGAATTTGACTTCTTCCGAAGGTAAAATCTCTTAGACAGTTATGTATTTTGAAGACATTTTTTCTTCCGAAGATAAAATTTTATCTTCCGAAGTATCAAAAATTTTCAAGAATCTAAGGAAAGTCTTCAAAAAGAATTTTACATCCAAAGAAAACATGAGCTTATGAAAGTGATGAACTAGACAACTTAGGACACACATATTTTAAGAAGAAATAATTAGAATTAGTTTTAAGAAAAAGTCTACTCAAAGTTAATCATCCCAATAGCTGATATCAGATACTTAAATCTCTGTTCATCAAAAGCTTTTGTGAACAGATCAGCATATTGTTCATCTGTATGAACTTTGACTAGTTTAATTAATCCCTTTTCATAGTTATCTCTTATTAAATGATACCTGATGTTGATGTGTTTGGTCCTTGAGTGCTGCACAGGGTTCTCAGTGATAGAGATAGCACTATTGTTGTCTATGTGGATAGGAGTCTCTTTGAAGTTAAATCCATAGTCCAGCATCTGATTTTGAATCCAAAGCACTTGAGCACAGCAGCTTGCAGCAGCAATGTATTCAGCCTCAGCAGTTGATGCAGACACACAGGATTGTTTCTTGCATTGCCATGAGACCACCCTTCCACCAAGGAATTGACATCCCCCAGATGTAGACTTTGCAGTCATATTGCAACCACCATAATCACTATCTGTATAGGCATACAGATTGAAATTTGGATTCTTTGGATACCATAGACCAAGTGTTGAAGCACCTTTGAGGTATCTTAAAATCCTTTTCACAGTGATTAAGTGAGACATCTTAGGGTTGGCTTGATATCTTGCACAAATACATGTAGCAAACATGATATCAGGCCTGCTAGCTGTAAGATACATAAGAGACCCAATCATAGCCCTGTATAAGTGCTCATCTACACACTCCCCCTCAAGATCTGGACCAAGGGAGTGGTTTCTGGCTATGGGTGTCTTAGCAATCTTACAATCAGTCATGTTGAACCTCTTGAGTATGTCTTGAACATACTTTGACTGACTTATGAAGATGCCATCTTCAACCTGCTTCACTTGAATTCCCAGAAAGAAGTTGAGTTCTCCCATTGAACTCATCTCAAATCTGTCTTTCATCAGCTTCTCAAAGTCTTTGCAGAGCTTTGGATTAGTTGAACCAAAGATGATGTCATCTACATATACTTGAACCAGCAATAAGTCATTTCCCTGTCCTTTGATGAAGAGAGTTTCCATCTATAGTACCTCTCCTGTATCCATGTTTACAAAGATACTCAGATAGTGTCTCATACCACTTCCTGGGTGCCTGATGCAGCCCATAAAGAGCTTTGTCAAGCTTGCAGACATAATCAGGATGATCAGGATCTACAAAACCAGGTGGCTGTTTGACATAAACCTCCTCATCAATCACTCCATATAAGAAAGCACACTTTACATCAAGTTGGTAGACCTTGAAGTTCTTGGATGCAGCAAATGCCAGGAATATCCTAACAGCTTCTAGTCTTGCTACAGGAGCAAAGACATCAGTGTAGTCAATCCCTTCTTCTTGTGTGTATCCTTGAACAACTAGTCTTGCCTTGTTCTTGATGATGATTCCTCTATCATCCTTCTTATTTCTAAAAACCCATTTGGTTCCAATGGTAGTCTTCCCATGAGGAAGAGGACAAAGGTTCCAAACTTTCTGCCTTTTGAATTGAAGCAGCTCTTGTTGCATAGCTTCAACCCAACTTCCATCCTTTAGAGCTTCATCAACTTTCTTAGGCTCTATCTGAGATAAGAAACAAGAGTGAAGACAAACATTTGCTTCATGGGTTTGTCCTCTTGTTCTTACCCCTGTGACAACATCTCCAATGATGTTTGTGGTGGGGTGAGACTTGTGGATCCTTAGCTGAGGGATCACAGCAAGTTGTTGAGAAAGATCTAAATTTGAGAAATTTAGATCTGGTCTGGAAGATTCACCCTCCACATTATCACACTTATCAAGATTAACTTGATCCAATGAGTGTGAGACATCATTGATGTTGTCATCTATGGTATGGTTATTAGCATCAAGAAATTCCTGATCACTATCACCATCACCATTGTTGTCTTCTACAAGTGAGGTGTCTTTATCTGGTTGAGAGGCCTCTGAGCTGGAATTTGAAGGCATGCCAGATGTATCAGCTGAATTTGTCATTGTTGTGCTGATAGAAACCTCATTTGCTGAAGTAGTTCCAACTGGAGCTGAAGATGTATGAGTTGAAGGTCTTCCTAGCTCAAATCTTGGATCAGGATACCTGTATTTAAATTTTCTGCAGATCCTGAAACATGCTCACAAGATTTGTTAAAACAGTTGGTAACTAAATCAAGATCAAACAGCCAATCCGGACCAGAACCAGCCACACAAGGAGTGTGCTCATTGAAAGTCATATTGGCCGACTCTTCAACAATTCTAGTTCTGAGATTGTATACTCTATAAGCTTTAGCTTGAGAAGAGTATCCAATAAAGTGTCCATCATCTGATTTCTCAGCAAACTTGGCAATTTGATCTTTGGTATTCAAGATGGTGCAGGTGTAGGATTCTATGTGCCCAAGACACTTAGAATATTGATGTGGTTAGTACGTTATGATCCAAGTCGGGTTATACCCAATGACAAGCTTAGCAAACACCAATTAATATTTAATTGATGATATGATCATGCAATTAAATATCTACACCAAATTTAGAAAATGGGTTTTCTAAATAAGTTGCATATGAGATGGAACAAATTATAAGATAATTTGTTAATGAGTTTATTGTTATTTTTGTCATTTAAAAGGGTTTAAATAACATTAATAACATATGAGTGTACTTTAATTAAATTGTTTAATTAAAGAAGACATATGTCACATTTTAAATAAGTCTAGTAGATGACTTATTAATGTGTGACAAAAGACTAGTTTTAATTGTGTGTGTGTTCAAGTTTTAGTGGGAAAACTTGGGTTTTAAATTCATTTTGGCCGCCCCTTTAATGGTGATTGGACCATTTTGGTGTCTTGAAAACACACATAACTTAAATTAGTCTTACACTCTTCATTTGACCACTCTCCATACATGCAAGAACAACCAAAATAATCCCTCTCTCTCTCTCACAATAGCTACAGCCAGGAGCAGCAGCATTAGGAGTTTTGAGAGCCATTTTGTGTTGATTTTGGTGTTGAATCTTCCTAACAAGAAGGTGCTTTGCAAGGAGGCTTGGGGTATACAAGCTTGAGGGCTCCTTCCTTGGAGTTTTGGCCGAATTTTCAGCATCTTTTCTACTCTTCTTTGGTCGATTTTAGGGCTGCAGAAAGGTAGATATGGCAGCCCCTTTGTGGTTGTCATATTATGTTGTTTTATGTATACATAGCATGTTTATTCACATACAAAATCCCTTTTGATTTGGGTTTGTTTCTCCATCTTAAAACATCATTAAGAACATGAAATTTTCAGATTATAAACATGTTATAATGCTATACTTCCGCTGCGTTTTTCAGAAAGTTTAAAAGGTTAAACTTGTTTTCTTGTGTTCTATCAAACCCATCAATGGCATCAAGAGCCGGTTATGTGGATAACTTGCTTGTTCATAGTCTTTAAAATCGGTTTTAAAGAAGTATTATCTACTTATTATGGCTGATTTTGGGCTGCTATATTTTGTATGAATGATTCCCCAAACTTTCAAGGTCATATCACACATGCTAGTGATTAGATCTTGAAAGATATATATTATGAAATGTTGATTGTTTGGACAATGTTTAAAACCCAAAATTTCAGTTTATGTTGGCTGAAATTTGGTGGTTTTAAGTGGGGTTTCATTATATGTTTGGATGATATGATCATTGGATGTTAGTGTGCATAACCTAGCCTTTGGCCTTTTGATTTGGATGATTGGAATGGTTGGTTTATTCATTCAATTGGGTTGTAATTTTATGTTTATTATTTGGGTTGTAATTATTTATTCATTTGGTTATGTAATTAATAGATTAGGTGCATTTCTTTTATTAGAAAAATGTATTAGGATACAATTTTTGTAAAAGGAAGATGCACAAGATCAAGACCCAAAGATGGACATCAAAGACATGGAACTTGAAGCATATGGATGCAAGTTCAAGTGGGGGTCTATGATGACCTCAATTTTGTGTTGATTTCAACCCTTAGGAAAGACCAAATGACCACACTTGTGATGGCAAACAAGTGTGGTCACAATAGTAGCTAGGGTTATGCACATTATGGTTGTTTATGTTTATGCTTGTTTGATTGTTTGGTTGATATTTTGTCATACATTACAAACTCATTAACAAAACTTTACAAGCTGAAAATTGGTAGTTCTTAATCATTAAAAGTAATAAAAGGTTATTAAAATGATTTAATGATTTTAAAGATTAAAATTGGTTTTAATCAAAGGACCATAGGATACCTTGTATTTGAAAGCATGCAAATACAAGTACATAGAGTTTTCTAAAACTAGAATTATGAAATCTCTAAACTTTTAACAAACAAGTTCAACACCGTCCTTTTGCACAACACTTGAGTCATTTGGAAACTCTAAATGGGATAAAGGTCACCTAACCATTTAGAGGGAACTTGTGATTTAAGGTGGGGATACCACATTGGTGGGATAAAGGTCACCTAACCACTTATGTGGGTAAACTTACACGTGTGTGCAAGTAGGATAACTTGATTTGCAAACCATGTTAAATGGATCACCTAAATATGGTTTCCAAATGGTGTTGATGGGATTAACATGCCGACTTTACATATGATGTTTAAAGTCGATCCCATACCTCTAGAAGTTGCAAATGGTTGCAACCGTCAATCGTTGACCACCTTATTAATTTAAATCGTGGGATAAAGGTCACCTAACCACAATTTAAATGTAATGTTGGGTTCTATATTTTAATATAAAAATGACCTTAAAAGGCATTAATTATTAAAAATAGCAATATCGAAAATACTAAATAGACCTTTGTTAAATTTTGTAGATGGCCACCAACAATGAAAATCACGATAACTCATTCGCGTCCAACCAATCATTACGAGCGATCCTCCAAAAGGAACGTCTAAATCATAACAACTTTATTGATTGGTATCGAAACTTGAGAATCGTTCTCAAGCAAGAGAGACGATCATATGTTTTAGACGACCCTATCCCCGATCAACCTACTGAGGATGATGAGGAGGCCTTCAACGATTGGTTGAAGTACACTGAGGACTCCGTCCAAGTGTCTTGTCTCATGCTAGCGAGCATGACTCCGGATCTCCAAAAGGAGTATGAACATCACGGAGCTTATGACATGATAACCCAGCTGAAGGAAACGTTCCAACAGCAAGCAAGGGTTGAGCGCTTCGAAACGGTTCGAGCACTCCATGCATGTCGTATGGACGATAACCAATCTGTTTCATCTTATGTACTTAAGATGAAAAGTCATATTGACCGCCTCGAGAGGCTTAATTGTCCCGTCTCGAAGGAATTGGCCACGGATTTGATCCTTAATGGCCTTACCAAGAAGTTCGAGACATTTGTGTTGAACTACAACATGAATGCTTGGGACAAGAGCATTGGTGAGCTTCACTCAATGCTTAAAACGGCCGAGGCGGCCATGGTAAAAGGGTTTTACCCGTTCTCACCATCAATGAAGGTGGGAACAAGAAAAGGCCTTATCCCGCACCCAAGGCAAAGGTTGCCAAGGGTAAAGGACCCGTATGGGGAAAAGGGAAAGGGGTGGCAAGGGTGCCACCCAAACCACAAGAGAAGAAGCAAAAGGTTGCTACTAATGACCCATGCTTCAAGTGTGGGGAGATAGGACATTGGGCAAGGAATTGTCCCATCCATCTCCAAGAGTTGAAAGCAAAGAGGGATGTCGGGCAGACCTCAGGTACAACATACATGATTCATATTGATCTTAATGTTACATCTTCAAACACATGGGTATTAGATACCGGATGTGGAACTCATATTTGCAATTTGTTGCAGGGGTTCAAAAGAAGTAGGGACTTCAATCAAGGGGATGGTAGCATCTTCATGGGCAATGGAACCAAAGTCCAAGTTGAAGCTCGTGGGGACTACATCCTAAAACTTCCAAGTGGCTTGGATGTTATTTTGAAGAATATTTTGTATGCTCCTAGTTTGACTAGGAACATTATATTCTGTATCCCAATTAAGACATTATGATTATATATTATCTTTTGTTGAAAATGATATTCATGTTTCTTTAAATGATATGTTCTATTTTAAAGCAATTCCCATTAATGGTATTTATGAATTGGTTCATGAAAACGCTTTAAATAGTTCATTGTACCAAACTAACACCAAGAAACTCAAGTTGGACTTGAATGATACCTATCTTTGGCATTGTCGTCTTGGTCATATAAACAAGAAATGTATACAAACACTTCAAAAGAATGGTCTTTTAAAAACAAATGAATGTGATTCATTTGATGTATGTGAATCTTGTTTACAAGGTAAAATGACTAAGGCACCTTTTAGTGGGACTAACGAAAGGGCAAAAGATTTATTAGGAATCATACATTCGGATGTATGTGGTCCTTTTAAGCCAATGACTAGGAATGGTGAAAGATACTTCATTACCTTTACCGACGATTATAGTCGCTATGGGTATGTGTACTTATTAAGAAACAAAGATGAAGCTTTTGAAATGTTCAAAATCTTCAAGAATGAAGTGGAAAATCAACTCAACAAGTCAATTAAAGTTCTCCGTACCGATAGAGGAGGTGAATACCTAAGTGATGCTTTTCAAGATCATCTTAGGAGTTGTGGGATTGTCTCACAACTCACTCCACCTGGAACACCACAACACAATGGTGTGTCTGAGAGGAGGAATCGAACCTTATTGGATATGGTTCGATCTATGATGGCTAGAAGCACATTACCTCTATCATTTTGGGGTTTCGCTTTGCTCTCCGCGGCCCGTATCTTAAATATGGCCCCAACCAAAAAGGTGGAAAGGACACCTTTTGAGATATGGCATGGAAGAGTTCCATCCCTATCATACTTAAGGGTCTGGGGTTGTGAGGCTTATGTTAAGACTCCCACCCCAAACAAATTAGATGTCCGATCCACCAAGTGTATCTTTATTGGATATCCTAGAGATTCTATGGGATATTATTTCTATGATCCATTGGAACAAAAGGTGTTTGTTGCCAGAAAGGGTGAGTTCTTAGAAGCAAAGTTCCTTATGGAAGGAACTAACAGTAGAACAGTGGATCTTGAGGAGGATCAAGAACCACAACCCGATGCACGTTTTGTGAAACTAGCACTCAACATGAGGATGTTGAAGATGATCAAATGGTTGATCAATACACACAAAACGTTCGCAGAAGTGGTAGAACTAGTAATCCACCTGAAAGATATGGATTTTTCATGGATGGATGCTATGTGGTAGATTCAGATGAACCAACCACATACCATGATGCAGTGTCCAATTTGGATTGTGACAAATGGCTTGAGGCCATGAACGTTGAGATGCAATCCATGTATGACAATCAAGTTTGGGAACTTGTTGTGCCACCTCTTAATTCCAAGGTAGTTGGAAGTAAGTGGGTTTTCAAGAAGAAAACCGATATGAATGGAAACTTGGATACTTATAAAGCTAGACTTGTAGCAAAGGGTTTCACTCAAACTCAAGGGGTTGATTATGATGAAACCTTCTCACCTGTTGCGATGCTAAAGTCTATAAGGATATTGTTTGCCATAGCTGCTCATTATGATTATGAGATTTGGCAAATGGATGTCAAAACGGCTTTCCTAAATGGATATCTTGAGGAAGATGTCTATATGGTTCAGCCTGAAGGTTTTGTCGATCCAAAACATCCTAATAAAGTATGCAAGTTAAAGAAATCAATCTATGGATTGAAACAAGCATCTAGAAGCTGGAATCATCGTTTTGATGAGGAGGTAAAGAAATTTGGCTTCATCAAAAACGCTGATGAGGCTTGTGTGTATAAGAAGGCTAGTGGGAGCACAATAACTTTCCTAGTATTGTATGTTGATGACATACTACTATTTGGAAATGACATTCCAACCTTGGAAGGTGTAAAAACCTGGCTTGGAAGTTGTTTTTCCATTAAGGATCTTGGTGAAGCCGCCTATATTCTGGGAATAAAGATCTATAGGGATAGATCAAGGCGGTTGATTGGTTTGAATCAAAGTGCATACATTGATAAGATCTTGAAAAGGTTCAAGATGGAGAACTCTAAGAAAGGTACCGTACCTATTCAAAGAGGAACGATATTGAGTACGACTCAATGTCCTAGCTCAAAGGATGAGCAAGATAAAATGAAGGCAATCCCATACGCATCTGCTATTGGATCCATCATGTATGCAATGATATGCACTCGACCGGACGTGTCATGCGCCTTAAGCATGACAAGTCGTTACCAGCAAAATCCTGGAAACAGTCATTGGATGGCTGTTAAGAACATACTTAAGTACCTAAGGAGGACAAGAGATATGTTCCTAATCTATGGATCTGGTGATGAGGAACTCGTTGTAAAAGGTTACACGGATGCGAGTTTCCAAACCGATCGTGATGATTCTCGGTCACAATCGGGATATATTTTCATTCTGAATGGAGGAGCGGTCTCTTGGAAGAGCTCCAAACAGGATGTGGTGGCTCTATCAACTACAGAATCAGAATATGTCGCCGCCTCATTAGCAGCTCAAGAAGCTGCATGGTTGAAGAAATTCATTGCCGATCTAGGGGTTGTCCCTTCCATTCAGGAACCCCTAGAGATCTTTTGTGATAACGAAGGTGCGATTGCTCAAATCAAGGAACCTCGTGCTCATCAAAAGACTAGGCACATTGAGCGGAGATTCAACTACATACGAGATGAAGTTGAAAAAGGAAAGATATGTATTCGCAAAGTTCACACGGATCAAAACATTGCGGATCCTCTCACGAAGCTCCTTGAAAAGGCAAAGCATGAAGGTCATACTTGTGCCATGGGACTTCGATATTCTAGTGATTGAATTTGATCGGTAAACTTTGTATTTGGATATGTGGAACTCTTTATTATTTGAATAAAATTATTTGGTTATAATGTTTCAATTAATGTTCCAATTTAGCATGTTTAATCCATGAGTAAATTGTTTACTCTAAATGTCCGTAGTCGTTCATACTTGTGGTAACAAGTGTGAGGGTAAGATTATTATGAACTTGGATTGGTTGATATTCATAAGGATGAATATAGAGCAATGGGTTGCTACCAAGGTTCATAGATATTTGTGGGATACAAATATTGGACTAACCCGCATCTCAAATTTTACTACATGGAATCTTATTGATTGATCATAAGTAAATTTGTGTAAAGGCGAATATCATTTGGTATCCTCCGACCTGAGATACATATTGGGTTTTGATATTCACCAAGTATTATACCTTGAGCTTATTCTTCACTGTCCTGAAATAGTGGACAGCACATAAGGGTATGTTCAGATATGACACGAGGTGTTTGTGAGAAACGTATGTGGTCAAGATGGAATTTGTTCCTCTTATTCGTTGAGAGTTAGATGTCTAAGGCCTGATAAGTTAAATCAACAAGGAATGATCATTCTGTGTTCTTGGATTTAACATGACATCTGTAACAAAAGGATAAATGATTGATTCACCTAAATCATTTCAAGTAGGGTACTTGAAAGGGATGATATTATTGAATGGCTATAAGTCATGCGTATTAAGGGTAGTAAACCGTTGTTAGGCGGTATTTACTGCTTGCATCAATCTTCTATGAATCTTGGGCAAGTGGGAGATTGTAGGATTCTATGTGCCCAAGACACTTAGAATATTGATGTGGTTAGTACGTTATGATCCAAGTCGGGTTATACCCAATGACAAGCTTAGCAAACACCAATTAATATTTAATTGATGATATGATCATGCAATTAAATATCTACACCAAATTTAGAAAATGGGTTTTCTAAATAAGTTGCATATGAGATGGAACAAATTATAAGGATAATTTGTTAATGAGTTTATTGTTATTTTTGTCATTTAAAAGGGTTTAAATAACATTAATAACATATGAGTGTACTTTAATTAAATTGTTTAGTTAAAGAAGACATATGTCACATTTTAAATAAGTCTAGTAGATGACTTATTAATGTGTGACAAAAGACTAGTTTTAATTGTGTGTGTGTTCAAGTTTTAGTGGGAAAACTTGGGTTTTAAATTCATTTTGGCCGCCCCTTTAATGGTGATTGGACCATTTTGGTGTCTTGAAAACACACATAACTTAAATTAGTCTTACACTCTTCATTTGACTACTCTCCATACATGCAAGAACAACCAAAATAATCCCTCTCTCTCTCTCTCACAATAGCTACAGCCAGGAGCAGCAGCATTAGGAGTTTTGAGAGCCATTTTGTGTTGATTTTGGTGTTGAATCTTCCTAACAAGGAGGTGCTTTGCAAGGAGGCTTGGGGTATACAAGCTTGAGGGCTCCTTCCTTGGAGTTTTGGCCGAATTTTCAGCATCTTTTCTACTCTTCTTTGGTCGATTTTAGGGCTGCAGAAAGGTAGATATGGCAGCCCCTTTGTGGTTGTCATATTATGTTGTTTTATGTATACATAGCATGTTTATTCACATACAAAAGATCCCTTTTGATTTGGGTTTGTTTCTCCATCTTAAAACATCATTAAGAACATGAAATTTTCAGATTATAAACATGTTATAATGCTATACTTCCGCTGCGTTTTTCAGAAAGTTTAAAAGGTTAAACTTGTTTTCTTGTGTTCTATCAAACCCATCAGCAGGGACATCCAAATGACCTGAGAAAACCAATGAAAGGTTTCCTCTTGTGCCAAAGTTCATAAGGAGTCTTACCATGTGTCTTAACTACTAAAACTCTGTTTTGCACATAGCAAGCAGTATTAACTGCCTCTGCCCAGAAGGTGATGGGCAGTTTAGAGTCAGACAATATAGTTCTTGCAGCTTCAATAAGTGTCCTGTTTCTCCTCTCAGCAACTCCGTTTTGCTGAGGAGTCCTAGGAGCACTATATTGTCTTGTAATACCTTTTTCATCACAAAATGTATCAAGGATTTGGTTCTTGAATTCAGTTCCTTGATCACATCTTATGGTTTTGACCTTGTGATCACATTGATTCTCAACTTTTAAGATGAAATTCTTCAGAATCTCAGGGGTTTCATTCTTAGTTCTAAGGAAGAAGACCCAAGTGAATCTTGTAAAATCATCTATGATCACCAGACAGTAAGAGGTCCTTCCTAAACTCATTACACTGGTGGGGCCAAAGAGATCCATATGTAACAAGTGTAGGGGAGTAGTGATGGAGTTCTTTTCCTTAGGCTTGTGAGATACCTTGTGTTGCTTCCCTTTCAGGCATGCAACACAATGATCATCACTTGTAAACTCTTTCTTTGGCATTCCAGTTACCAGATCATGTTTAATTAATTTATTCATGTTCTTAAAGTTTACATGGCACATTCTTTTATGCCATAGGAAAGACTCATCACTATTTTCTTTAGATAGAAAGCATGAAACTTCTCCAGAGGGAGATGTTTCCTGCAAATCCATCTTGTATATGTTCCCTTTCCTGGGGGCTCTGAGCAGGATATGCTCCTGAGGAATGACCACACTTATTTATTTTTAAGGACCTTTTCCTTCCGAAGCAAAGTTAACCTTCGGAAGCTTTGTTTATTCCTATACAAAGCATTCAATGGTTTATTTCTCTTCCGAAGCATAAATCTTCAAGACTCTCAGGAAAATCTTCCGAAGCCATTTTAGCTTCGGAAGCTTTTTCAATCAAAACTTCCGAAGACAAATAAACTTCGGAAGCTTTTCGAATTCCAAGAAAACTAGTTTTTGAGCAAAAGTAAACTACCTTTTCAGAGGTGGGACCGACTTCCGGATTTCAAAGTTTATCCTCTTTCATTAACTTTGGTTCAAATCCCTTTTCATATAAATACCCAACGGTTCCCCCTCTTTCCCACTATCTTCCTCAATTCTACTATATCTCTAACCTAATTCTCTAAACCACCTTTGCTTTCTACCTTTCTTCACCCTTAAGCTTCTGAAATGGCCAACCTTAACCGCAGAAACAACCCTGATTTCTCCATGCAACTTCACAGGCAACATAATCAAGTTGCTCTGTTAAGCTCTGAGAAAGATGCAAGTTTCTCAGAGATTTGCCAATTCTTGACTCTGTCAAACTACTTCACCTCCCTGACCATTGATCCTACTCTATATGAGGATCACTTGCTTGAATTCTGGAAGACCTGCCAAGAGGTCATTATGGATGGGGAGAAGGCACTGTCTGCCACAGTGCAAGGGAGGACAATCTTCATCACTCCGGCCATCATTAATCAACATTTGCAGCTGGATGATGAAGAAGGTGAGGTGTCCTTCCCAAAAGAAGCTGTTAATCATTCTTTTGAGCAGATGGGCTATGAGGGAGATTTCTCTGTAAAGACCTTTAGGAAAGGGAAGGTCTCATCCCAATGGAAATCCCTGCTCCATGTGGTTATCCACAGCTTGTCAGACAAGCATGGTTGATGGGACCAGATTCCTGAGGATCTCTCCTTTATAGTTCATGGAATGGTTCTGGGGGTCAAGTTCATGTATTCACAATTTGTTTATACTAATTTACTTGCAAACTTAGACTCCTTAGAGTATTACATGTTTCCTAGATATATTCAACACATTCTCAACTGTGAACTGGGCTCACAGTTGAGGGAAACAAGTAATATTCTTAAATTGGGACAGATGAAGCCCGGCATCTTTAAAATAATGAAGAAGCCAACTGTAGGCTTCTCAGGGGTAGAAACAGCCCTAGTCCCAATAATGTTAGAGCTCATTGCTCAAGGTGACAACCTAGTAGCACAAGCTAGTGTTGAACCCACACCTCTTTTGTCCTTACCTTTAAAAAGACCAAAAATCACCCTCACCTACCAAAGAAAATCCAAACGAACCCCTGCTCAGGCTATTGAGTCTGTGCAGGCCCCCAAATACTCAACCTTACAGGAAGAAGTGGACACTAGAGCTCCCACTTCTCCTGAGGAGCAAACCACTCCCATTACTTCACCTATCAGGGATGAGGTTCCTCAAGCTCACCCTGATGAGCTCATTAGCCCAACAACCTTAAGCCTTCACTCTGAGTCTCAACACTCAAGTGAACAACCTTCAGGGGACAGTTACCATCCCCAGCCTTTGGATCTCAACCAACCAATTCCCAACCTATCCTTTTACAGTGATGAAGACTTAGGATTCAGTGAGTACCATGAGTCTCTCTTCTCCTCCCCTACTCAAAGAGAGATGAGTACCTCTTACTCTCCTCAGTCTATCCCCCATCAGTCACCTATTACTGAGGTGGACACTTCTGAACCTGTTCAGGATGTCCATATGGAAGAGGCTCTCACTTTTGAAAGTGATTACATCATTAAGACCTCAACCATGGCAACTCAGCCCATTGGCATCTCAACTGAGACTGCCAGTGAGCAGAGGAAAACCAGCAGCCAAGAAACTCAAGCTGGTGGTGAGAGAGAGGACTTTGGTCCAATCATCTCATCCCCCAATGAATCTTCTGATGAAGATGAGGGGAATTTGAGACTAAAGGTGCAAAAACTGTCAAAAACATGCACCTATTTAGTCTCTAAGGTTAGTCACTTGGAATCTCAGGTGACTACCCTACAAAACAGGGTCAATGATCAGCAACTCCAGATTTCTTATCTGCAGGAAAAACTAGCTGGGAGACCTTTAAGGAGGGCTCAACCAGGAACACAAGAACCTGTGGAAGTGATTGACTTATCCTCCAGCTCACCTATGCATGTGGGTGATGCTACCAAAAAGGGGGAGAAAGTTGTTACAACCACAGAACCTGGGAGTTCTTCAGAGAGAATGGACATAGAGGACTCACCATCCTCACTTGCTGTTGTGCATTCTCAGCAACTTCCTCAAGTTCATATTAATGTAGACTCTATAGACTCTCTCATCAGGAGTCTCTTTGAGGAAGGTATACCAAGGGCTGTCTCATCTCCACCACAAGGAACTGGCAACTACATCATAAGGTGGAGGTATGATGATGACAGGAGAGCCCTTATACTTCAGAGAGTTCAAGGCCAACAAGAAGTTTTTCAATTCCAAAGCCTGAGCTTCTATGAAAGACTGGATTTAGTCAACTTGCCACTTGTCAATCCAAGCAATTCAAGACAAGCTGACAGGCTGGCTCAAAGAATCCAAGATAGGATCCTTGCAGAGTTTACTCTAAGAAGGAGACTTAGGGAATCAGGCAATGTCATCGGTCAACTGGATGTTGAGGTGGACCCTAAGATTAGTTTCATAGGGGAAACCTTGACTGAAGGCCCAGTGGCAGAACCTGAGACCCCTGTCTCATCATCAACAACTGCTGCAGAGGTCCAAACTCCAACTGAGACACCTACTGGTGAAGGTGTTTCTCAGCCTCTCTCTGGCCAGAGCATGGAAGCTACTCCAAGCAATGAAGGCCAAGCCTCAATCCACCCTGAGTCACAAAGGTCTGTTGGTGACAAAGGGAAATGGATAATGACTCCTGAGGAAATTGAGGAGGAAGAGAGAGAGAGAGGAAAAGGAGACTAAGGGGAGAAAGTTCTACTGGGTCATCTAGCTTCATGCAAGCTGCAATCAGGGCTGCTCCCAGACCAAATACTCAAGATGATGAGTTAAGGGCAGTCAGGATTACCTACTTACAGACCAGGAACTATGACATTGATGAAATCATCTCCCTCCCCTTAGAAGAGTTAAATGAACTGGCTGACAGGGAAGTGTCAAGAGAGTTGAAGGAGAAAGAGGATGCAATGATACTTCTCCAACTCAAAGAGGAGAAGAGACAGAAAAGACTTTACAAGCATGCTCCCACTCTCTCACCAGTTCAAGAAAGTCCTGCACAGGAAGATGTGGCTCCACAAGAACCTCAGGTAGATAAAGAAGAAGGTAGGATCAAGATGATCAACTACCTGAGTGCCACAGGCTTCTATTAGGCAGATGCACTTCTTCCCTTGTCCTATGACTTCATTGAGTTTGAGTATCTAAAGCAACTTGAGCTTGAGTTAGTCAATGAAAGAAAGACAACTAAAAGGAAGCTAAGGGAAGAAGCTGCAAAGTCAAGAGCCATCATTCAAAAGAATGCAAAGAAGTCTGCTGACAGACAAAGAATGGTGAGCTTCTTGAAGCTGTATGGATTCTCCGGAAGGAGACTTGGCCCCATGTCTCTATCCACTATGGATGAGCATATTAGGGTGATCAAGCAGAAGATTAAAAGTGGAGAACTCATTGACTTGCACTCTCTTCCAAGTCAAGTCCCACCTGAAGTGGAGGTCAAGTTTGAACAACCAGAGACACCTCAACCAGCACCTCCAGCTGAGCCTCAGCAAGCTTCATCTTCTGATCCTAGGCAGGGTCAAACTCCCTCTCCTTCTGAACCTGTGAGGGAGGAACACCCAACTGAGAAAGACACTGATGATCAACATGGTGTTGCAGATCAGTCTTCTCAGTTAAAGACATCCAAGAGGAAGAAGAGGATGGCTTCTAAACCAAAGACTAAGAAGAAGAAGCCAAAATCATCTACCTCTGCACCTCAGGCTGAATCAGATCAACCTGAGGAAGTGCATGATGAGGCAGCCCAATCAACTCCTATTCAAGTGGCTCCTCTAACTACTGAGACACCCATCTTGTCCTGGACTTACTCTACCAATCCAGAAAGATGGAATGTTATCAGAGATCAAGGTGTTGAGAATGTCTACTCATGGCAAGACATAATCAACTTACCTCTGCATGATCTCTTTGAGATGAGAAGATACTATGAGAGTCTTGATGATCCTGACCATCTCATGAAGAAAGGAATGGTCCTGATTGTACTGAAGACTACCAACATTTGAAGATCTTCTAAGTGTTTTGGTAGCATCAGCCTAGGGGGAGTTTGTAAGGATTCCTGAAGTCTGATGCAACCCAAAACAGCCTAAGTGTCTCAGCAACATGCACTAAGTACTGAAGTGAAGAATGCTTCGGAAGTTTTACAAGTATCCTCATGCAAAACACCAGCATCAACAATTGACAAGATTGTTCCTGATCCTTCAGGAAAATCTATTGATCAAAAGTTATATAGATCAATGATAGGTTCACTTATGTATCTAACTGCCAGTAGACCTGACATTATGTTTGCTGTGTGTGTATGTGCTAGGTACCAATCTGATCCAAGGGAGTCTCATCCGAATGCTGTAAAAAGGATCTTCAGATACCTCAAAGGAAAACCAGGACTTGGTCTTTGGTATCCAAAGGATGGTGACTTTACACTCTACTCATACTCAGACAGTGACTATGGTGGATGTAATAGTAACAGAAAATTAACAACTGGTGGATGTCAATTTATCGGACCAAGACTAGTATCATGGCAGTGCAAGAAACAAACCAATGTATCTGTATCCACAGCTGAGGCTGAGTACATAGTTGCTTCAGCTGGTTGCTCTCAAGTCCTTTGATTGCAAAACCAATTGCTTGACTATGGTTACAACTTCCTTCAAACTTCAATTTACATACACAATTCTGCTGCTATGTTATAACTGCTAATCCTGTGCAACATAGTAAAACAAAACATATTGAGATAAGATATCATTTTCTGAGAGATTGCTCAGAAAAAGGTTTAATTAAGTTAGTCAAAGTGGATACCACAAATCAGCTTGCCGATTATTTCACTAAAGCCTTTGATTCACTCAGATTTAATTTTTTGATCGAGTCTCTAGGCATGATTAACTTAGATTAATCAATTTGAACAAACAAAATACTGTATGTAATGATGCCTCAGTATGACATATGCTTGGGAAATGATAGTACACTATATCTGTGCTTATTCCTGGATTCGTAATTAACAATAAATCTCAGCAACTTTCTTGATATGTGAGTAGATTCATCTTGAGTGGAAACTACACTGAGTGCATGCCAAACATAATGCCAAGTGATTGTGTGTGGGAAACTTCATTTTGAGAATACAAAGTGAGTCTTATTCTAATATGACCAAATCACTCATCTAAACACACTATGTAAAACACTTTATAATATCTATCTTTGCAAATCATACTCCCTCTGTTTTGTGTGAACAAAGACCTGGGTGTATGATCACCATACTGAATATCAGTTACAAAAGGTGAAAAGATCATAATCCTCATCATCCCTCTGTTTTGTGTGAACAAAGACCTGGGTTAAAGGCACCTCTGTTTTACATGAGTAAAGACCTAGTGACCTGATGATGATCATATCTAAGCTCTCAAAAGAATCCTATGTGATCAATTGTATATTAATCTAGAGCTTTTACATCATTGCATTAATGAGATGCCCAATGTATCTCAAGATAGATCTTATAACTTAAAGTACATAGTTCTTAAGTGTGAAAAAGTGATGATTTGACTTGCAAAGGGAGGACAAAATCTTTGTGAATTGAATGTGAAGCCCATAACAGTCATTTCCAAATCAATATGAAAACATGATAAACAGCATGCATAGTTGATACATGAGCTCTTGTATGGATTTCAGTGGACAATATACTTGCAATCAGAACTTTGTTCAGGTATCAATTCAACAAAATAGCTCATCAGGAAGAGGCTTAGTATTATAGTACGATCCCATCATATGTGTATATATGCCTGAGCATCATCATACAGTTAAATGTCACTCATGCTATTCTTCTTAGAAATTTATGATAAATGCTTAATGTCATCATTAATCACAAATTTAGGGGGAGTAGAAGTCATGAAGTTAAGTTTATCAATCAACAGCTTTGTCTATTTCATTATCAATTTGAAGGAATTGGAATCTGAGCACCATCTTAGCTCCTGGATACATGAAATTTTGTTTAAAATCATTTTAAACTTGTGCTAAATTGTCATGAATACAAAGTCAACAAGGTCCAACAGCAATAAATGGTTCTAAGCAATGGACTTGAACCATACAACAATATTTCTCTGCATTGTGCCATCTTAAGCATCAGCAGAAGCTACAGTGTGAAAAATTTTAATGTTTATCCGTAGATTGGTATACTACGGATGAGCAAAGATCAACAAAAATAAGTTAATTTCATAGTTTGATAATCTGTGAAAATGCAAATTATACTTCATCAGTAGATGTCGTTAAGTCACCTTTAGATAATTTATGGGATCCGTAGATGATCTGCAGATGTCGTTAATGTGTCTGAGAGTATAAATTATGATGTTTGACTTCAAAATTCATTATTTGCCTTTTCAGTTCATTTTATTCAGACCTAGAAAAACACACTCTCAACAAACTTTCCCCCCTTCGATAACATTCAAATTTTACCAAATCAAAACATCAAAACAAACATATATCTGTGCTCTCAGATCGCTGTGTTCAAGGTAAAATATGTCGTAATGTTTCAATAATCAACCATTCGAATCTTGTTTAATCTCACAACTATTCGTATTCTTAGTATGATTCTAACAAAATCTTCTTTCTCTGAACAGATGGATAATCGATTTGCGAAAGAACACAATGTGTGTGCCTTCTTAAACCCTGACGATCCTGTTTCAGTAGGGTGTCGAGACATTATCCGATATCTAAGAAGATCCAGGCTGTTCTATGCCTTATCAGCTGAGCCGGTGATTCACCAATCGCACATCATTAATTTCTGGAACTCCGCCCGAATAGAGGAAGATTGTGAAGTTATTGTGGCTAATGTGAATAATCAAAGACTGAGAGTGGATGAACAAACAATAAGAAGGGTTCTTGAGTTGGGAGATATAGAAGCTGGTCACCCTGATGTGTTTGACAATGAATACATTGAAAAAGTCTTTCTACTTATGGGGTATGATGGTGACTTCGAGAAAGGAGAAATAAAGAAAGGAAGTATCTGCAAGTCATACAGATTTCTCTGTCACACTTATCTTAAGTGTATCTCAAACAAGAAATCTGGACATGACAGATTTTCAACGCATATCTCTTCAGGCATTATTGGTATTTTTGAGGGAAGAACCTACAACTACTCAAAGTACATCTTCAACTGCTTATGTGATCACATCAAAGTACAGAAGGCTGACAAGATGTACAGGTTTCCAAGGTTTCTGCAACTAATTATCAATGCTGATCTGCCTGGAACTACTGTGGATGGTGATGTGTTTGTTCAAGCACATCTTGGGAGATCAGTACTGAATAAAATATCTTGGAAATATGAAGGAGGAGACATGCCCATGTTTGATCATGTGGTAGATGCTCATGCAAACATTCCTCAAGAGCTTGTGTGTGAAACACACCAATTTTTTAGGGAAGAACCTACAACTACTCAAAGTACATCTTCAACTGCTTATAAAATACTTTCACGAATTATATCAGAGTTTAGGTCCCAGTTCACAACAAAATTTATCACTCGTGGTGACATATCATTTCATAATATATATAAAAACATTAGAAGAAACATAAACGTTTTACAAACTTTTAATACAATATTTTTATATTAAATATTAAACAAGAGTATGGTTCCTTCGTCAATCCAGTCTCGTCCGTGAAGCTTTAACCATTTAATGGTGTTTTCCCTGAAATCATTTAAAAATATTTTTATTAGCTTTCGCTAAGTAAGTACACCCAAAATCTTTATTTTCAAAATATCTTTATTTTCAAAAACATATTTTTATTCACTGGAAATTAACATCTAATCTTTATTTATTTAATCCTCTTTACTTCTTTGAAATCCAACACCCGAATTCCTTATGGGTTTATTTTAACAACACCCGGACTCATTGGGATTTCAAAACCCGAAATCCTTACATATATTTAACTCCTCTTTTTATATATATGTGGAGTTCAACACTCGAACCCCTTGGGATTTCAACACCCGGAATCTTTACATATATTAACTTCTCTTTAAACTATCAATACTCATACTTGGACCCGTACACATATAAATATTTTCTTCATAATCATGTTTATCATAATAAATAAACATATATCACATGTATTTAGACATGTTTCATCTTCACATAATACATACAAACTCATATTAGATAACACATACATCATGTAATTAAACATATAACAAAAATTAGTTACGGGTCAGTGTACTTACCTATTGGTTTCACTAGCTTAAGTTCAAATTATAACCCTCATATTAGATAACACATACAACATGTAATTAAACGTATAACAAAAATTAGTTACGGGTCAGTGTTCTTACCTATTGGTTTCACTAGCTTAAGTTCAAATTATAACCCGCTGATTGATGGGCTCAAACCGTCAAGAACTCTTGTGTACTTCTTAAAATCTCACACCTAAACTCACTATTCGTTGGTTTCTCAAGGCCCTCGTTAATTTTTTTTCTTCTAACAGAATGTGAAGTTATATATATATTAACTTGGCCCCCTAAATATCTTCATCATGAAGACTGGAATTTTTTTTATTATTATTATAATTCTACTTGGTCTTTATTGTCATCATATACTTATCAAGTTTTCAAAATTTGTCAATATGATTCATCAAATATGAGTAAACGTGGCACTTCAAAATACATATCTATCTTGATTGTATATTTAACAAATTTATATATATATATGTTCACACACAAGTAAGTACATATATCATCATTGTTATTATTATTATTATTATTATTAAACAAATCAACATTCATTTAAACTAACTTAATTCAATAATAATATAACCCAAAATTTACTAGTTTAACAACGTTTATAAGTTTTAAATATATTATTTTCATTCAAAAAACGGGATGTTACAACTCTCCCCCACTTATTTATGTTTCGTCCCCGAAACCTATTTATACCTCAAATAATTCGGGGTAATATTTCTTCATTTCATCCTCGGCTTCCCATGTGGTATCAGAACCACACCGATGTTTCCATTGTACTTTTACTTGACTTATTTCTTTATTTCGTAATTGCTTAACTTTATGATCAAGAACTGCCACCGGCTTTTCTATATAGTTAAGCTTTTCATCCACCTCTATCTTATTCAACGACACGTATGTCGTTTCATCTGCGAGGCATTTTCGTAAATATGACACATGAAATGTGTTATGTATTCCGTTTAATTCGTCGGGTAATTCCAAACGATACGCCACTTGCCCCACACGAGCAATTATTTTAAACGGACCAATAAAGCGTGGACTTAGCTTGCCACGTTTACGAAAACGAATCACACCTTTCCATGGAGATACTTTCAACATAACATAGTCTCCCAGTTGAAATTCAATTGGTCGTCTACGTTTATCAGCATATGACTTTTGTCGATCTTGAGCCGCTTTTAAATGTGCTCTGATTTGATCAATCTTTTCATTTGTCGCCTCCACCACTTCTTTATTAGCAAGTTCTCTTTGCCCGACCTGAAGGGATTTAACAAGTTTATCAAAGTTCATATAATGTTGTATATATGAAAAACGCAGCGGATAATAAGTTTTAAAACTTGTTAATATATAGATTATCAAACTCATTTGAAAAGCTAAACCCAAACCATGGATCCAAATACGAAATGCATACAAGATAACAACCAAAAGAGGTTAAGAAGACAACCTTTAGAGCCGTGGATGTGTAGGACAAGATGATGATGTTAGATGGTCAAGACTTCAATGTAGAAGTCCTCAAGAGATGATACCCCAAGCTTGTACAAACACCCTTTTGCTAGGACTTGCAACACCAACTTGTAGAACCCTCTTCAAGCTTGATTTTACAGCCAAGAACCCTTCTTTGATAGCTGAAAATCTTGTGTTTTTGGAGCTCTAAAATTCGAAATTAGAGAGAGATTTGAGAGGATTCTTGCTCTTGTGTGTGTGTGAGAGAGAGATATGTCTTGGTGGAAGAGAGTTATGTTCTCAATGTTGCATGCAACAACAACAAATCAAAGGCCTTTAACCCCAAAAGGGGCGGCCGAAGTTGGGACCCACAAGGTGGGTTTCCCTCCCTTTTGAAATGTTTTATAAAATAACTCTTGCACTCCATTTTTATAAAATTAAAACCCTTGTAAATTTATAAAACCTAACATACTTTTGTTTGATATTATTTAACTAATTTAAATAATAAAACAACTAACATCTCATGAACAAATTATCCATATAATGTTGTTCATTTACAAAAGCAATGATTTAGAAAACCCGGTTTCTAAATTGGTGCTAATATTTATCTGTGTGATCTCATCAGCGAATAAATATTTATCGGTGTTTGTTTGACTTGTTATTGGGTATGACCCGACTTGGATCATATCACACTAGCCACATCAATTTAATATGTATCTTGGGCAGATTTATTCCTTCAATCTCCCACTTGCACAAGATTCATAGAAAATTGATGTAAGTAGCAAATAACGCCTAGCAACGGTTTGCTACCCCTAATGTATATGATTAACTTCCATTCAATAACATCATCTCCTTCAAGTACCATACTTGAAATGTTTTAGGTGAATCAATCATCCATCCTTTTGTTACAGATGTCATGTTAAATCACAGAGACATAGAATTGTCATTCTCTGATGATTTAACTTTAACAGGCCTTAGACATCTAACTCTCAACGAATAAGAGGAACAAATTCCATCTTGACTACATATGTCTCTCACAATCACCTTATATCATACCTGAACCTAGCCCTATGTACTGTTAATTTTACATAACAGCAAAGAACTAAGTCAAAGTATAATATTTGGTGAATATCAAGACCCTATATGTATCTCAGGTCTGAGGATAAAATGATATTCGCCTTTACTCAATATCTCTTATGACTAATCACTAAGATTCCATGCAGAGACAATTGAGAGCGGGTCTGTCCAATATCTATATCCCATAGATATCAATGAACCTTGGTAGCAACAACTTGCTTTATATTCATACCTTATGATATCAACCAATCCAAGTTCATTGTAGTCTTACATTTATAGTTGTTCCCACAAGTATGATCGACCACGGACGTTTAGAATAACTTTCTTATTCACGGATTTAAACATGCTAAAAGGATGAACAGAATGAAAATTATAAACATATAATTAAGTTAAATAACATAAGTTCCAATATCCAAATACAAAATTTGATCAAGTCCAATCACTAGAATATCGAAGTCCTAAGGCACAAGTATGACTTTCATGTTTTGACCTATCTAGGAGCTTCGTGAGTGGATCCGCAATGTTTTGATCGGTGTGAACTTTGCGAATACATATCTTTCCTTTTTCAACTTCATCCCTTATGTAGTTGAATCTCCGTTCAATGTGCCGAGTCTTTTGATGAGCACGAGGTTCCTTGATTTGAGCAATCGCACCCTCGTTGTCACAAAAGATCTCTAGGGGGTCTTGAATGGTAGCAACAACCCCTAGATCAACAATGAATTTCCTAAGCCATGCAGCTTCTTGAGCTGCCAATGAAGCGGCGATGTATTCTGATTCTGTTGTAGATAGTGCCACTACATCTTGCTTTGAGCTCTTCCAAGAGACTGCTCCTCCATTCATAATGAAGACATATCCCGACTGTGATCGAGAATCATCTCGATCAGTTTGGAAACTCGCATCCGTGTAACCCTTTACAACGAGCTCCTCCTCACCAGATCCATATATTAAGAACATATCCTTAGTATTCCTAAGGTATTTCAAAATACTCTTAACAGCCATCCAATGACTATTCCCAGGATTCTGCTAATATCTACTTGTCATGCTCAGAGCACATGACACGTCCGGCCTAGTACATATCATTGCATACATGATGGATCCTATAGCAGATGCATATGGGACTCCATTCATTCTTTCTTGTTCAACCTTTGAACTAGGACATTGAGATGAGCTCAATATAGTCCCCTTTTGAATAGGTACCAAACCTTTCTTAGAATTCTCCATCTTGAACCTTTTCAAGATCTTTTCAATGTATGCACTTTGGTTTAAACCTATCAACCGCCTTGATCTATCTCTATAGATCTTTATTCCCAAAATATAGGTGGCTTCACCAAGATCTTTAATGGAAAAGCAGCTTCCAAGCCAGGTTTTTACACCTTCCAAGGTTGGAATGTCATTTCCAAATAGCAGAATGTCATCGACATATAATACCAGGAAAGTAATAATGTTCCCACTAGCTTTCTTATACACACAAGCTTCATCAGCGTTCTTGATGAAGCCAAATTTCTTTACTTCATCATCAAAACGGTGATTCCAACTTCTTGACGCTTGTTTCAATCCATAGATTGATTTCTTTAACTTACATACCTTGTTAGGATGTTTTGGATCGACAAAACCTTCAGGTTGTTTCATATGGACATCTTCCTCAAGATATCCATTAAGGAAAGCAGTTTTGACATCCATTTACCAAATCTCATAGTCATAATATGCTGCTATGGCAAACAATATCCTAATAGACTTTAGCATTGCCACAGGCGAGAAAGTTTCATCATAATCAACCCCTTGAGTTTGAGTGAAACCTTTCGCTACAAGTCTAGCTTTATAAGTATCCAAGTTTCCATGCATATCGGTTTTCTTTTGAAAACCCACTTACTCCCAACTATCTTGGACTTAAGAGGTGGTGTAACCAATTCCCAAACTTGGTTATCATACATGGATTGCATCTCAACGTTCATGGCTTCTTGCCATTTGTCAAAATCAGGTTTTGACATTGCATCATGGTATGTGGTTGGTTCATCCGAATCTACCACATAGCATCCATCCATGAAAAATCCATATCTCTCAGGAGGAATACTAGTTCTACCAGATCTGCGAACGTTTTGTGTATCTTGATCATCCATATGATCATTCTCAACATCCTCATGTTGATTGCTAGTTTCAACCAATTGTGTATCGTCTTGTGAATCTTGAACCTCTTCAAGTTCCACTACTCTTCCACTAGTTTCTTCCGAAAGAAACTTAGTCTCTAAGAACTCTGCCTTTCGAGCAATAAATACTTTCTGCTCTGTTGGATCATAGAAATAGTATCCAATACAATCTCTAGGGTATCCAATGAAGATACACTTTGTGGATCGGGCTTCCAGTTTGTTTTGAGCGTATTGCTTAGGATAAGCCTCACACCCCCAAACTTTCAAATATGATAATGATGGAACCCTTCCATGCCATACTTCAAAAGGTGTCCTTTCCACTTTCTTGGTTGGGGCCATATTTAAAATACGGGCCGCGGAGAGCAATGCGAAACCCCAAAATGATAGAGGTAGTGTACTTCTAGCCATCATAGATCGAACCATATCCAATAGAGTTCGATTCCTCCTTTCAGACACACCATTATGTTGTGGTGTTCCAGGTGGAGTAAGTTGTGAGACAATCCCACAACTTCTAAGATACTCTTGAAATTCACTATTCAGGTATTCACCTCCTCTATCTGTACGAAGAATCTTGACCCTTTTGTTGAGTATTTTCAACTTCATTCTTGAAGATTTTGAACATTTCAAAAGATTCATGTTTGTGTCCTAACAAGTACACATACCCATAACGACTATAGTCATCGGTAAAAGTAATGAAGTATCTTTCACCATTCCTAGTTGTTGGTTTAAAAGGTCCACATAAATCCGAATGTATGATCCCTAATAAATCCTTTGCCCTTTCATTAGTCCCACTAAAAGGGACCTTTGTCATTTTACCTTGTAAACAAGACTCGCATATATCAAATGAAACATTTTCATTAGTTTTTAAAAGACCATTCTTTTGGAGTTTTTGCATACGATTCTTGTTTATATGACCAAGGCGACAATGCCAAAGATAGGAATCATTTAAATCTAATTTGAGCCTTTTGGTGGTTGCTTGGTACATTGAGCTATCATATGTTGTGTTATTATGAACCAATTCATAAATACCATTACAAGGTACAGCCTTAAAATAAAACACATGATTTAAAGAAACATGAATATCATTGTCAACAAACTTGAAATCATAATCATATTGTCTTAAACGGGAAACATAAATAATGTTCCTAGTTAAACTAGGAGCATACAAAACATTTTTTAAAATAACTTCCAAACCACTTGGAAGTTTCAAAATGTAGTCTCCTTGGGCTTCCACGTGAACCTTTGCACCATTGCCCATGAAGAGACTTATTTCCCCTTTTGCATAATGCTCACTTCTTTTGAACCCCTGCAACAAATTGCAAATATGAGTTCCACATCCAGTATCTAATACCCATGTGTTAGAAGAAATAACATTTAGCTCAACATGTATCATAAACATTGTACCTGAAGTTTGCCCCGCGTCCCTCTTCGATCTCAACGCTTTGAGATAGACCGGACAATTGCGTTTCCAATGGCCTACTTCACCACACTCAAAACACGGGTCATCATGAGCAACCTTTTGCTTCTTTTCTTTCGGTTTGGGCGGTTCCATTTTTGCTTTACCCTTACCCTTCCCTTTGACGTGCCCCTTCCCTTTGGCAAATTTGCCCTAGGGTCGTGGAGGTGCCTTTTCCTACTACCACTTCATTGATCGTAAGGACCGGTAGAACCTTTCTACCCATGCCTGCCTCGGCCGTTTTGAGCATTGAATGAAGCTCACAATGCTCTTGTCCCATCCATTCATGTTATAGTTCATAACGAAGCTATCAAACTTCTTGGATAGGGAGTTGAGGATCAAATCCGTTGCCAACTCGTTGGACACACGACAGTTAAGCCTTTCAAGGCGATCAATGTGGCTCTTCATCTTGAGAACGTAAGATGATACCGACTGGGTCTCGTCCATTCGACATGCATGGAGTGCTCGAACCGTTTCGAAGCGCTCCACCCTTGATTGTTGTTGGAACATTTCCCTCAACTGGGTGATCATGTCATAGGCATTGTGGTTCTCAAAGTCCTTTTGCAAATCAGGAATCATACTCGCTAGCATGAGACATGAGACTTGCACAGAGTCTTCGGTGTACTTGACCCATTCGGAAAAGGCCTCAACGTCATTTTCATCGGGTTGATCGGGAATGGGATCGTCTAACACATAGGACTTCTTTTCTTGTTTGAGAACAATTCTCAAATTTCGGTACCAATCCATGAAGTTCCCATGGTTTAGACGTTCCTTTTCAAGGATGGTTCTTAGTGATAGGTTATGGACGGTCGGGATTGCGTTGTTGTTGTTAGCCATCTACAATTTTACAAAGTTCAATTTTTAGTACTTTTAATATCAATGTATTTTGATTATTAATACCCTTTTGTCTCATAGACAATTAATAATCAAAATTTAGAATCCAACGTTACATTTAAATATCGGTTAGGTGACCTTTATCCCTTTATTTAAATTAACAAGGTAGTCAACGTTTGACAATTGTAACCCATTATAATTTCTAGTGTATGGGATCGGTTAAACATCTTATGTTGTTTGGCATGTTTATCCCATCAACACCCTTTGTACGTCATGCTTCGGTGATCCTAATGCATGATTTCCAAATTAAGTCGTCCTACTTAGACACACGTGTGGATTTGCTAATATTAGTGGTTAGGTGACCTTTATCCCATAAATGTGGCAAACCCACCTCAAAACCATAAGTTCCCTTTAATGTGGTTAGGTGACCTTTATCCCACATTAAATTCTCAAATGATTCGAGTGTTGTATAATAGGATGGTGTTTGACTTGATTTAAAAGGGATTTATGTTTCACAAAATTCTAGTTTGGAAAACAATTTTCATACCTTGCATTTGTATGCATGGTAGTTTATTTGAAACTTATTTCAAGATTCCTTTTAATAGCCCAATTAATTATGAAAACAATTTTCATTTGGTAAAACCCATTTTATTACTTATTGATTTCTAAGGAACCAATTTTATGCGAGTTGTTGATTTCGAGTTGTTAACTATCCAATTCCATAATAAGATAAGATGAACGTAAATCAACCATACATGCATAATAAAACAATCACAAGTTCATAACCATAGCCAATGGATTTGGCAACACTTGTTGGCCAAAACAAGTGTGCCAAGAGGGTCAATAATAGAGCATAAACATGACACAAGGCATTGAGATAGTGTGCTCCCACTTGATCCCGCATCCTAATGCATCAAGTGTCCATTTTGGGCTTTCTTTTGGGCTCCAACTTCAGCTCCTAGCTTTCTTGGGCCTTCATGATTTGGGCTTTGGTTATTGGGCTTAAAACCAATCTTGGGCTATGAGGCCCATTTGGGCCTAAAATGGCCCAAACCAAAAACCAAAGTCTTCTTGAACTTCTTTTACAAAATATATACCTAATACATTTTTTTACTAGTAAAAGAAATACAACTAATCTACTTATTATTACAAACCAACATAAATAATAAATAGTTTACAAACCCAAATAAATAATCATACAACATCACAACACAAAACACATCCAAATACAAGGTATTGGCTAGGTTATGAACATCCATATACACATCCAAATATGCACATAACAATCGATTTTGGCAGCCCCTTTTCAACCCATATTCTTGGCCAACATAAACCAAGAACAAATGGGTTTGGTCCAAACAAACAAACAAACATGACCCAAATTTTAAAGATCCTAACATGCATATAAAATAGTATCTTTAAAATCAGAAAAAGGGGACCAATCCAGCCCTCTAACTCTCGGCCATATGGTGTCACACACCACAAAACCGTGAACTAGAATGTCATATACATGTATGCATTCGTATAAGTGGCTCTTGATGCCATTGAAGGGATTTAACAAGTTTATCAAAGTTCATATAATGTTGTATATATGAAAAAAGCAGCGGATAATAAGTTTTAAAACTTGTTAATATATAGATTATCAAACTCATTTGAAAAGCTAAACCCAAACCATGGATCCAAATACGAAATGCATACAAGATAACAACCAAAAGAGGTTAAGAAGACAACCTTTAGAGCCGTGGATGTGTAGGACAAGATGATGATGTTAGATGGTCAAGACTTCAATGTAGAAGTCCTCAAGAGATGATACCCCAAGCTTGTACAAACACCCCTTTGCTAGGACTTGCAACACCAACTTGTAGAACCCTCTTCAAGCTTGATTTTACAGCCAAGAACCCTTCTTTGATAGCTGAAAATCTTGTGTTTTGGAGCTCTAAAATTCGAAATTAGAGAGAGATTTGAGAGGATTCTTGCTCTTGTGTGTGTGTGAGAGAGAGATATGTCTTGGTGGAAGAGAGTTATGTTCTCAATGTTGCATGCAACAACAACAAATCAAAGGCCTTTAACCCCAAAAGGGGCGGCCGAAGTTGGGACCCACAAGGTGGGTTTCCCTCCCATTTGAAATGTTTTATAAAATAATTTTTATAAAATTAAAACCCTTGTAATTTTATAAAACCTAACATACTTTTGTTTGATATTATTTAACTAATTTAAATAATAAAACAACTAACATCTCATGAACAAATTATCCATATAATGTTGTTCATTTACAAAAGCAATGATTTAGAAAACCCGGTTTCTAAATTGGTGCTAATATTTATCTGTGTGATCTCATCAGCGAATAAATATTTATCGGTGTTTGTTTGACTTGTTATTGGGTATGACCCGACTTGGATCATATCACACTAGCCACATCAATTTAATATGTATCTTGGGCAGATTTATTTCTTCACGACCTCTCCGCAACATACAGGAGTGCGGCACTTTCTACCATATAACATTTCAAACGGGGGCATTCCAATGCTCGAATGGTAACTATTATTATAAGAGAACTCTGCTAAAGGTAAATATTTGTCCCAACTGCCACCAAAATCAATAATACATGCACATAACATATCTTCGAGCGTTTGAATCATTCTTTCGCTTTGCCCATCTGTCTGTGGGTGATATGCTGTGCGGATTAATAATTTGGTGCCCATCCCTTCTTGAAATTTCCTCCAAAATCTTGAGGTGAAACGTGTGTCTCTATCTTAAACAATAGAGAGTGGCACACCATGCCTTGAGACAACCTCATTAACGTACACTTCCGCCATTCGTTCAGATGAATAGTTTTCTCGAATGGGTATAAAGTGAGCACTTTTTGTCAAACGATCGACAATTACCCATATCGTGTCATGTCCTTTTGCAGTTTTAGGAAGTTTTGTCACGAGATCCATCGTAATATGCTCCCACTTCCATAATGGAATTTCTAGTGGTTGCATTTTACCATATGGCTTCTGATGTTCAGCTTTGACTTGTAAGCAAGTCAAGAATTTTTCCACATATTTAGAAATATCTCTTTTCAATCCAGGCCACCAATACTCTTTCTTTAAATCGTTATACATCTTGGTTGCACCTGGATGAATTGAGTACTTTGATTTATGTGCCTCATCAAAACGAATTTTAATTCCTTTATCATTTTCTTCAAAATATTGAACTTGACCAACAATTCTTTCGCGCTTCAAATTTTTCTTTTTAGTGCCTCTAGTTGTGCAACTTTAATTTGATCAAATAAGTCTGAATTCACAATCAGCTTATATGACTTTACTTTAATTGGAGTGTAACTCTCTTTCCGGCTTAAAGCATCAACTACAACATTAGCTTTACCCGGATGATAAAGTATTTCACTGTCATAATCTTTGACCAGTTCTAACCATCATCGTTGCCTCATATTCAATTCCTTCTGGTCAAAGAAATATTTTAAACTTTTATGATCAGTGTAGATAGTGCACTTCGTACCATACAAATAATGTCTAAGGATCTTCAACACAAATACGACCGCAGCCAATTCAAGATCATGGGTTGGGTAATTTGCTTCATGCGACTTCAATTGTCGTGAAGCATACGCTATTACCTTCCCTCTTTGCATAAGCACACAACCCAATCCGACATGTGAGGCATCCGAGTAAACTACGAAGTCTTTAGTTCCCTTCGGTAGTGTCAGGACAGGAGCTTTAGTTAACTTTTCTTTCAAAAGTTGGAATGCTTTTTCTTGTTCTGGGTTCCATTCAAATTTGGAATTCTTTCGAGTTAGGTTTGTTAACGGGGAAGCTATTTTCGAGAAATCCTGAATAAAACGCCAAGAATAACCGGCTAAACCCAGAAAGCTTCTGACTTCAGTTGGGGTCCTAGGAGGTGACCATTTCATAATAGTCTCTATTTTGGTAGGATCCACCAAAATACACTCCACGTTCACCACATGACCCAAGAATTGGACTTCGCGAAGCCAGAATGCACATTTAGAAAACTTTGCGTATAACTTCTCTTTTCTTAGTACATTGAGAACCTCACGAAGATGTTGAGCGTGATCTTCTTCGGTCCGTGAATAGATGAGAATGTCATCGATAAAGACGATGACAGAACGATCAAGCATAGGCTTACATACTCGATTCATTAGATCCATGAAAACTGCTGGAGCATTTGTTAGACCAAATGGCATCACAACGAATTCATAGTGCCCATAACGAATGCAAAAAGCTGTCTTAGGTACATCTTCTTCTCGTACCTTAACTTGATGATAACCTGACCTTAAATCGATCTTTGAGAACCAGCTAGCGCCTTGTAGTTGG
Source organism: Flaveria ramosissima (assembly GCA_025215565.1). Taxonomy (NCBI): domain Eukaryota; kingdom Viridiplantae; phylum Streptophyta; class Magnoliopsida; order Asterales; family Asteraceae; genus Flaveria; species Flaveria ramosissima. Next base: position 11,751,313 of record CM046046.1, on the reverse strand, counting down.
TCAAAAAGATCATCAATTCTAGGCAAAGGGTACCTATTCTTGATGGTCAGCTTATTCAATTCACGGTAATCGATGCACATCCGCATGCTACCGTCCTTCTTTTTAACGAACAATATAGGCGCGCCCCAAGGTGAAACACTTGGGCGAATGAAACCTTTATCCAATAGATCTTGGAGCTGAGACATCAATTCTTTCATCTCATTGGGTGCTAATCGATACGGTGATTTAGCAACAGGTTTAGCTCTAGGGACTAAATCGATTTTGAATTCGATTTCCCTTGTTGGAGGAACACCTGGAAGCTCGTTAGGAAAAACGTCTGGGAATTCTTTAACTATAGGGACTTCATCAAGTTTATTCTATTTCATTTCTTTATCAGCCATGTAGGCTAGAAACGCTTGATAACCATGTCGTATATAATTTTTAGCTTTTGCCATTGAGCATACAATTATGTTGCTCTTTCTTTCTCTGTAGATACAGATTTGTTTTCCCATTGGCGACATATCGACGTGTGATGCTGGGACAGCCAATCCATCCCAATAATTACATCAAATTCCCTTAACTGTATTGGAATTAAGTCGATATTGTATTCCTCTCCTTGAATATTTACTTTACAGTTTCAACATATTTCGGATACGGAGAAACTTTTAACGCTGGCAATGTCAACTTCTAACACATGTACCAATTTACTTCTAACAAAAGAACTATGGCATGCAAACTTTATAGATACAAAGAATCTACTAGCTCCAGAATCAAATAAAACATATGGCAGGGAGGGAGTTGACTAGAAAGGTACCTGTGACAACGTCAGGTTCAACCTTTGCTTCTTCTTCAGTAATTTAAAAAGCCCTGCCTCGTGGTTTTGGAGCTTCCAACTGTTTCATGTTTTCTATGGCCCTTGATCCTTCCGCAGCTTTGGCAAACCTTGTTTTAAGCTCTGGACAATCATTTCTCATGTGACCTGGCTTATAGCAGTTATAACATAGGTTTACAGGGCTAGTACACTTTGGGGCTGTATGCCCTGGTTTCCCACATTTATAACAAATTGGATTCTTATAACGACATTCTCCCAGATGTCTCTTCCCACAGAATTGGCAGTTGCCAGACTCCTTGATTGAGCCAAACCCTTTGATAGGTTTTAAAAATTTTACTTTCTTTGTTGGTGCTGCAGGAATCACAGCCTCAGCATTCCGTTTTCCATCTCTTTCTGCTTGTCTTTTTAGTTCCATTTCTCGTTCACGAGCCCAATTAAGAAGCTCCTCAAGACTTCCATATTTTGATGGAGAAATAAATTCTCTAATTTCCGTTTTATGGATACGATGGAACCGAGTCATCCACATTTCTTCATAAGTGAAGAGTGAAGGGCAAACTTCGCTTTGTCATGGAAAATTCCAAAGATTTCATCCACAGTCTCATTGCCTTGACGCATATGAAGAAGTTCTTCAGTGATACGATCAATTGCAACACGAGGACTGAAATGTTTTAGGAAGATTGGTTTGAATTCTTCCCAAGACATACTTCTGGTTCTTTCTCTCCCCTTCTCCTTCTTCACCATATCCCACCAGTCTTTAGCTCTTTCACAAAACTGGTTTGTCGCGAACATCACTTCATCGCACGGGTCGCAATGACACGTATCGAAAATAGTCTCCATGGCTGTTATCCACCTTTGACTAACCAAAGGGTCAATTTCACCTTTGAATTACAAGGGTTTACAAGCCATGAAGTCTGTATACGTGCAGTGACATTTTTCGACTTCAGTTATTGGCGCTACTCCCATATTATTCGTAAGTTTTTCTACGGTCACTTCATTCTTTTTCAATTTTTCTTCTAGCATAATTCCAATAGAATTTTTCATTTCAGTTAGAAGGTATGGGATATTGGCTTCAAATGCCTTTCCCACTTCAATAGCAATCTGTCCACGAATTTCTTCAGGTACAAACGTTGTAATATTATTAAGACGAGATGAATACACTGATCTTTCTGAAGCATCATCTACATGCTTTTCAGTGTTACGACTTCCCTCGCCTTGTATAACATTCTCCCCTCTTTCATCCGCCATATCTCTAAATAAATTATTTAGTTTATGTTATTTTTATTCTAATGATTTCTGTTGATACATGTATGTCCCTAGATCAAGATATGAATGTAATAGATCTTGTTTGTCTGATATTGATGTAATGTTTGGAATGATTAATGAAATGATATTGATTGTTTGTTATTTATAATGGTTAATATTTCATTAATGAGTCGATATTGAATTGGTTAATTAGGTTTGTGGTTGTTTGAATGGTTACAGATAATGTTATATTAATTAATACATTCAAACTTAACACAATGAAGTTCTCATACGAATGGCCCATGCGAATGGACCACACGCATGAATAACTTCATACGATTGACTCAGTCGCACGACTGAACCAGGAGACTAGATCAGTCTATGATTGAAACATAAGATTGGCTCAGTTGCACGACTGAACACTCAGTCGTGCGGAGGAATCAAAACAGGATGCCTACACCAAACTCTACCGAGTCAAGAAACATCATAAGGTGTCGGGCAGGATCATAGCGTGGGCGTATTTTGAGGACCTTAACGTATATGCAGTTAAGAGGGAGAAGGGCATAGAGTACTTCAGATTCCCACATGATCTGAAGACTCTACCAAGTTTTGAGCTCAACCAGCTGGCCAAACTGAAGTTGTTATATGCTGACCCGAGGAAGATGTCAGGCTGGTTTGAGGCTGCCCTAAGGAAGGAGTACCACACCAGGTGGGTTAACTTCAGACCCCAACAGCCTACAAGGTATATCAGAAGGTCTGAGGTTGATGCCATTACTGGAAAGCCAAAGATAGTGTTGAAGTAGAGTCCTCTGCGCACAATGTCAAGAATCCCACTCAGGGAAATGCCACAGGACTTCACTCCACACTTTAAGTGGTGGTACTACGATTGGAGGACAGGAGAAGCGGTCATAGTCCTAAACAAAGATGGCCAAATGGATACTATTAGGGTATTCGACCCAATGTGGCTTACCAACTTGTCAGCTAATGATCTATACAAGTGGCCACTGTTCTATGATACGCAGGATATTGTACAAGCCCTCCAGTTCCAGAACGTCATAAGACTCTGCTTCGCGTTTGAGATTCACGCGGGAGTCACAAAAGAGGATAAGTACAAGAAATATGAGGAGGTAATACAGAAACAAGACATTAGAGACATCTAGGTCCAAGGGGGAGTTTGTTGATACATGTATGTCCCTAGATCAAGATATGAATGTAATAGATCTTGTTTGTCTGATATTGATGTAATGTTTGGAATGATTAATGAAATGATATTGATTGTTTGTTATTTATAATGTTTAATATTTCATTAATGAGTCGATATTGAATTGGTTAATTAGGTTTGTGGTTGTTTGAATGGTTACACATAATGTTATATTAATTAATACATTCAAACTTAACACAATAAAGTTCTCATGCGAATGGCCCATGCGAATGGACCACACGCATGAATAACTTCATACGATTGACTCAGTCGCACGACTGAACCAGGAGACTGGATCAGTCGTATGATTGAAACATAAGATTGTCTCAGTTGCACGACTGAACACTCAGTCGTGCGGATGAATCAACCGCATGGTTCAATCGCATGACTGAACCATACTTATGGTTCAGTCGCCCGAATGAACAATACTAACCTATAAATACAACCCAATTCATGGAAAAACGTAAGCATTCATTCTATTTCGACTCCAGACGTACCCTAGCCGTCCAGAAGCCTCCTAGTTCGTTCTCCAAGTTCATAGAACGCATTAGATCGATTCCCAATCGATTCTTAACGTTAGATTCAATACTTTATTGATTCTTCGTGCGTTCTCACTGATTGGATCGCCAATCAAATAGGATTTCGCACTATTTGGTTTGGTTTACATGCTAATCACTCGGTATGTCGTTCAAATACCAGGTCCTAGCAATTTCTATACTGCAAGTACTTATTTAAGGCCTTAATGCTCCTAACATTATTGTCAAGACAAACAATATATCTAAGGCCAAAAAGTACCATATATGTATTTACAACATACTGCACATACACATCAATTTTATGCATATATACTCCCCATTCCCACACTTACTCTTTGATGTTTTCAATACTATATGATCTTTGGAAACTCACAATAATATGATATATTACCCTCATACTGACCAGGTATGAAAAGAATATATTATTCTCATTATGATTTTCCAACTACCATATGGTATCACAAATATACAAATTTCAGCGAACACAAACTTTTCATATGTTTTCATTTTGCACCAATACAAACTCCCCATTTATCTGCTTCCTTGGACCGCTTCTGGACTGAACCCTTTTGTTTTAATATCAGTAGCACTTATGGTTCGAGTCTAAGTATTTCTTTTATATACTTAAATCTCTCGAACCGTGCTCTGATACCAACTTGAAACACACCAATTTTTTTTTATAAAATACTTTCACGAATTATATCAGAGTTTAGGTCCCAGTTCACAACAAAATTTATCACTCGTGGTGACATATCATTTCATAATATATATAAAAACCTTACAAGAAACATAAACGTTTTACAAACTTTTAATACAATATTTATTATATTAAATATTAAACAAGAGTATGGTTCCTTCGTCAGTCCAGTCTCGTCCGTGAAGCTTTAACCATTTATTGGTGTTTTCCCTAAAAACATTTAAAAATATTTTTATTAGCTTTCGCTAAGTAAGTACACCCCTTTATTTTACAAAACATATTTTTATTCATTGGAAATTAACATCCCAAAATCTTTATTTATTTAATCCTCTTTACTTCTTTGAAATCCAACACCCGAATTCCTTATGGGTTTATTTTAACCCTTGAGGATTATTAACTCATCTCTTTATATATGTGGAGTTCAACACCCGGACTCCTTGGGATTTTAAAACCCGAAATCCTTACATATATTTAACTCCCCTTTTTATATATATGTGGAGTTCAACACTCGAACCCCTTGGGATTTCAACACCCGAAATCCTTACATATATTAACTTCTCTTTGAACTATCAATACTCATACTTGGACCCGTACACATATAAATATTTTCTTCATAATCATGTTTATCATAATAAATAAACATATATCACATGTATCTAGACATGTTTCATCTCCACATAATACATACAAACTCATATTAGATAACACATACATCATGTAATTAAACGTATAACAAAAATTAGTTACGGGTCATTGTACTTACCTATTGGTTTCACTAGCTTAAGTTCAAATTATAACCCGCTGATTGATGGGCTCAAACCGTCAAGAACTCTTGTGTACTTCTTAAAATCTCACACCTAAACTCACTATTCGTTGGTTTCTCAAGGCCCTCGTTAATTTCTTTTCTTCTAACAGAATATGAAGTTATATATATATTAACTTGGCGGCCTAAATATCTTCATCATGAAGACTGGAATTTTTTTTATTATTATTATAATTCTACTTGGTCTTTATTGTCAACATATACTTGTCAAGTTTTCAAAATTTGTCAATATGATTCATCAAATATGAGTAAACGTGGCACTTCAAAATACATATCTATCTTGATTGTATATTTAACAAATTTATATATATATATATGTTCACACACAAGTAAGTACATATATCATCATTGTTATTGTTATTATTATTATTAAACAAATCAACATTCGTTTAAACGTAACTTAATTCAATAATAATATAACCCAAAATTTACTACTTTAACAACGTTTATAAGTTTTAAATATATTTTTTTCATTCACAAAACGGGATGTCACAACTCTCCCCCACTTATTTAGGTTTCGTCCTCGAAACCTATTTATATCTCAAATAATTCGGGGTAATATTTCTTCATTTCATCCTCGGCTTCCCATGTGGTATCAGAACCACGCCGATGTTTCCATTGTACCTTTACTTGACTTATTTCTTTATTTCGTAATTGCTTAACTTTATGATCAAGAATTGCCACCGGCTTTTCTATATAGTTAAGCTTTTCATCCACCTCTATCTCATTCAACGACACGTATGTCGTTTCATCAGCGAGGCATTTTTTGTAAATATGACACATGAAATGTGTTATGTATTTCGTTTAATTCGTCAGGTAATTCCAGACGATACGCCACTTTCCCCACACGAGAAATGGTAGATCAAGCAATTGAGCCCAGTTGAAGCTCAACAAGTGTAGACCCGGAAGAAGTAAAAGATGATGAGGTTGATGCTCAACATCAGGAAGACGAAAAAGAAGCAAACTATGTTGATGTGATTGCCTACAATGAAGACGATCTAAGTGATAATGATATCCCTGTCAACAAGAGTTATCTGGTTGCTGAGTACAACAAATTATGCTGAAATCGAACAAAAGAAAGCAAAGAATACAAGAGCTGAAGAGAGTGATAAGAGAAAAGGATGAAGAGTTGATGAAACAAGAAGCTAGAATAAAAAGGCTGAGAGAAGATGCTCAATGCAACAATGAAGTCATTGATGCTCTACTTGATAAGGAGTCTGAGCTTAAAGAATCAGTAGAAACTGAAAAGGAAGAAAAAGAAAGGATGATGATGAAGCTTGAACAAGCAAATAACTCTATGTCTGCTCAATCAAATGTGATAAAAAGAAAAGAAGAAGAGATTAAGCAGCTCAAAATGAAGATCTGTGCATTAGAGTCAGATGCTAATGTTTCATCTGTTCAAACAAAACAATCTGCTGAGGCATCAAAAGAGCTAATTCTATACTCAAGGAAGAGAAAGTATCTTGGTACTGTAGAGAAGAAGATGACTATTAATGAAAGTTCTTCAAAGAAACAAAAGCTCACATCTCCTGAACACACACCTTTAGTAGATTTATCTACTGTGAAGTCTATCTCTCACCAGGATGATGACAGTGATGAAGAGCGGAAAGAGCTGATCAATGAAGACTCTCCACCAGATCAGGAAGTCTCAAAGGCTGATGATCTTCTGACTACAAAAGACATATTAGAAGAGAGGCATGAATCAACCATGTTCATGACACTCATAAACCATGGTTTCCCTTATGACGTGGTTGAGAGGCTAAACATAACTGAGATGAAGAATCTATTGAAAGAATTAGAGCTTTTATGCTTTATGATTCCAAATTATGACTATGAAGCTTTCAGCACCTTTGAATCCATCCATAAGACAAAGAAGGAGTTGGGACATTGTGACACAGCTAAGCTGAGCAAATACAACATGACTTGCTGGTTACAAGGCCATAACTACAAACCACATGAGCTTAATGGAAGGTCAGTAGGAGAACTTAGAAGGATGATGGAGCATGTGATAAAAATTGAGCTGGATACTAGTGTAAAATTCAGAACTGAAGCTCCACATCCATCCTATGAGCAACAAAGCAAACTTCCTGCTGAACCTATAACAGTTGAATCTAAAGATCAGCACAAAGGGAAGGACAAATTAATCAGAGAGCCAAGAGAAGTAATACCGGGCAAAGTATGGCCACTTGGGACTACAGTGAGGGAGATAACTGAACAGAAGTCCACTCTGATACAACTAATAGACCACCTCACAACTCCCAGTTCTGTGGAAGAGAACAGGATCATGGCCTGGAAATATGATCCAGACTGGGATTGTGCTATTATTAAAAGAACATCTGGAAGAGTTGAATACTTCCATGATGTATTTTCAGTGGTGAGTCTGCCAGAGAATGACATCAAAGATCTTCAAAGCCTGATCATCTGCAATTATCCAATTCACCCTAGAGGAAGAGACTTCTCAACTTTAGTAGGAAAGCTCAAGACTAAATTTAAAGATGATGTCCTCAAAGAAGCCAAAAGAGAAGATGCAGAGCATCAGAAGAGAATCAAAGGGCTTAAAAGATACAAGTCTAATGCCTCAGAATCTATAGATGATGAACTCTTAAAGAGGGTAGGCTACAAAAGTAGAACTACAGCAGCAATCAAATGCATTGAAGGGACTTAATTCACATACCCTATAACTGAATGGGGTTATGTTGAGAAAACAAAGGAGTTGGCCTACAAAGAAATGCTGAAAACAAGAAAGCTGACCGGATCAGGATCTTTGATCTTGTGGAAATCAAATTACTAAATCCCAGCTACACCTCGTACCTTAAGGACAAATTCTTTCCCAAGCTGGCTGATGAAAATGCACAAAATGATTTGTTCCTGCATGTCCATGTGATACAAGTGATTGACAAATTACATGCCAAAGCCTATAAAAGAAGAAGATTCAATGCAGTACTGCTGAAGGGAACAACTTTTGATGAATTCACGGAACTCAGAATTTCAGAGCAAGATGAGCTAGAAGTGGTGAATAATAACAATGTGTTAGACACACTCACTACGGAGGAAGATATTCTGGGGATAAGCTTTGAGACTCTGAAGAAGTTCAGCAAGATGAAAATCAACTACAAGTATGATGATCAGAAGACTGTTGTGTCTCACTTCTACAACAAGATCATTGCCAGAGTCAAGGAGCTTTCTGTTTTGAAGGATTGATTACAAGGGTCTAAGTCTAAGGGGGAGTATTGTTAGATCTAGGACTTATAGGTCTAGATCAATTTGTATAGGGTTAGAACTTTAATCAATTCTTGTAACAAATATTTGTAATTGTCATTTATTATGCATGCATTAATTGTATATGCTAACCCATATATGTATGTGTTATTATGGATAATTGCAGGTACAAACATAATACTTGGTCAAATTCTGAAATTGACCGTGTAAGAAACATCTACGGATGAACATTTTGTTCTTCCGTAGATATATTTCTTACAAGTAACAAAACATTCGAAGATCATCTGCGGATGAACAAGTTTACCTCGGAAGAACAAGATTGCTTTTGAAGAATAAGATCATCTGCGGATGAACAAGTTTGCTTTGGAAGATCAAGAATTATGTTGAAGAACAAAACATCTACGGAAGACAATATTTTTGCGGCGTCCAAACACTTGTATAGTACAAGTGTTACGAGTCAACAAGTCAACAAGGCAGTTATGCGAATCCTAAGAAATCCGATGATTCCTTAACAGAAACAATTCAAATCCCAAGAGATCCGGTGTTTCCTTTAAAAGAAACATCATTGTCTATATACATGGATCCTAGGTTTCGAATTGTGGACGGCAACAACAATAGCAATACGACAATTCCACAACCAGCAAACATCCCATCAAATCTCTCAATCAAACCCTAGCAGCCGCCATATCATCCACAATCAAAATTTAATATCATTCATTCATTATTTGTAATCATTAACATGTTTTAATGAAATACGCATTATTCATTAATTATGTTTCTTTTTTAGTGTGTTCTTGAATTATTGTTGATATTGAAATTTTCTGCAAAACAATTAAACCAAGTTGACGTTGATTCCGCAAACGTTGACTTGCCATCAAACGACACTGATAATTCCTGATTGTGATCCTTGGATTCAGAAAAATGAATTGGCACAACAATTTGTCATTGAAGAAGCGGAAGAATGGTCCTCCGTTAGGGTTCAAGAACCTCGGCAACACTTGCTATCTCAACGCCGTCCTCCAGTGTCTAACCTACACTCCGCCTCTCGCCAACTTCTGTCTCCAGCTTCAACACTCTGCGTTCTGTGAGTCACTATCGCAGCAAGAGAGGAAGAGTGATTGCCCGTTTTGTCTACTAGAGAAGATAATTCATCGTTCTCTTAGTACCAACTTAACCCTAGCACAATTGTTTTAGTTCCTGAGGGCGTAAATGTTATGAAGCAGGTTCCATCGAGATCTGAGGAAGTGGTTGGTCTGGTGGCGGTGCAAGCGGTGGTGGAGGTGGAATGTCCGTCGCCGGCGGCGGCGAATAGAGTTTAGGCAGCTAGGGTTAGCTAGGTTTTTTTTTAATTTCGCTGAGCTTTTGTTAAATTCGCAGTCTATTTTTTATAAATTCACAGTTTCAAGATATAGATTCGTAAAAAAAAATAATTTCACAAAAAATTTTCTTATTTTTGCAGATTAATAAATTAATTTCGCAGGTTCCTTCTTGGTTTGTTGATGATTTCGCTAGCATTTTCGCTTAAAAATGTGAACTTTCGTTTAGTTTGGTGCTAAATTTGCAGCTTGATGATTTGAAGATTTGAATATCCTCAAGAACACCAAGAACACACACACTAGTGTGTGTGTGAGAAACTTTTTCAGATCTAGATTTTTCTTTCAATTTATTGTATAAAATATGTTGTAGATGAGAAATGTATGTTGTATATCTTCAAGTTTATAGTAGATTGTTGTAGATCTGATGAATTGATTGTTTGAGATGAAATTTGAATTTCATATCTACTTTCTCTCTCTAAACCCCCACTTTCTATCTCTAAAAATATGATGAACACCTTCAAAAATCAGCAACAAATTCTTTAAATCTTTAATGCATTTGATCCAATATGGCTCTGATACTAAATTGTTAGTCCAGGTTGAACACTTGAATCAAATATTATGAAGATTTGTAAGATCAAACAATGATAAACATAATAAATCCCCTTTGATCTGATTTGATTGCATATGATTTGTACAAAGTGAAAACCCCAATCTCTTGGTCAAACAACCATTAGCCTAATTCTAATTACAATTAGGCTATTTATAGTCTAGTTTAAGTTTCTCTATTTACACATAACCCCCTATACTATATAACTAGACTAAAACATGACTCAAACAAAGTAAAATATATTTTGTTCACACAAAATATATTTATTATAATAATACTCCTAGTCATCTAAATCTTCAACGTCTCTTCTCGGTTCTTCGTCTCGAACGTGTCGGGTTTGACTTTTGTTGACTTTGACTGTGTTGATAATATAGACTATCTTGAACAGCTCTAACAATTTGAAGTTCCTTGGGGTGGGGATGATATAGCCCTTGAAATACCTTCCTCAAAGAGACTCTGAATGAGTGAGTCTAGTGAGTCCACATCAATGTTGAAAAAGTTGCTGAGTATGGACAATTGCAAGTAAGGATGGTGAGTCCTTAATGTCCATACTCTGTGAAGAACTCCCAGGTTCTATGATTGCTAGGACTTTCTCCCCCTTTTTGGAAGCATCACCCTCTTGCATAGGTGAGCTAGGAGTTAGGTCAATCACATCCAAAGGTTCTTGTTTTCCTGGATGGCCTTTCCTTAAAGGTCTCCCTGCTAGTTGTTCCTTGAGATAAGATATCTCAAGTTGCTGATCGTTGACCCTATTTTGTAAGGTAGTCACCAAAGATTCCAGATTAGTTTTCTCTCAAACTCACTTGTAACACACTCGAATCAGATGATAAAGCAGAATCCTTTCTAGGAGTTTATAATAATATACTAAGTAGCAAAAAACACAAAGAAATAATTATTCAAGGTACTGTATATATTACTTCTCAACTTAAAGTATTACAAGACTCTTACAAGCATATTACATGAGTTACAATGAGAAACTATATATGCTAGTTCCAACATCCGGATATACTTTCATACCAGTTGGAAACCTACGACTAAAGCATATACAACAATGCAAAAGTTAAGGTATCTTAGATAAAGTATTATCTAAGATATGATAGTAATGACATGTCCATGACTTACCTTTTGTCACCAACTAAAGTTGGCAACTGTATTAACTGATACAGGTGAACAGTGTAATAAAGTATGGTTAACTACATGGCTTTTAAGAAAACGCCATGCAGTATATCAGAGGTTTGCAGCGGAGTGTCATTAGGACCATACTTATGTCCACGGGTTTATAGTAGTGCCTTCCAAAGGTTAGTTGGCTTCGGAAGAACAAGTTCTTTCGAGGCCAATTATACTTCGGAAGAGACTACTTCTTCCGAGGCTTGAAGACTTCTTCATATCTTCCTACTTTGGAAGTTGACCTCTTGATTTCTTTGAAGTCTTGAACTTCGGAAGAGAAAACTTTGTCTTTGGAAGTTGGAGTTTTCTTTCGGAAGATGATCTTGCACTTTGTATTTGGAAGAACTCCATTTCCTTCGGAAGTTCCACACTTAGCTTTGGAAGCCCTTTATTAGTTCCACCAAAATAGTCTAAGTGATCTGGTTTTGGTTGCACTAGCCTTTTTAGATCCAACACTAACCTTAGAGACTAGATAGGAGAAAGTTTGTGACAGTTTTTGCACCTTTAGTCTCATGTTCCCCTCATCTTCATTAGAAGAATCATTAGGGGATGAGAGAATTAGACCAAAGTATTCACTCTCATCACCAACGTCATGTTCTTGGTTGCTAGATTTCCCTTATTCACTGACAGCTTCAAGAGAAGTGTCAATGGTCTGAGTTGCCATAGTTGAGGTCTTAATGATGTAATCACCTACAGAAGTGAGAGCCTCTTCCATATAGACCTCTTGAATAGGTTTAGAGAGATCCACCTTAGTAATGGGTGAATGATGTGGGCTAGACAAGGGAGAGCCAAGAGCACTCATCTCTTTTTGAGTGGGGGAAGAGTAGAGAGACTCATGGTACTCACTGAATCCCCTGTCTTCATCATTATAGAATTCAAGGTTAGGGATAGGTTGGTTGAGATCTAGAGGTTGGGGATGGTAACTTTCCCCTGAAGATTGTTCACTTGAGTGTTTAGAATCAGAGTGAAGTCTTAAGGCTGATGGGCTAATGAGCTCATCACACTAAGCATGAGAAACCTCGACACTGATTCTTGATGAGATGGGAGTGGTTTGCTCCTCAGGAGAAGTGGGAGCTCTAGTTTCTAGTTCCTCCTATATGGGTGATGATATGGGGACCTGCACAAGCTGAATAGCTAATGTAGGGGTTCGTTTAGATTTTCTTTGGTAGGTGAGGAGTATTTTAGGATGTGAAGGTGGTGTGGGTTCAACACTAGCTTGTGTTGCTAGGTTGTCATCTTGAGCAGTGAGCTCTAACATTTTGGGGACAAGGGTTGTTTCTACCCCAGAGAAACCAACATTTAGCTTCTTCATTATTTAAAGATGTCGGGCTTCATCTGTCCCAATTTAAGAATATTAACTATTTCCCTCAACTGTGAGCCCAGTTCACAGTTGAGAATGTATTGAACATATCTAGGAAACATGTAATACTCTAAGGAGTCCAAGTTTGCAAGTAAATTTGTATAGACAAATTGAGAGTACCTGAACTTGACCTCTTGAACCATTCCATGCACAATAAAGGAGAGATCCTTAGGAATCCCCTCCCAGCCCGCATGCTTATTGGACAAGCTGTGGATGACCACATGTAGTAGGTACTTCCACTACGATGAGACCTTCCCTTTCCTCAAGGTTTTTACAGAGAAATCTCCTTCATAGCTCATCTGCTAAAAGGAGTGGTTTAAAGTTCCCTTGGGAAAGGACATTTCACCTTCGTCATCATCCAGCTAAAGATGAGTGTTGATGATGGCTAGAGTGATGAAGATTGTCCTCCCCTATATTGTAGCAAACAGTGCCTTCTCCCCATCCATAATGACCTCTTGACAGGTCTTTTGGAATTCCAGTAGATGATCCTTATAGAGTGGAGGATGAATGGTTAGGGAGGTGAAGTAGTTGGATAGAGCCTGAATTTGGCAAACATTTGAGAAACTAGAATCTTTCTTAGAGTTCAACAGGGCAACCTAATTGTGCTGCTTGTGAAGTTGCATGGAGAAATCAGGGTCATTTATGCGGTTTAGTTGGCCATTTTAGAAAGCTTAAAGGTGAAAAAAAGTGAAGAACAAAGGCGTTTTATGGGTGAATTTAGGTTTTGGAATAGTGCAGATGAAGAAGAGAGTGAAAGAGGGGGAACCGTGGGATATATATATATATATATATATATATATATATATATATATATATATATATATATATATATATATATATATATATATATATATATATATATATATATATATATATATATAATGGATCTCAAACAAAATTAATGAAAGAGGATTAAACTTTGAAATCCGGATATCGCTCACATCTCTGAAAATGTAGTTTTCTTTTGCCCAAAAAATAGTTTTCTTGGAAATCTAAAATCTTCCGAAGGTAATTTTACTTCGGAAGGTTTACAAAAAGCTTCCGAAGCCAAAATGACTTCGGAAGATATTCCAAAGAGTTTAGGAAATTTTGCTGCAGATGAGATTTAAACTTAGAAATTTTATTTGAAAAAGAACATGATAGGATCAAATGTACCAATCTGTGATGAATTTTGAACACAATTCAATGAAATACAAACAAAGTAATCAAATCAAGTAAGATATCAACAAAATTCAGAGTTTCATTAATATCAAGCAAAGACAATTACAAAGTGTGTAAGCAGGTTCGAATACAATTCTATTCCACTGGTTACCTACTACCTGTAAGTCTAAGCTATTTATAATGAAACAAAAAGTAAAGGAACTAACTAATTACAAAACTAGTCCCTATACTATTACAAAGTATTAAAAGACAACTAAAGACAACATGTTAATCTTTCTTAGAGCACTAACAATACTCCCCCTAATATTGACATGGTCTTCAAAATCTTCAATCTTTGTCTTCTTTTTCTTTTCTTCCATCTCCAGCTTTATCTTCAGCCTTTATCTTCAACTCTTTGTCTTCATCATTCAAAGAAATCTTCTGGTTCTTCTTTGATCTTAAACATCAGCTTCTATTTGTACATCTCTAATTCTTTCAAAGCATTTGAAATTGCAGACTTGAATTTACTTGCAAGAATGCCTTGTTCGGGTTTAGCTTCATTCGTCTTAATCTCCATCTGGTTCATTCTCTCCAACGTATCTTTTGAAAGACATGAGATATCAATGTTAGCATATAACTCAATAGGCTTTTGACTTTCCTTTGAGTATACTTCTAATACCCCTTTCCTTCATATTCTCATGAATTCAATATCTTTAATATCTTTCTTTACAATGTTAGCATAAGCAAGAGCTTTTCTCAAAGATATTCTTTCCATAGCCGCATTCATCACATTGATAATGGAAATGAAATATTTTTTGTCTTGCTCTACTATCTCAGGAGATACTTTCTCAAACTTTTGTACAGACAAAAATGAGATATAACTCGGATGTAAAAGCTTCAGTTCAAAAACTCCAAATAAAGTAATCATGTCCTCATCCCATCGTTCGAGATTGCGGACCAACTTAAGCTCAAACGTCTCAGTGTTATAAAACCATCTGAGGATTGACTTTGAGTTTTGATTACCATCTATCACTTTCAGACCAGGAGTTGTGACCTTCTCAAAATAGTTGTCACAAAATTCAATCATGGAATGTTCATCCTCAGACTGTAATCCTTTTAGCTTTTTATTATTCTTCAAAGTAACAAAGTACTCTTTATCCTCTTGATCACATCTTGTCTTAAAAAAATTACTTGATCGATCCAATCCTCTTCTTAATAATTCTACCAACATCTTGCCATGTTTTGAATCAGAAGGATTGATCAGAGGTAATCTATTCAGCTCTTTCAGATCTTGCACTGGAAGTACTATGATGCTAGAGTAAAAGTGATATACATCACACACAACATTTACCCTCTTTATCAAAAATGCATCAAATACTTCATTATACTTCCATGCGATAATCTTTACTTGGTTGGTAAAATCCAGAGCAATCATAGCATTTAACAGTTTAGCAACTGATTGTCCTCTTTGTAGTACGTTTCTTACCAAGTCTCCAGTTGATCTTGAATTATAAAAAATATGCCTTTGTTCAGTAGAGGCTTTGTATGCTTGTCTTTCTGGATCAGCAAACATTTCAATTAACTCTTTTTTGTGAACATGTGCATCTGTCTTTCTTATCATTTGTTTGATCTCCTGTGGCTTTAACATTCTTATCCTTTTTGTAATTTCAAGATACTGAGGATTATCTGTATCAAGTACAATCATTATCTTCAATTGTTTCTCCGTTTCTTGAAAACTTCTGACAAGGTTCCTCAATGATACAGATTGTAATCTCTTTAGTTTCCTCCACGGGTAGTTTCTAGCTTGCAACCATGATCTTAAAGCTGGAATACTCATATCATCTGGATCAGGATGGTGCAACTCAGAGCTAGATAGTTCTTCTACATTAATAACTTCTTTTGCTCTAGTCCATTCACCATGCTCAATAACAATCTCATTTGGATCTACTGGTGCAACTGACTCTGCAGAAATACATTTCTCATATTCATCATTAATCTGAGAAACTGTCAGTCCATCCAAATATACTCAATTGTATTTCATCTTCACAAGATAATTATATCTTTCTTCAAAGTCTTGTGGAGCTTCGTCTTGTTCTTGAGTTTGTCCTTGTGAAGAGTAATGTGATACAAATTAAGCTTCATCAATATCTTCATCATCCAGAACTTCATCATACCAATCATCATTGTATACTTCCTTAATATTTTCTAACGCTTCAATCTGTTCTTGAACATTTTGTTCTTCAACATTTTCTTTAGTTCTTTGCACTTTGGAAGATGATTCAGTTAGATTTGTATCTTCTACTTCATCAATTTTTCTTTTTCCTTTTAGCTGCTCAAGATTTTCTTCAACACTCATCTCAGCACTTATCACTTGTACTGGTGAGATAGGCTTTTGAGCTTCTTTTTCTTTTAGCAAATCATATTTGAGTTTTTCATTTTCTTCTGTTAGTTTCGTGAACTTCTCCTCAAGAATGTCATAGTCTTTGATTATTACTTCAAATTTCTTGATGACATCTTCTTTATCTTTGGCAAACCTCACAATCTTTTCATCTTTTGAGGCATTTTCTTCAGTCAACTTTAAGTTTTCATCCTTAAGCTTTTGAATTTCTTTTTCAAGAGATATGTTCATCTCTTTCATCCTTTCATTCTCCACTTTCAACTCTTCAATTTCTTTCTCTTTACTCAAATTTTCTTCTTTCAATCTTTCCATCTCATCAATGTCCACTGTCTCTTCTGTTTGTACTCACACATTGTGTGTCGATCCCTGGATCTAGTGGCCAGTGAATCACTGATCAAAAAGCATCTTTTTTTTTAGATTCTTCATGGATCTGGTGAATCACTGATCAAAGAGCGAGCTGCCACCAGGTTGAATGATTTGGTGGGATCCACAGATGTAGTGGCTGGTGAACCGCTTCTTCTTCTTCCACGAAGATTCACACAAAACCGAGCTTGGATGGAACTGAACAAGATTTGGCGAACGAATAGAAAGGTAAAATTTTTCTTGAGAAAGTAAAAGGAGGTTCTTCAGCGGCCATCGCAGGTTTCATTACTTTTCTTCCATTCCGTCCTCTCATAAGAGGAAGGATATCGAATGATCAATTCACCGTTGAGAGCATTAAGCCCAAAAGGACGAATATTGTGGTGTTCTAACAGCAGCAGTCAAACGACGGGGGCGTGAATGTACTCACAGGAATTTCTTCTACTCCTTCATTAACATCAACTTCAAATACTGGGTCATATAACATATCATTCATAAAATAAAAATCAAAGGTTTGATTTTGTGAATCTATTTCATGTACAGCTTCATCATGAATATAATCAACATTTTCTTCAGCCATATTTTGAGGTTCATTGACATTATCATCATGAATGTCAGCAACATTGGTTTCTTTAGCCATGTTTTGAGGTTCATTGACAGTATCATCCTCATTTCTTTCCTCAGTTTCTTCTTGATGTGCTTCATTTGCACCATCATTTCCATCATCATCATCATCATTGTCATCACTTTCTTCATCTAATGAGCTTTCAGGAGCTTCATCCTCACTTTCTTCAGTATCATCATTATTATCATCATCTTCATTGTTATCATCATCATCACTTTCTTCATCTGATGAGCTTTCAGTAGCTTCATCCTCACTTTCTTCATCATCTTCAACATCTTCAGGATCCATCTCAAACAAATCCTGCAAAACAAAATCTAATTGAGTTAAATGGCTACCTTGATATGCTTGAAAACTAGCCATAAATGCAGTGAATGTAGTTTTAGACTCTTCATCCTCTAATAGGATGTTTATCACATCTTTAACTTTGCTAGATTTAGCAGAGTTAGATGAAGAAGTCTCTGTTTGAACATTAGATGTTTGGGACTGAGATTTAGGAGGAGATTGAGAATGAGACTGAGTTGTATAAGCAGGAGCACTAGTAAAAGATGAGTCAGTGAAAAATCTTGCTCTAACAAACAGATCTCCCTCTTCTTCTGTACTTTCTCACTCTTTGCCATAAATGCATTCTCAATAGTGGTTGCAGGAGAAGCAACAAACTGATACTGAGACATTGATGCTGCTCTATCATTGTTCCTTGAGCTTTCATCAATCTCTACTGAATCTATCTTGGCAATAAGTAGATCTAGATCCATAGGGAACTTCTCAGTATGCTTTAGTAAGGTTACTGTTTGTTTCCATGATGAGGGTAAAGCATTGAGTAGTTTAAGATTTAGATCTTCAAGATCAGGCTTAATACCATCTGTTGACATCTCAGTTGTAAGTTGAACAAATCTGTTCATCATCTGATTTATTGTTTCTCAGGACAAATGTTGAAACAATTCTAATTGTCTTTTCATCATTTGTTTCTTGAGATTTTGAATCTCCTTGCCTCCTTCACAAATGATATTTAAGGCTTTATATAGAGTGTATCCAGTTTGATATGCATCAAGCCTTGCAAGAACTTCCATAGGTAGTCCTTTACACATCAAGGAATATGCTTTGATATCATTCTTTACTCTTTTCAAATCATCTCCTTGAAGACCATCTTTAGGATAGGGTTCTGGAGAATCTTTAGTATACACAAACCCTCTGTCAGGCCCATCAGTGATTATAGGAATGTATGGTCCTTTTTCTATAGATTTCCAAAGATCAGTGTCAATGGAATTAAAATGTTGTTTTAGCCTAAGAGACCAATTTTTGAAATCAGCTCTATTTTTTAGTTTTGGAACTCTATTTTTAGAATCTTCTGATTTCACCATTCTTATATTTTTGTTGTTTTAGATTTTGAATTAAGAAAATGAATGCAAAAGTTTTTGAAAAATTTTCTTTTTTTTTAAATATTCTAAGTGTCAAAGGTGATACGTCTGAACTGTGATTATACTCCCAAACAGTTGATGCGCCTGAGTTGAGAAACATCTAAGGGAATGCCTTAGAAAATTTTCCAAAACACCCAAGGTTGATACGTCTAAACAGTTATAAAACGTCTGAACAGTTGTCAAGCGCCTAAACAGTTGTCATGCGCCTCAACAGTTTTTAAACGCCTAATCAGTTCTAATCCGTCTCAACAAATATGATGCGTCTGGCCTTTTTCTCTTCAACACTAGTCAAACGTCTGAACTAAAAAACGTCCACACAGTGTTAATGCGCCTACACAGTGTTAATGCGCCTAACACTTAGACAAATTTTTCAGTCAATCTCAGCTCATGCGCCACATTCATCATGTTCATATGAATGTAACTAACTCAAATCTTCTGAATTCTTCAAATGTTGATGAATTCGATTGAAACTTTCCAATTAAGTGTGTTTTATGCTGATAATCATTCTTCTAACATCAATTTCTTTCAATTTCAACAACAAATCACTCAATTTTGAAATTTTCAGTCCGAAAAATGTAAACCTTTTTCGAACACAAATTCAATGAATTGACTTGAATTTGATGAATTTAACTGCTAATTGTGATTCAAATCATGTTTCTGATGATGAAACAAATATGAAATTCACAAATTTTCAATAGAATTGTAAATCAATCACAGATTCAGTGAAATTTTTGAGTTCGACAACTTCAAAAATATCTCACTAACAGCTTACCAACAGCTCTGATACCATTTGATAGGATCAAATGTACCAATCTGTGATGATTTTTTAACACAATTCAATGAAATACAAACAAAGTAATCAAATCAAGCAAGATATCCACAAAATTCAGAGTTTCATTAATATCAAGCAAAGACAATTACAAAGTGTGTAAGCAGGTTCGAATACAATTCTATTCCACTGGTTACCTACTAACTGTAAGTCTAAGCTATTTATAATGAAACAAAAAGTAAAGGAACTAACAAATTACAAAACTAGTCCCTATACTATTACAAAGTATTAAAAGACGACTAAAGACAACATGTTAATCTTTCTTAGAGCACTAACAGAACAAAGCTTCCAAGGCTATTTTGCTTTCAAAAGGAATTTGTTCTTTAAAACATACAAGTATTCAAGAGTAGTTTTAAGCTTCAGAAGATATTTTAAGAATTTCTTCCGAAGGTAAATTCACTTATGTAGTTGTTTGTTTTGAAGACATAAATTTCTTTCGAAGGTAAATGCATATCTTCTGAAGAAAAGAAGAATCAAAATTTTTAAAAATCTAAGGAATATCATTTTACAAGATTATTCTTCTAGATGAAATAAGAGCTCATGAAGGTGATAAAATAGACAACTTAGAACACACAGGTTTTAGAAATAATATGAGTTAGTTTCAAGAAAGCTACTCAAACTTAATCATCCCAATAGCTGATATAAGATACTTGAATCTCTGCTCATCAAAAGCTTTGGTCAACAAACCAATATATTGTTCATTTGTGTTAAATTTGGCTAGTTTGACTAATCCTTTTTCAAAGTTATCTCTAATTAAATGATACCTGATATTGATGTGTTTTGTCCTTGAGTGCTCCACAGGATTCTCTGTAATGGAGATAACACTGTTGTTGTCTATGTGGATAGAAGTCTCTTTGAAGTTGAATCCATAGTCCAGCATCTGATTTTGAATCCAAAGCACTTGAGCACAGCAGCTTGCAGCAGCAATGTATTCAGCTTTAGCAGTGGATGCAAATACAACAAGATTGTTTCTTGTATTGTCATAAGACTATCCTTCCACCAAGGAGCTGACATTCCCCGGATGTAGACTTTGCAGTCATATTGCAACCACCATAGTCACTATCTGTATATGCATACAGATTGAAGTCAGAATTCTTTGGATCTCAAAGGCCAAGTGTTGAGGCACCTTTGAGATATCTTAAAAATCCTCTTGACACTGACCAGGTGTGAAATCTTGGGGTTGGCTTGATATCTTGCACAAATACATGTGGCAAACATGATATCAGGCCTGCTTGATGTGAGGTACATAAGAGACCCAATCATAGCCCTATAAAGGTGTTCATCCACACACTCCCCTCAAGATCAGGACCAAGGGAGTGGTTTCTTTCTTTTGGTGTCTTAGAAACCTTACAGTTAGTCATGTAGAATCTTGTAAGTATGTCTTGCACATACTTTGACTTACTTATGAAGATGCCACTGTCAACCTGCTTCACTTGAATTCCTAGAAAGAAATTGAGTTTTCCCATTGCACTCATTTCAAATATATTCTTCATTAGCCTCTCAAAGTCTTTGTAGAGCTTTGGATTTGTTGACCCAAAATAATGTTATCTACATATATTTATACTAGTATTAAGTCATTCCTTGTTCCTTTGATGAAGAGAGTTCCATCTATATTACCTCTTTTGTATCCATGTTGACAGAAATAATGAGATAGAGTCTCATACCAGGATGATCAGGATCTGTAAACCCAGGTGGTGTAGCCCATAAAGAGCCTTATCAAGCTTGCAAACATAATCAGGTGGTCGTTTGACATAAACCTTTTCATCAATAACCCTAAAAAGAAAAGCACACTGGACATCAAGTCGGTAGACCTTGAAATCCTTGGATGTAGCAAAAGCTAAGAATAGTCTAACAGCTTCAAGTCTTGCAACAGGAGCAAAGACATCTATGTAGTAAATTCCTTCTTCTTGTGTGTATTATTAAACAACTAGTCTAGCCTTGTTTTTTATGACAAGTCCTCTATCATCCTTCTTATTCCTAAACACCCATTTGGTTCCTATGGTAGTCTTCCCTTAAAGAAGAGGACATAGGTTCCAAACCTTCTGCCTTTTGAATTAAAGCAGCTCCTCTTGCATATCTTCAACCCAACTTCCATCCTTTAAAGCCTTATTAACTTTCTTTGGCTCTATCTGGGATAGAAAACAAAGTGGAGACAAACATTTGCATCATTGGTTTGTGCAGGATCGGGTTTTATCACTTAAACACTTAGTTTTTCTCTCAATACTCACTTGTAACACACTCAGATCAGATGAAGTAGAATCTCTTCTAAGAGTTGATAATAATATATTAAGTAGCAAAGAATACAAAGAAATAATTTTCAAGGTACTTGTATATATTACTTCTCAACTCAAAGTATTACAAGACTCTTACAAGCATATTACATGAGTTACAATGATAAACTATATATTAGATCCTACAGCCGGATATACTTTGATACAAGCTGGAAACCTACAACTAAAGCATATACTACAATGCTAAAGTTATGATATCTTAGATAAAGTATTATCTAATATATGGTAGTCATGACATGTCCATGACTTACCTTTTGTCACCAACTAAAGTTTGGCAACTGTACTAACTGGTAAAGATAAACAGTGGAATAAAGTATGGTCAACTACATGGCTTTTGAGAAAACGCCATGCAGTATACCAGAGGTCTGTAGTGGAGTGTCAGAGAGACCATACTTTTGTCCACTGGTTCATAGTAGTGTCTTCCGAGGGTTAGTTGGCTCCGGAAGAACAAGTTCTGTCAAAGCCATTTATACTTCGAAAGAGGCTACTTCTTCCAAGGCTTAAGGACTTCTTCATATCTTCATACTTTGGAAGTTGACTTCTTAACTTTTCTTCTAAGTCTTGAACTTTGGATGTGAATACTTTGTCTTCAGAAGTTGGAGTTTTCCTTCGGAAGATGATCTTGCACTTTGTCTTTGGAAGAACTCCATTTCCTTCAGAAGTTCCACACTTAGCTTCGGAAGTCCTTTATTAGTTGCACCCAAAAGTAGTCTAAGTGATTTGGTTTTGGTTGCACCAACCTTTCTAGATCCAATAGTTTGTCCTCTTGTTCTTACCCAATTATCAACATTTCCAATGATGTTTGTGGTGGGGTGAGACTTGTAAATCCTTAGTTGAGGGATCACATCTAGTTGCTTGGAGAGATCTAAATTAGAGAAATTTTGGATCAGGCATTAAAATTTCTCCCACCACATCAGCACACTTATCAAGTGTAACTTGATCCAATGAGTGTCTGACATCATTGATGTTGTCTTCAATTGAGTGGTTATCAGCATCAAGAAACTCTTGATCACTTTCACCACCACCATTTCCTCCTACATTTGAAGCTCCTTCATCTGAGTTTTGTGCCTCTATGCTGAAATTTGAAGGCACCCTAGAAGTATCAACTGAGTTTGTCGTTGTTGTGCTGATGGGGACTCCATTTACAAGGTTAGTTACAACTGGAGCTGAACTAGTATAGCTTGAAGGTCTTCTCAGTTCAAATCTTAGATCAGGATCACCTGCATGTAGTATATCTGTAGATCCTAAAACATGCTCACAAGATTTGTTAAAATAGTTAGTAACTAAATCAAGATCAAATAGCCAATAAGGACCAAACCCTTTCACACCGGGAGTGTGCTCATTAAAAGTCACATTGGCTGACTCCTCAACTACTCTAGTTCCGAGATTGTATACTCTATAAGCCTTAGCTTAAGAGAAGTATCCAATAAAATGTCCATCATCTGATTTCTCATCAAAGTTAGCAATTTGAGCCTTCGTATTCAAGATGGTGCAAGGACATCCAAATGACCTGAGAAAACCAATGAAAGGTTCCTCTTGTGCCAAAGTTCATAAGGAGTCTTACCATGTGTCTTGACTAGTAACACTCTGTTTTGCACATAAGTGTCCTGTTTCTCCTTCAGCAGCACTATTTTGCTGAGGAGTCCAGGGAGCACTATACTGTCTTGTAATACCTTTTTCATCACAAAATGTATCAAGGATTTGGTTTTTGAATTCAGTTTCTTGATCACATCTTATGGTTTTGACCTTGCGATACATTGATTATCAATCTTCAAGATGAAATTCTTCAGAATCTCAAGGGTCTCATCCTTAGTTCTAAGAAAGAAGACCCAATCTGGTAAATTCATCTATGATCACCAAACAAAAAGAGGTCCTTCCTAGACTCATTACACTGGTGGAGCTAAAGAGAGCCATATGTAATAAGTGTAGGGGTGTAGTAATGGAGTTTATTTCCTTTGGCTTGTGAGATACCTTGTGTTGCTTCCCTTTCAGACATGCAACATAGTGGTCATCACTTGTAAACTCTTTCTTTGGCATTCAAGTTTGTTAATCTAGAATGATCACACTTGAATCAAATCATGAAAATAATAGATTAAATTAACATAAACACATTAAAACCCCAATTTGATCTATATTGATTGCATAAAATTTGTACAAAGTAGAAACCCCCAATCAAATCGTCATTCAACCATTGGACAACACTAATGACAATTAACCTATTTATAGTGTAGACTAATATTCACTAATTGCACGTTAACCCCCTAGACTTAGGCTAATTAATGGAAATTACATATTAAACATAAAAATGACTAAAACATGATGAAATATATTTTGTTCACACAAAATATATTTATTACAATAAAACTCCTAGTCATCTAAATCTTCACCGTCTCGCCTCGGTTCTTCATCTCGAACGTGTCAGGTTTGACTTGCGTTGACTTTGACCATGACGTTGAGTTTTTGTTGACTTTGACTGTGTTGATAATATAGACTATCTTGTACAGCTCCAACAATACTCCCCCTTAGTCTATCATTATCAATGTCTTCAAACGAAATCAGCACCGAGAAGTCAAGAATAGAAAGGTCTTCAATTGAAGCTTTCTGAATCTGATGAGAAAAATTATTCATCTTATAATCTCCCCCTATTTATGTGCTCTCCCTTTTCGAGTGCATCCTTTGTGAGGATATTGGAACAGCTTTCCCAAATCTTTAATCTTGAGTGCTTTAGAAGATGTAAAAGGAGGATTCCTAGCTCGGTATCTTCTACAAACTTGAGGAATAGGTTCTTTAATCAGGTTCACTGCTCAACTGATGATCGGCCATCCTTTACAACAAAAATCTGAAACACATTCACAAACACAATCTCGACATTTCTAATTAGATCATTTCATTTTTAACAAAATACAACCGTGTTTATCTGTGTGTGAAAAACAAGGGAACCCGTGTTCGTTTGTGCGCAATTTTTGTGAAATGCATGAAAAATGATAAAATTGTAACAGTTTAATATGGAAGACCTAAAAGAATTTGAAATGAAATTTTATTATAATTTTTTTATTATATACATGTATTATAACATATATATATATATATATATATCTATTATTTTTTTTATAACCAAGAACTGAATCGATCATGAGATCACATCCTCAAGATATACTTTAGCACAAAGATGAATTCAATCATTGACAAGCAATTAGATCATACTAATAAGTGAATCTAATTACAGTCTTTGAATGATTTTGAAATTCTCAAACAGATAAATAACGATTGCTGATATGGTTGTCCACTTAAACCCATGCCCTATCCTTTTCAACAAGCAACATATGATTCGTTAAGGTTCGATTAAATACTTTAGAGTGCTAGGACCCCACAATCATTTGGCAAAAACTCTCACCCAACCTCAAGATTTCTTTAACTTTGTTACGATCTTAATAGAGCAAGGCTTGTGCATTAGTGTGCAAGTGATTATCATCAGAATATTGCATTTTGTGATGAATTTGTCGTTAGATGATTTGAAACAACTTAGATCAAAATGGTGAGAGCTCCAGGTCTATACTCATGTATAACAAAGGAGATGACCATTTAATCATGTGCCAATTAGAGCTCCAGGTCAGTACTATCGTACAACAAAGGAGATCAACACTCCAGGTCAGTACTTCCTTAGAGCAGAGGAGATTAGCACAAACACAAGACACATAAATACACCAAACATGGCTCAAAGATATGGCTTATATGATTTGTATCATGGTGGGTGAAAGATCAATTCTCAATCAAATTTTTGTCGGGACTCAGTTTTCGTGCTGGCCAAAATGATTGCGTAAAACCAGACATCCTTAAGCATATATTTTAATTTAAATCATTCTGTTGTTGTCTACTTTATTCTTCAGGCTGAGTCTACCAAGCATATCATTAAAGAATCTGTTTGTTTTTCTATTATTTGCAATCAAAAATAAGATGTGAATAAAATAACAACATCAGTTACTATCATCTCTCATTTTATAAACGCAAGTCATGCAAAAACAAGCATTTCAAGATGATATACAATCATTTTTCAGTCATATTAAATCAAGTTCCCATTTTTTTTTGTTTTTTTATGTATTACTGATAAGGTCTGGGAATTGGTGAATAACATAAAGTAGAAGGAGGTGGAACTGAATTAAATACAGTTTCACCATCAAATTTATATTCAATCCCATGTTTTACGCACGCCCCTTGTTGTTTAGCAATAAGCTCATCCTTTTTCATGTGTGAAAGGGTCCATTTATCAAGCTTCGTTTGAAGCTGTGTTGTTTCAAATTGAGCTAAAACAGCCCTTTCTCTCAGAATATTAATTTCAACGTTACGCTCCAAAATAGTTCTTCTTAAAAGATCATTTTCTGCCAATGCTTCATTAAGTTTTCTTGAAAAAACAATTTTATTTTTCTTTAATTCCTGATTGATTATTTTTAATTCTTTTTCATTTTCCAATAACAATCTGTTTGTCTTATCAATCCCAAATAACCAAATTTTGCAAGATGAAGAACACATATCCTGAACAGTCTTATAAGGAAGATCCATGATAGTTCGTTCTACAGCTAAGCTTTTCTCACAGTTGCAAGCCATTGTGATTTTTTGTTGTTCCTCTTCTTTGACCTTCAGCATCTCGTCAGCCTTAGATTCTTTCTCTCTTTTATAAGCTTTTCGAGCCTTATCATCATTGGTTCTCACAGACTCTGGTTTACTGTCATTGTCGACTCTCAGAACTTCAATATTTTCTCCGATTTTAACAGTGGAATCCAAATCAGTTCTCAATAATTTCATCTTTTCAATCAGCTTGGCTTTGTAATCAAGTATGCTTGTTACAGAAGAAACAAGTTGCAGGATCGGGTTTGTCACTTAAACACTTGGATTTTTCTCAAACTCACTTACAGAACACTCAAATCTGATGAAGTAAGTCTTTTATAAGAGTTGATAATAATATAATAAGTAGCAAAGAACACACAGAATAATTTTCAAGTAACTTGTATATATTACTTCTCAACTCAAAGTATTACAAGACTCTTACAAGCATGAAACATGAGTTACAATGAGAAACTATATATACTAGATCCTACAGCCGGATATACTTTGATACCAGCCGGAAACCTAAGACTAAAGCATATACTACAATGCTAAAGTTAAGGTATCTTCGATTAAATATTATCTAAGATATGGTAGTCATGACATGTCCATGACTTACCTTTTGTCACCAACTGAAGATGTCAACTGTACTAACTCATAAAGGTAAACAGTGGAATAAAGTATGGTTAACTACATGGCTTTTGAGAAAACGCCATGCAGTATCTGAGAGGTCTGTAGCGGAGTGTCAAGGAGACCATACTTATGTCCACTGGATAATAGTAGTGTCTTTCGAAGGTAAGTTGGCTTTGGAAGAACAAGTTCTTCCGAAGCCACTTATACTTCGGAAGAGGCTTCTATACTTCCGAGGCTTGAGGACTTCTATACTTCGGAAGTTGACTTCTGA
The DNA here is from genome assembly GCA_025215565.1 of Flaveria ramosissima. Taxonomy (NCBI): domain Eukaryota; kingdom Viridiplantae; phylum Streptophyta; class Magnoliopsida; order Asterales; family Asteraceae; genus Flaveria; species Flaveria ramosissima. Next base: position 11,723,773 of record CM046046.1, on the reverse strand, counting down.
TCTGTCATTCTAAGTCTTGATCTTCAGAAGTAAGTTCTTTGTCTTCGGAAGTTGGAGTTTTCCTTCGGAAGTTAGGTTTACACTTTGTCTTCGGAAGAGCTCCTTTTTCCTTCGGAAGTTCAACACTTGGCTTCGGAAGTCCTTTATTGTTGTACCAAAATATTCTAAGTGATTTGGTTTTGGTTGCACCGGCCTTTCTAGATCCAAAAAACTCCCTCTAGGCTGATGCTACCATAACCTCACTTGTTTCTGCTTCTCAAAGCTTTCAACACTAGGGACAGAAGATATTGTTCTGTTTCTTTGTTTTTCCCTGAAGTAGTGCTGAGAAGCTTGTACATGTCATTGGTGGATAGGAGATCCAGTCTATCACTCTGAATGACATGTACCCTTTGTTGCGTCCCCCTGAAAAGAGTTAGTTGACAAGAGTTATAGTCATACTCCCATCTAACTATGGATTCAAGTTTAGGACCTTCAACCATTTGTAGAAAGGCTTTGCCTTTGGTTGTTGATCCCTTCCTTTTCTCCTCCTCTCTCAGCTTCAACTCTTCTTCAACCTTGCTCCTAGCGGTTAGCTCGGCCATATGAAGACTGCCTAGATGATTTCTTATATGGGTTGCTACATCAGAGCTTGAAGGGTTGGAGAATGGCTTCTCTGCTAACTCAGCAATATCAAATCTGCTCAAGTGTAGCAGAGATGAGGCACTTAGCCTGTTGAGCTCTCCATTCTCTCTTTCAACAACAAAGTTGTGAGAAGAGTCTTCGAACCTCCACTGGATGATCTTCTTCCTAGGTGCAAGAGGTTGTCTTGGCACCCCGTCACCTTTCTTGGTATCCAGTAGAGTCACCAGCCTTCTCCTTAACTTCTTTTCTTCCTCATTCAAAGTATCTGAATGGAGGCCAAGGAGATTTGCAGCTTGGTCCAATGTTCCTCTGGGCAGATCAAGAAATTGATCTCTAGTGAGGGAACATGAGGATCCATCAACATAAGTCAAATTGACTGAATCCTCCTCACAGGAGATATCGCTCAGGGTTGTGCAATTGATGAGCTTTGTCTTGATTGCCTTGAATTCTTCTAAGGAGAGATGTTTAGAAGGCTGAGGGGATGGTTTGATGGGTTGTTGGGTAGGTTGAGGTGTTTGGGTTCTGGCTAGAGTTTTGGGTTTGAGGATAGGTAGTTTAGGTGGTTGAGGTGAAGAAGTTGGTAGGGGTGATGGTGTAGGTTCAGGGGTGTATGGTTCAGTGGTTGGTTCGGGTTTGATAGGGAATGGAAAGGGAATTGGTTCAGGTTGTGGTTGGGTTTGAAGTTGGGGTTGAGTAGTTGATTTGAAGATCATCCCCTATCCCTTCTGTATATCTCCTTCCTCTTCCCCGAGCGAATGTCAGCCTTTATGTCACTGACATGTCGCTGGAGGGTCTTTTCAGACATAGGACCCACTTGCCTGCCAGAGAAGCCATGAGCCCTGAGATAGCTCTTCATCCAGGCCTTATCACCTATCTTCTTGGCAGCAGTTAGTCCTGCTTGCTCTTCCTTCTTCTTCTTCGGCATCGGCTTTTCCCTGGCAGCTTTCTTTCTCTCTTTCTCCATTTGATCTTGCTCTTTGTTGAAGAGCCATAAGATCGTATCATTGTTGTGTGGAGATAATTCTTCTTGAGAGAAACCTCTGGAGGTTAGGAAAGTTATCCTTTCCCTCCTGAGCTGCTGATCAGCTTCTCTTTCTTTCCTCTCTTTTTCTTCTTCTAAGGCCAACCTTGCTGCCTCTTCTCTTTGCTATTTTTGCAGCAAAGTTGCCTTTTCCAGCTCAACTAACTCCTCTAATGGTAGCAGGAATACATCTTCATTCGCAACTCCTAGACTGACAAGTCTATCAATGATCTCTACTCTTCTTCTATTGTTGACTGCCTCCTGGTTGGCTGCAGCTGCTTTGGTACTGGCAGCTAGCAGTTTTCTAGTTGGAAGCCTACCTTTTCTTTTGAGTTTTTCTAACCTTTCTTCCTCCTAAAGCTCTTCCTTAGTCATCTTCATCTTTCCTTTGATGTCTTCGGAAGTGCTAGACTTTGGGGGTTCTTGGATGGAAGGTTCAGGTTGAGTAGTAGAGATGGAAGCTGGAGTTAATGCTGATGTTTGAGCTAGGGGTTGGGTGAGAAAATCTTCCCTATTAACCTCAGATGCAAGTTCTAGGATTGCATCTGTGACTATTAGATCATCGGATAAGGAGAATAGTCCTTCCGCAGCAGCAATCTCAGCTTCGGAAGATTGAAATTGTTCTTTCGATGCTTTGACTTATGCTTCGAAAGTCTGTGAGAATGCATTATCTGTCCCAACTGTCTCAGTTGTTTGGCCATCAGTCCTTGTTTCCCCTTCGAAGTTAATCTCAGGTTCTACTTGGACCTTAGGTTGACCAACTTCCTCAATAGTGGTAGAAGTTGCATTTAACCTCTGAAGCTCTTGAGCTCCGAAGTAGATCACAGACAGATCAGGACTTGGCTGTTCAATAAGAGATTCCAATAGGAACTTGTTGAAGAATCTATTGAGATCTTTGAGCATCCTTTGATCCATTTGAATTACAACTGGAGGAGGCTCAGGGAAAACTGAAGCTTGTTGCATAGGATATTTTGAGTTTAGGGAAGTGAGAGCTTGACTTTGGGGTTCCTCTTGTCTTTGGCTTTGTCCCTGAACACTCTTCCCCTTTTTGGTAGCATCATCCTGAGAGCTTGATGAGCTAGAGAAAGAGGTCAAAGAGACCTGAATTGGTACATGCCTAACAGACCTCTCAATCTATTTCTCAGCTAGTTTGGCCTTGAGATTTTCAATCTCAAGTTGCTGAGTGGCAGACCTATCCTCTAAAGTCCTAACTTTAGATTCAAGATTTGAGACTTTAGAAAGTAGGTATTCGATGGTGAGTTGCAGTCTTCCCTCATCTTCTTTTGAAGAATCACGGGGAGATGAGGTAACATACCTTGTATGTTCAGCCTCACCACCAGATGTGGTTTCTTGGCGCCCTGGTTTCCCTTGCTCAATGATGTCTCTTTCAGAGTCATCAAAGGGCATGGTTGCCGTAGATTCAATCTCAGTAATGTTACCACTATCCTGAGGATCTCTTGAGGCTCCTTCAGTAGTGGCAGCTGAATCTATATGAGTTCCCTCCACATCAGTGGGACTCACCTCATTAAAGGTTTGCTGATGGGGGCTAGAGATAAGAGATTTCTCCGGGCTCTGTTCATCCTTGAGAGGGTGTTGTGGATCAACTTCATTACCCTAAAGAGACATAATCTTTTCATCAGCTTCGATTAATAGGTCAGTAAAGGATATGGAAGTAAAACTTAGTGACCCGGGACTTTGATCAATGTCTAAAGGCATTGAGCCTGTGATGGGGCTGTCCCTTTTTGGCTGCTCAGGGGAGTATAGAGACTCTCCTGAGGGGTTTCAGCTTGGGTTTCGGGCTCATGGGTCTGAGACTGAGGAGACCCAAGACCCATATCAAGGTCAATTGTGAAGGATGGTTGGACCTCAGGCTGAGTGGGAGCCCATTTTTCCACTCTAGCCTTTTTGGGTAGAACATGAGGAGCTTGTTCAATCAGAGAAGATTGAACAAGGGTTCGTTTGGGGCGTCTTTGATAAGTGAATGTAATGGGTGGAGAAGGTAGATTTGGCAAAGTGAGGGTAGTTGCTTGTGTGGGTTCATCACCTGTGGGGTTAACAGGGATGTCACCAGGAGCCATTGGCTCAATCATACATGGAAGAAGTGCAGTATCTCTTCCGGTGAAGTTGGTGGACACTCTCTTCAATGTTTTGAAGATGGTCGGCCTCATTTGAGGAACAATCAGAGCAACTGCACAGACAAGCTTGCTCTGGTCCAGCTCACAATTGATTATGTGCTGGAGAAACCTGGGATACATGAAGAATGTGTCCCGTTGAAGGTTTCCCATGAGATTGGTCAGCACAAATATTGAGTAGTTGAAGCGGAAGCTTTTCACCAAACCATGAACTAGGCACCCAAGTTCATATGGGATTTGATCCCATCCCCCAAATTTGTTGGACAAGCAGTGAAGAACTACATGCAGCAGGAACTTCCAGTTGTATGAGAAGTTAAATTTGTAGACGGTTGACCTGCTAACATCTCCACCATATCCCATTTGGATATAAGTGTTGTCCAAATCTGCTTTGGAGAATCTGTAGGAGCGCCCTCATCATGAAGCTCTAGATGCTCCCTGATGATTTGTTAAGAAATGACCAACTCCTGGCCACAAATACTCGATCTTATGACACGAACCCCATTTAGGGTTTCAATCTGACCGTTTGCCCAAAATTCAAACATATGATTTGAGTAAACTGTGGGATTAATAGTTAGGGCAGTGTAGTAAGAAGATTGGGTTAGAAAGGAGATGATATCTGAGAAGTCAGCATCCCTTGAAGAGTCAAGGAGTGCGACTTGGTTATGCTAAGGGTTAAGTGGCATTGAAGAAAGTTACAAGAAGATAGTTTGGAATTGGGTAAATTGAAGAGGAAGAAGGCTTTTAGGGCAGTAATTTTTGGTAAAAAGGATGTAAGTGATTAGCCGGAGGTATTTAAATGGGTAGAATGGCGGTTTAAAGGAGGTTTGGATAAGATGATGGGAGGTTTCAGTGGATGATATGACATGGGCGGTAAGGTTAGTCCATTTAAATAATCCGACATTATTAACAAAATCATTACTTTTTATAGAGTGGGGCCCAAAAGAATTCCGTTACACAGTAAAATCTTTCTTCCGAGTATAAAGCATTTCCGAAGGTAATGTTCTTTCGAAGGCAAATGTACTTCTGAAGGTAAAGTGATTACTTCCGAGAGTATATGTTGCTTTCCGAATGGAGAGTGTTACAAGCTTCGGAAGTAGATCTGATATGAAATCAATCGCTTCTTTCGAGACTTAACAATCTTCCGAGAAGAAAATTATCCTGGGAGAAATTTGCTTCGGAAGATATGTAAAATATCTTTCGAGGGTTAATTCCTCTTCGGAAGAATTCATACTTAGATAATATTTTAGAGAAAGATCTTTTGTAACAGGGCTTAGATTGTTTTGACATAAGACTTTACACATTAAAAGGTTTTCAAATGAGATCGACTAATCAAGGTGTAGGATTCTGTGTGCCCAAGACACTTAGAATATTGATGTGGTTAGTACGTCATGATCCAAGTCGGGTTATACCCAATAACAAGCTTGGCAAACACCAAATAATATTTAATTGATGATGTGATCATGCAATGAAATATTAACACCAATTTAGAAAATGGGTTTTCTAAACAAGTTGCATATGACATGGAACAATTTATTAGGATATTTTGTTCAATTATATTATTTGTAATGTTATTTATATTAGTTAGATGACATTACAAATTAAAATGGCTACATATGTTATACAATTAATTGGTTAGTTGTATACATTTACTAAGAGATACCAAGTTATAAGACCATGTAACATTGTAATGTGTCTAAATATAAAAGGGGGGGAAACCCATTTCAAATACCCCATTTGGCCGCCCCTTTCTAGTGTTCCTATTGGACCACTTTATTGATTAGATACAAACAATTAAGGGGTCTTATGATTAGCCTCTTGGACCAGCCATTTGAAGTATTCACATGCAATAGAACTCTCTCTCTCTCCCCTCTCTAGTTTCGGAAACAAGACAGGAAGAAGAAGAGGTTTCAGCAGCTTGTTTTGGTGTTTAATCCTAGCATACAAGGTGTTTTGCAATAGTGCTTGGGGTATACTAGCTTGAGGAGTCCTCCATTGGAGTCTTGGCCAAAAGAACAAGCATCAAACCCCCCATTTTGGTCGACATTTGCTGCTGGAACAAGGTAGTTGTCACAGCTTGTTCTAGCTGTGATTTTATGTACGATTTTGTATGTTCATAGCTTGTTCCATTCATATATTTAAGATCCTATTGATTTGGGTTTTGTTTTCCATCTTAAAACCACACTTAGAACACGAAAATTTCAGATTATAAACTTGTTATAATCCTATACCTCCGCTGCGTTTTCTGAAAAGTTTAAAAGGTTAAACTATGTTTTGTGTTCTTACAAACCCTTCAATGGCATCAAGAGCCGGTTATATGGATGGCTTGCTTGATTCATCTTTTGAAATTGGTTTTAAAAGATGATATTAGACATGTTATAGGCTGGTTTTGGGCTGAAATATTATGTCTTATTGAAATCCCCAACTTTCAAGGTTACATCACACATGCTTGTGATTAAACCTTGAAAGATATGTATGTTGATATGTTGATTGTTTGGACAATATTTAAAACCAAAATTTCAGTTTATGTTGGCTGAAATTTGAAGGTTTTAAGTGGGGATTAATGATATATTTTGATGATTTGATCATTGGTTGTTAAAGTGCATAACCTAGCTTGTGGCCTTGTGTTGTTTGGATGATTCAAGTGGTTGTTTTATTCATTCAATTTGGTTGTAATATTTGTGTTTATTCATTTGGGTTGTAATTATTCATTCATTTGGTTATGTAATAATAGATTAGGTTCATTTCCTTTACTAGAGAAAAAAATGTATTAGGATACAATTTTGTAAAAGGAAGATGTACAAGATCAAGACCCAAAGATGGACACAAAGACACAAGAAACATGGAGCATTTGGATGCGGTTTCTAGTGGGAGGTTCTTGGAACCTTTATGATATGTTTGACCCTTAGAAAGACCAAAGACAACACTTGTGATGGCAAACAAGTGTTGTCAACATAAGGGCTATGGTTATGCACATATGATTGTTAATGTTTATGCTTGGTTGATTGTTTGTTGTCTTGATTGTTTGGTTGATATTTGGATATTCAAAGCAAACTAATTAACAAACTTAACAAGCTGAAAATTGATGGTTTTTAAAGGTTAATAAAAGGTTATTAAAATTATTTAATGATTTTAAGGATTAAAATAGGTTTTAATCAAAGAACCATAAGGTACCTTGTATTTGAAAGCATGCAAATACAAGTACATAGAGTTTTCTAAACTAGAATTTTGAAACCTCTAAACTTTTTTTTACAAACAAGATCAACACCGTCCTTTTACACAACACTTGAGTCACTTGGGAACTCTTAGTGGGATAAAGGTCACCTAACCATTTTGAGGGAACTTGTGACTTGAGGTGAGAATGCCTTATTTGTGGGATAAAGGTCACCTAACCACTTGTTTTGGCAAACTCACACGTGGGTGTAAGTAGGGTGTCTTGATTTGCAAATCATGTCAAATGGATCACCTACGATGTGGTTTCCAAATGGTGTTGATGGGATTAACATGCCGACTTTACATATGATGTTTTAAGTCGATCCCATATTTCTAGAAGTTGCAAATGGTTGCAATCGTCAAACGTTGACCACCTTATTAATTTAAAACGTGGGATAAAGGTCACCTAACCACGATTTAAATGTAATGTTGGGTTCTAGATTTTAATATGAAAAGACCTTAAAAGGCATTAAATATTAAAATTAGCAATATCGAAAATACTAAAATTGATCTTTGTTAAATTTTGTAGATGGCCACCAATAATGAAAATCACGATAACTCGTCCGCGTCAAACCAATCACTACGAGCGATCCTCCAAAAGGAACGTCTAAACCATAACAACTTTATTGATTGGTATCGAAACTTGAGAATTGTTCTCAAGCAAGAGAGAAGATCATATGTTTTAGACGACCCTATCCCCGATCAACCTAACGAGGATGATGAGGAGGCCTTTAACGATTGGCTGAAATACACTGAGGACTCCGTCCAAGTGTCTTGTCTCATGCTAGCGAGCATGACTCCGGATCTCCAAAAGGAGTATGAACATCACGGAGCTTACGACATGATAACCCAGCTGAAGGAAACGTTCCAACAGCAAGCAAGGGTTGAGCGGTTCGAAACGGTTCGAGCGCTCCATGCATGTCGTATGGACGACAACCAATCTGTTTCATCTTATGTACTTAGGATGAAAAGTAATATTGACCGCCTCGAGAGGCTAAACTGCCCCGTCTCGAAGGAGTTGGCCACGGATTTGATCCTAAATGGCCTAACCAAGAAGTTCGAGACATTCGTGTTGAACTACAACATGAATGCATGGGACAAAAGCATTGGTGAACTTCACTCAATGCTCAAAACGGCCGAGGCGGCCATGGGTAAAAGGGTTTTACCCGTTCTCACCATCAATGACGGTGGGAACAACAAAAGGCCTCATCCCGCACCCAAGGCAAAGGTTGCCAAGGGTAAGGGACATGTGTGGGGAAAGGGGAAAGGGGTGGTAAGGGTACCACCCAAACCACAAGAGAAGAAGCAAAAGGTTGCTACAAATGACCCATGCTTCAAGTGTGGGGAGATAGGACATTGGGCAAGGAATTGTCCTGTCCATCTCCAAGAGTTGAAAGCCAAGAGGGATGCCAGGCAGACCTCAGGTACAATATACATGATTCATATTGATCTTAATGTTACATCTTCAAACACATGGGTATTGGATACCGGATGTGGAACTCATATTTGCAATTTGTTGCAGGGGTTCACAAGAAGTAGGGACTTCAAGAAAGGGGATGTTAGCCTCTTCATGGGCAATGGAACTAAAGTCTTAGTTGAAGCTCGTGGGGACTACATCCTAAGACTTCCAAGTGGCTTGGAAGTTATTTTGAAGAATGTTTTGTATGCTCCTAGTTTGACTAGGAACATTATTTCTGTATCTCAATTAAGACATTATGATTATGTATTATCCTTTATTGAAAATGATATTCATGTTTCTTTAAATGGTATGTTCTATTTTAAAGCTATACCAATTAATGGTATTTATGAATTGGTTCATGAAAATACTTTAAATAGTTCATTGTACCAAACAAACACCAAGAAACTCAAGTTGGACTTGAGTGATACCTATCTTTGGCATTGTCGTCTTGGTCATATAAACAAGAAACGTTTACAAACACTTCAAAAGAATGGTCTTTTAAAAACAAATGAATGTGATTCATTTGATGTTTGTGAATCTTGTTTACAAGGTAAGATGACTAAGGCACCCTTTAGTGGAACTACCGAAAGGGCAAAAGATTTATTAGGAATCATACATTCAGATGTATGTGGTCCTTTTAAGCCAATGACTAGGAATGGTGAAAGATACTTCATTACCTTTACCGACGATTATAGTCGCTATGGGTATGTGTACTTATTAAGGCACAAAGATGAAGCTTTTGAAATGTTCAAAATCTTCAAGAATGAAGTTGAAAATCAACTCAACAAGTCAATTAAAGTTCTCCGTACCGATAGAGGAGGTGAATACCTAAGTGATGTTTTTCAAGATCATCTTAGGAGTTGTGGGATTGTCTCACAACTCACTCCACCTGGAACACCACAACATAATGGTGTGTCTGAGAGGAGGAATCGAACCTTATTGGATATGGTCCGATCTATGATGGCTAGAAGCACATTACCTCTATCATTTTGGGGTTTCGCTTTGCTCTCCGCGCCCGTATTTTAAATATGGCCCCAACCAAAAAGGTGGAAAGGACACCTTTTGAGATATGGCATGGAAGAGTTCCATCCCTATCATACTTAAGGGTTTGGGGATGTGAGGCTTATGTTAAGACTCCCACCCCAAACAAATTGGAAGTCCGATCCACCAAGTGTATCTTTATTGGATATCCTAGAGATTCTATGGGATATTATTTCTATGATCCACTGGAACAAAAGGTGTTTGTTGCCAGAAAGGGTGAGTTCTTAGAAGCAAAGTTCCTTATGGAAGGAGCTAGCAGTAGAACAGTGGATCTTGAGGAAGATCAAGAACCACAACCCGATGCACGTTTGGTTGAAACTAGCACTCAACATGAGGATGTTGAAGATGATCAAATGGTTGATCAATACACACAAAACGTTCGCAGAAGTGGTAGAACTAGTAATCCACCTGAAAGATACGGATTTTTCATGGATGGATGCTATATGGTAGATTCAGATGAACCAACCACATACCATGATGCAGTGTCCAATTTGGATTGTGACAAATGGCTTGAGGCCATGAACGTTGAGATGCAATCCATGTATGACAATCAAGTTTGGGAACTTGTTGTACCACCTCTTAATTCCAAAGTAGTTGGAAGTAAGTGGGTTTTCAAGAAGAAAACCGATATGCATGGAAACTTGGATACTTATAAAGCTAGACTTGTAGCAAAGGGTTTCACTCAAACTCAAGGGGTTGATTATGATGAAACTTTCTCACCTGTTGCGATACTAAAGTCTATAAGGATATTGTTTGCCATAGCTGCTCATTATGATTATGAGATTTGGCAAATGGATGTCAAAACCGCTTTCCTAAATGGATATCTTGAGGAAGATGTCTATATGGTTCAGCCTGAAGGTTTTGTCGATCCAAAACATCCTAATAAAGTATGCAAGTTAAAGAAATCAATCTATGGATTGAAACAAGCATCGAGAAGCTGGAATCACCGTTTTGATGAGGAAGTAAAGAAATTTGGCTTCATCAAAAACGCTGATGAGGCTTGTGTGTATAAGAAGGCTAGTGGGAGCACAGTAACTTTCCTAGTATTGTATGTTGATGACATACTACTATTTGGAAATGACATTCCAACCTTGGAAGGTGTAAAAACCTGGCTTGGAAGTTGTTTTTCCATCAAGGATCTTGGTGAAGCCGCCTATATTCTAGGAATAAAGATCTATAGGGATAGATCAAGGCGGTTGATTGGTTTGAATCAAAGTGCATACATTGATAAGATCTTGAAAAGGTTCAAGATGGAGAACTCTAAGAAAGGTACCGTACCTATTCAAAGAGGAACGATATTGAGTACGACTCAATGTCCAAGCTCAAAGGATGAGCAAGATAAAATGAAGGCAATCCCATATGCATCTGCTATTGGATCCATCATGTATGCAATGATATGCACTCGACCGGACGTGTCATGCGCTTTGAGCATGACAAGCCGTTACCAGCAAAATCCTGGAAACAGTCATTGGATGGCTGTTAAGAACATACTTAAGTACCTAAGGAGGACAAGGGATATGTTCCTAATTTATGGATCTGGTGACGAGGAACTCGTTGTAAAAGGTTACACGGATGCGAGTTTCCAAACCGATCGTGATGATTCTCGGTCACAATCGGGATACATTTTCATTCTAAATGGAGGAGCTGTCTCTTGGAAGAGCTCCAAGCAGGATGTGGTGGCTCTATCGACTACAGAATCAGAATACGTTGCCGCCTCATTGGCAGCTCAAGAAGCTGCATGGTTGAAGAAATTCATTGCCGATCTAGGGGTAGTCCCTTCCATTCAGGACCCCCTAGAGATCTTTTGTGATAACGAGGGTGCGATTGCACAAATCAAGGAACCCCGTGCTCATCAAAAGACTAGGCACATTGAGCGGAGATTCAACTACATACGAGATGAAGTTGAAAAGGGAAAGATATGTATTCGCAAAGTTCACACTGATCAAAACATTGCGGATCCTCTCACGAAGCTCCTTGAAAAGGCAAAGCATGAATGTCATACTTGTGCCATGGGACTTCGATATTCTAGTGATTGGATTTGATCTGTAAACTTTGTATTTGGATATGTGGAACTCTTTATAATTTGAATAAAATTATTTGGTTATAATGTTTCAAATAATGTTCCAATTTAGCATGTTTAATCCATGAGTAAATTGTTTACTCTAAATGTCCGTAGTCGTTCATACTTGTGGGAACAAGTGTGAGGTAAGATTATTATGAACTTGGATTGGTTGATATTCAAAAGGATGAATATAGAGCAATGGGTTGCTACCAAGGTTCATAGATATTTGTGGGATACAAATATTGGACTAACCCGCATCTCAAATTTTACTACATGGAATCTTATTGATTGATCATAAGTAAATTTGAGTAAAGGCGAATATCATTTGGTATCCTCAGACCTGAGACACATATTGGGTTTTGATATTCACCAAGTATTACACCTTGAGCCTATTCTTCACTGTCCTGAAATAGTGGACAGTACATAAGGATATGTTCAGGTATAACACGAGGTGTTTGTGAGAAACGTATGTAGTCAAGATGGAATTTGTTCCTCTTATTCGTTGAGAGTTAGATGTCTAAGGCCTGATTAAGTTAAATCAACAAGGAATGATCATTCTGTGTCCTTGGATTTAACATGACATCTGTAACAAAAGGATAGATGATTGATTCACCTAAATCATTTCAAGTAGAGTACTTGAAAGGGATGATGTTATTGAATGGCTATAAGTCATGCGTATTAAGGGTAGTAAACCGTTGTTAGGCGGTATTTACTGCTTGCATCAATCTTCTATGAATCTTGGGCAAGTGGGAGATTGTAGGATTCTGTGTGCCCAAGACACTTAGAATATTGATGTGGTTAGTACGTCATGATCCAAGTCGGGTTATACCCAATAACAAGCTTAGCAAACACCAAATAATATTTAATTGATGATGTGATCATGCAATGAAATATTAACACCAATTTAGAAAATGGGTTTTCTAAACAAGTTGCATATGACATGGAACAATTTATTAGGATATTTTGTTCAATTATATTATTTGTAATGTTATTTATATTAGTTAGATGACATTACAAATTAAAATAGCTACATATGTTATACAATTAATTGGTTAGTTGTATACATTTACTAAGAGATACCAAGTTATAAGACCATGTAACATTGTAATGTGTCTAAATATAAAAGGGGGGGAAACCCATTTCAAATACCCCATTTGGCCGCCCCTTTCTAGTGTTCCTATTGGACCACTTTATTGATTAGATACAAACAATTAAGGGGTCTTATGATTAGCCTCTTGGACCAGCCATTTGAAGTATTCACATGCAATAGAACTCTCTCTCTCTCCCCTCTCTAGTTTCGGAAACAAGACAGGAAGAAGAAGAGGTTTCAGCAGCTTGTTTTGGTGTTTAATCCTAGCATACAAGGTGTTTTGCAATAGTGCTTGGGGTATACTAGCTTGAGGAGTCCTCCATTGGAGTCTTGGCCAAAAGAACAAGCATCAAACCCCCCATTTTGGTCGACATTTGCTGCTGGAACAAGGTAGTTGTCACAGCTTGTTCTAGCTGTGATTTTATGTACGATTTTGTATGTTCATAGCTTGTTCCATTCATATATTTAAGATCCTATTGATTTGGGTTTTGTTTTCCATCTTAAAACCACACTTAGAACACGAAAATTTCAGATTATAAACTTGTTATAATCCTATACCTCCGCTGCGTTTTCTGAAAAGTTTAAAAGGTTAAACTATGTTTTGTGTTCTTACAAACCCTTCAAAGGTTTATTATCCCAATAGCTGTAATGAGATATTTAAATCTTTGTTCATCAAAGGCTTTGTTGAACAAGTCAGCATATTGTTCATTTGAATAAACATTGATTAGCTTGATAAGATTTTTCTCATGAATATCTCTAATGAAATGATACTTGATATCGATGTGCTTAGTCTTGGAGTGCTTTACTGGATTTTTAGTAATGGAGATAACACTGTTGTTGTCAATGTGAATAGGAGTGCTCATGAAGTTGAATTCGTAGTCTATCATCTGGTTTGAATCCACAGCAACTGAGCACAGCAACTAACAGCAATAATGTATTCAGCTTCAGCAGTTGATGTAGAGACACAGGATTGCTTCTTGCATTGCCATGAGATGATCCTTCCACCATGAAATTGACATCCAACAGATGTTGATTTTTTGTTGATATTGAAGCCACCATAATCACTGTGAGAGTAACCATAGAGATTGAAATCACTATTTCTTGGATACCAAAGACCTAGTTTAGGTGCTCCTTTAAGGTATCTAAGAATTCTCTTGGCAGCAATTAGGTGAGACACCTTTGGAGCAGCCTGATATCTTGCACAAATGCAAGTTGTAAAGATGATATCAGGTCTACTTGTTGTGAGATACATCAGAGAACCAATAATCGCTCTATACTGATGTTGATCAGTATCCTCCCCTTCAGAGTCAGGGCAGAGATTGTGGTTTCTAGGTATAGGTGTTTTTGCTGCTTTACAATCTTTCATATCAAATCTTTCTAAGGTATCATTGACATACTTAGATTGACTGATAAAGAACCCTTCCTTCATTTGCTTCACCTGAATTCCAAGGAAAAAGTCCATTTTTCCCATGGAACTCATCTCAAACTTCTTCTTCATAATGCTCTCAAAGTCTTTACACATTTGGTCATTTGAAGAACCAAATATGATGTCATCAACATAGACTTGAACGAGCAAGATCTCCTTCCCAGACTTCCTTATGAAAAGAGTCTTGTCAATGGTACCTCTAGTGTAACCATTCTTCAGGAGAAACTGAGACAATGTCTCATACCACAGCCTAGGTGCTTAGTGCAGCCCATATAGAGCTTTATCCAATTTGCACACATAGTTGGGATGTTGTGGATCTTGAAATCCTGGAGGTTGGCATACATAGACTTCCCTATCTATATCCCCATATAGAAAGGCACACTTGACATCAAGCTGGTAGACAGTGAAATTCTTGGATGCAGCATAAGCAAGGATGATCCTAACTGCCTCAAGTCTTGCAACAGGTGTAAAGACATCAGTATAATCGATTCCCTCCTCTTGAGTGTATCCTTGAACCACCAGTCTTGCCTTGTTCTTGATAATCAAGCCTCTATCATCTCTCTTGTTTCTGAAAACCCATTTAGTGCCTATAGGTACTTGACCAGATGGTAGCGGACATAAGTTCCAAACCTTTTGTCTTTTGAATTGAAGCAGCTCCTACATTGATTCAACCCAGCTACTATCTTTCAAGGCATCTTCCACATTCTTGGGTTTCATTTGGGATAAAAAGCATGAGTACAAACAGACATTCCCATTGTGAGTTTGTCCTCTTGTTCTCACGCCTTCAGAGGCTTCCCCTATGATGTTCTCAGCTGGATGAGTGTTGTGAATCCTAAGTCTAGAAATCACCTCCAGTTGCAAAGATAAATCCAAATTGGACATATTTTGCTCAGGAGCTTGAATACTTGGTCCAGCTGTTGTTTCAAACTCATTCAATGAGTACTGATTGAATGAAAGAGAAACATCATCATTTGTTTGCTGTGAACCAGCATCAACAGTTGCCTATTCCTTCACGATGTTGCTTTCATCAGCTTGGTTTTATGCATGGTCATCTGAAGAGGTTTGAAAGTCAACAGGTGAACTGCTTGTTGAAGCTCCACTATCTCTTGAGATGGTTATACTATCAGATCTTCTAATAGTGGGAACTTGATTTGCTGTAGCTCTTGGAGAACTTAAAATAGGTCTGGGAAGCTCAAACAGTTGATCATCATCAGAGTCACTTTGAGCACCTATTCTAGCTGAAACATTCTCACAAGATGGTTTAGAATAGTTTGGAAACAATTCTAAATCAAATATATGATCAGGGCTATTCCCCCTAACACAAGGAGCGTGCTCATTGACTACAATGTTGGAAGATTCCTCAAATTGTTGATTTTTAATGTTATAAACTCTATAAGCTTTAGAGTTAGAGGAATATCCCATAAAGATAGCATCATCCGACTTTTTAGCAAATTTTGCCAAATTGTCTTTTGTGTTAAGTATGGTACACCTGCTGCCAAAGGACCTTAGAAAGCCAATGAATGGTGGCCTCTTGTTCCATAACTCATAAGGGGTTTTTCCATGTGGCTTTACTATAAGGACCCTGTTCTACACATAGCATGCAGTGCTGACTGCCTCTGCCCAGAATGTTAGAGGCAGCTTTGAATCAGCCAACATAGTGCGAGCAGCCTCAATAAGTGTCCTATTCCTCCTCTCAGCAACACCATTTTGTTGAGGAGTTCTAGGAGCACTATATTGTTTGGTAATCCCTTTTGAGTTACAGAATGAGTCAAGAACGTGGTTCTTAAACTCAGTCCCTTGATCACTTCTAATTATTTTAACCTTGTGATCAATTTGATTTTCTATTTAAGAATAAAAGATTTCAAAGTATCAGCAGTTCATCTTTGGTTCTTAAAAAGAATACCCATGTAAATCTAGTAAAATCATCAACAATCACAAGGCAATATGATTTCCTTCCAATGCTCATTATACTTGTGGGACCAAATAGATCCATGTGCAATAAGTGTAATGGGGTGGTGATGGAGTTAACAACTTTGGATTTATGAGATGCCCTGTGTTGCTTCCCTTTCAGGCAAGCAACACAGTTATCTTTGCAGAAAAATTCCTTTTTAGGCAAACCATGTACCAAGTTATTTTTAGCCAATTTATTCATTGTCTTAAAATTTACATGACACATTCGTTTATGCCATAGTGTTGAATCATCACATTCAGCTTTGGAAACAAAGCATGATACTTCTCCTATTGGGGAAGCATTGTTCATATCCAGCTTGTACATATCCCCTTTCCTGGGAGATATAAGAAGCACCAATTCCTGAGGAATTGTCATCCCGTGTTTGAGGATTATGCACTCATGTTCTGTGAAAAGCATTTGATGCTTTTGATCACATAAGTGAGAAACACTTAACAGGTTGTGTTCAAGCTGTTTGACAAAGTTAACTTTGTCAACCTTTAATTTTCCGTTGAATATACTTCCTCTGCCAGAAATATATCCTCCGGCCTCACCTCCAAACTGGACAGGAACTCCATCATAATGTTGAAATTGTTGAAGGAGAGATTTGTTCCCTGTCATGTGCCTGGAGCATCCACTATCCACAATCCAAACATTGTTATTCTTGTCATATGGATGTCCCTGCACATAAGATGAGATGATTAGGTTTGATTGGAAACCCAAGCCTTGTTGGTCTTGGGTTCTTCCAATGATAGTGACATAATTGTACCAAAAGTTATGCATGGGGTTCAATGGATGTCTTTGAAGAAGAGGTTTGGGCTACAGCATCTTCCTTGATCTTCCATTCCATCCCATGGTTGATCATGGAGGATGAAGTTGTTGAAGCTTTTGTAGCTTGGCATTCTTCCGAAGCTTCTTTCTTTTCGGATGAAGCCTTCACCACCTTTTCTTCCGAAGCAGTCTTCTTCTGGGATGGTCTCAAGGGGACACTTTTATTCTTTTGAGTCTTGATAGCTTTAGCTTCCGAAGCCTTTTTCCTTTTGGAAGAAGGATCTTCTTCCGAAAGCAGCCTTGCTTCGGAAACAAGCTTTCCCTTTTTCATCACTTGAACCATTTGATATGGTCCAAATGAGAAACCTTCCCTGACTCCTTCCTTTTTAACATTATTTGCATAATGTGTGCTAGCAGGATTGTAGTAACAATCTTTGGGCATGTGGTTTTGCAGACCAGACATTATGCATGCAATGTTAATCTTTTGGGAACTTGAGGATTGCTGTTTCTTGTTCTTTCTCTCTTCATCAGCAACCTTTCCCTTTAACTTCTGATCCTTTGGTAGGATAGGGGTGCTGGTACTACACCCCTTTCGTGAATCAGAGTTTCCAACCACCTGGAATCCAGCTAAGATAAATACACCATTTTGCTTTGGGTCTATCTTCAGCTTAGACTCAACCACTTTCTTGGCAGTTTTTCTGGCTGCCTTAGCTCTGCTTCTTTTGGCTTTGGTGGTCAGGGTTTGATCATCATTGGTAGGAGAGGGTATAATTACCTGGTTCTTCCCTGTGATGGTCTCCATGGTTGCATCATTCTTTGACTCTTAAGAAGGTGGGTCAGCAGATGGGACCTCTTGCTCCTCAATACCACACCTTGGTTGTCTTATAGACTCATAGGAGTGTGGTGGAGCAATTTCAATTGTTCCCAACCCACCCTTGTTTTGGTAACAAAGTTTTGAGTGAGAGGATGATGCAAGAATGGCTTGGAAGTTCTGCTTGGAAATAGCATACTTCCTGGCTTGAGCCTTAGATGTGACAAGCTGGGCTTGAGACTCAGTCAATTTGGATATTAAATCCTTTATTTGAGTCTTATAGTTTATGTGTTTATGTTTTAATAGGGACATAGTTTTCTCTAACTCCTCAATTTTTCTTTGGTAGTCAGATTCAGCCCTTTTAAAATCAGATTTTAAAATATTTAAAGACTCAATATCGGATTTAATCTCCATATTATAGTCCTGATACAATTTAACCTTAGCAATACAGGCAGGAGTACAGAGATGTTCATATACCTTATTTTCATCTGTTCCGGCCATGAGTGCTTAAGCGGGAGTCACATCATGTACCATGAAGCTCCAATCAACTTCTTGAGCCATTGCAGCTGTTTCTGTTGACTTTCCGGTGGGCTTTGGTGTAGAGGGATGTGTGGAGGCCTGTGGGGTTCCCGGATTAGACTTGGGAGCCTTGCATTCCCTTGCAAAATGACCAAGTTGGTTACAGTTGTAACATTTGGCCTTGGTTTTGTCAAACCCAAATTTGTTGTTGATTGGGTTATGGGGAAATTGCCTTCCAGTTCTCTTAAAGAACTTCTTTGCTCTGTAGGTTAGTAGAGCCATTTTTTGGACTATGTCCACGTATTCCACGTCATCCGGGCTGAAGCACTCTAGATCATCCAAGCAATATTGATAATCATTTGAGTGTCCATTTCCTGAGACAAAAGCACAGCTGTCCTGAAAGGAGCTTTGCTGAGCTTGTTGAGACCTTGGAGTCTCAAGGAATGTGATGTATGGCTAAGAAGAACAAGATG
This sequence comes from Flaveria ramosissima, assembly GCA_025215565.1. Taxonomy (NCBI): domain Eukaryota; kingdom Viridiplantae; phylum Streptophyta; class Magnoliopsida; order Asterales; family Asteraceae; genus Flaveria; species Flaveria ramosissima. Next base: position 11,705,189 of record CM046046.1, on the reverse strand, counting down.
GCTGATGGGTGTAAGTCAAGTATTGTTGAGGCTGGGAGGTTCCTGAGCCTTCAGCAACCATTATAGCGTTGCTAGCAGGAAGACTCAAGGTTCTGCTTGTCTGATGGCCTCTCTTACTCTCCATTTCCAAACGATATCCATCAAGGATGCCATAGAGCTCAGTCATGGTGAGTGTATTCAGGTTCTCTGTTCTCTTGATAGAGACACAATAGAATGTCCACTCATTGGGTAATGCGCTCATGAACTTTCTTGTAAGGTCTCTAAGTTCATGAGCAATTCCCACAGATTGAAGGGAAGAAATGAGATCCATGTACCTGAAGTATTGCTGGCTAAGTGTCTCTCCAGCAACATAGGTGAAGTTCTCGAACTGCTGCTTCAGTGAGTCCTTCTTGGAGTCATATGAGCTTGAATACATTTGAGCAAGCGCATCAAACAGTTTTTTGGCAGACTTGCAATGCTCAAACCCCACCATGATGGAGTTTGGAATTGCAGTCATAGAACAGTCATAGCATTTCTGTCAATGTCCAGCTTCTTTCGGTCCTCATCAGAATAATCTTCAACAGCTTTCTCAATCATGGCACCGTTTCCACCAGCTACTTTTGGCTTATACGGGCCATTGACAATAGATTGCCACATCTTGCTGTCTTGATACCTGATGAAGCCTTCCATTCTTCTGCTCCATGACCTGAAGTTTTCAGGGGTGATGATGGGTGCTTTGGTCATCGTCCCCATCTCTACTTCATATTTGTTGAGGGCCATTTTGAGTGTGGTATAAAAAGGAGTGAAAAACAGGTTGATTAGGATGGTAAGATCTTACAATCAAGAGCCTAAGAAGCTCTGATACCAATCGCAGGATCGGGTTTGTCACTTAAACACTTGGATTTCTCTCAAACTCACTTATAGAACACTCAAATCAGATGAAGTAAAGTCTTTTATAAGAGTTGATAATAACATAATAAGTAGCAAAGAACACACAGAAATAATTTTCAAGGCACTTGTATATATTACTTCTCAACTCAAAGTATTACAAGACTCTTACAAGCATGAAACTTGAGTTACAATAAGAAACTATATATACTAGATCCTACAGCCGGATATACTTTGATAACAGCTGGAAACCTAAGACTAAAGCATATACTACAATGCTAAAGTTAAGGTATCTTAGATAAAGTATTATCTAAGATATGGTAGTCATGACATGTCCATGACTTACCTTTTGTCACCATCTATAGATGGCAATTGTACTAACTTATAAAGGTAAACAGTGGAATAAAGAATGGTCACCTACATAGCTTTTGAGAAAACGCCATGTAGTATCTCAGAGGTCTGCAGCGGAGTGTCAGGGAGACAATACTTATGTCCACTGGATAATAGTAGTGTCTTCTGAAGGTAAGTTGGCTTCGGAAGAACAAGTTCTTCTGAAGACACTTATACTTCGGAAGAGGCTTCTATACTTCTGAGGCTTGAGGACTTCTCTACTTTGGAAGTTGACTTCTGATCTGTCATTCTAAGTCTTGATCTTGGAAAGTAAGTTCTTTGTCTTCGGAAGTTGGAGTTTTCCTTCGGAAGTTAGTTTTACACTTTGTCTTCGGAAGAGCTCCTTTTTCCTTCGGAAGTTCCACACTTGGCTTCGGAAGTCCTTTATTTGTTGTACCAAAATATTCTAAGTGATTTGGTTTTGGTTGCACCAGACTTTCTAGATCCAACACAAGTTCAGTATTAAGCATGTTGGTTTGATGTGGGAACACGACTTGCTGAAATTCTTCTCTTGGGATATCCAGCTCGAGAGATTTTAGTCTGTTGAGCATATCCAAAAGTTTTGTGTCGACATAACCTCTTTCTTGCTTCAGCATTTTAACTTGATGATTCCATGCAGACGGAAGCAAGTCAAGAAGCTTTTGAATCTGTTCATGATTACTGAGATCTGGAACATGCTTCTTTAGATTATTTGCCACCTTTAAGAATCGATCAATCAAATCTGTCAATTTTTCTTTCTTCATTGCTGCAAAAGAGTCAAACCGGCTTTGTGCCGTTTTGAGATTATCTGATTTAAAGTATTCTGAAGATGACATTTTATTAATAATTTTTACAATTAAACGCCCCAAAAATATTTTTCCCAAAAATGTTAAAATTATTCTCTTCGGGGAAAAATAATTTTTTTTAATGTCACTCTATGCAGTTTGTTTTTTTTATTAAATCCTTTAAAATTTTTGAATATTTCTTTATCGCGTTAAAAAAATTAACTATTTCTTTGATTTTAAATGAGCCCAATTTTGTTATATTTTTTTATTGTTTTTAATGAGCCCACACAATAAGATGAACCCAATTAACAAGTAAATTAAGTACCCAATCCAAACCTAATTATTAACCCAATTGGAGAAAATTCTATTAACCAAGTTTTTTTATAAAACCCAGCCCAATTGTGTGAGAAAACCCAGCCCAAAGACAAAAAAACCCACAACCAAACACAAACTAAAACCCTAACACAAAGCACAACACACACACAAAGAGAAATATAGAGAGAGAGGCGTATGAGAGAAAGCCCTGATAGGTTTCCGGCCGCCTAACACTATTCCGGCGAACGGCCGCCTCTCCGGCAAAATTCCGGCGGCCGGAGATCTACAGTTCACCTCCGCCGGCGACTACACCACCTTACAGAACTGGCCAACCTCCACCACCTATAGAGGATTCCGGCAACGGTTTCGTCATACTCTCCCTCTCCCATGCCCTAAGCTCCCGCAACGTTTAAATCGTCAGCAAACTCCTAGCCCCCGATCTTGAGTGGGGGTTCCATGGCCCTCCGTCACACAAGTTCATGATGTGATTGCTCACCGGAGCTGATACCACCGCTGCTGAAACCTTCCAATTCGTCCCTCATTCGATCGACGCCTTTGGATCTACGGTCATCATCGAAGGCTGCGATCACCACCGTGAGGTCTCGTGGATCCACACATGGACCGTCGATTCGTAGGGGGTTATCACTCAGGTTAGAGTTTATTTTAACACCTCACTCACTGTAACTCGATTTGTTCACTTTACGAGACAGATTTCGTTGAATTGTCCTTTGGTTTGGGAGAGTAGCCTCTCGAATCGAGTTGGAAAATCGATTCCTGGTTTGGTTTAACGATATAGGCTTCAATTGAATCAAGTGATTGGAGAAATTGGAGTTGAATTTGATTGTGATTTGTGTTTTTGTTTGTTTTTGAAGAAGTGTTGTTGATGATAATGTTAGTTTCGCATAACCTTTGTAATTTCACAGTTTAACTTTCAGATTTACAGAAATATTTGTTTTTGTTTAAATCTCGCAGATTATTTTCTTAATTTCGCTAAATTAATATTTAATTTCGCATGTTGATAGTTTGGCCGGAATTTGCAGTTTCGCCGGAATTTGATAGTTTCGCCGGAATTTGACAGTTTCGCCGGAATAGTTTCGTCGGAGTTGCAGTTTCGCAGGAACTTCGCCGAAGTTTCGCCGGACGAAACTGTAATTTCGTCGGAAACTTTGAACTTTCGTTTAGAAAGGTGCTAAATTCGCTGGATGAAGATGTTGAAGCTCCATGAACACCAAGAACACACACACACTAGTGTGTGTGAGAGAAACTTTCAGATCTGAAGATTTTCTTTCAATTTCTTGTATACAATATGTTGCAGATGGGAAATATATGTTGTATATCTTCAAATTTGTAGTAGATTGTTGTAGATTTGACGAATTTATTGTATTTTTTAGATGAAATTTGAATTTTAGATCTACTTTCTCTCTCTAAACCCCCACTTTTTCTCTCTAAAATTCTGATGAACAATTTCAAATATCAGCAACAGATTCTTCTAATCTTCAATGCATTTGATCCAATAAGGCTCTAATACCATATTGTTAATCCAGGATAATCACACTTGAATCAAATCATGAAGATAATATATCAAATTCACACAAACACATTAAAACCCCAATTTGATCTATATTGATTGCATATAATTTTTACAAAGTGGAAACCCCCAATCAAATGGTCATTCAACCATTGGACAACACTAATGACAATTAACCTATTTATAGTCTAGACTAATATTCACTAATTGCACGTTAACCCCCTAGACTTAGGATAATTAATGGAAATTACATATTAAACATAAAAATGACTAAAACAAGATAAAATATATTTTGTTCACACAAAATATATTTATTACAATAAAACTCCTAGTCATCTAAATCTTCAGCGTCTCGTCTCGGTACTTCGTCTCGAACGTGTCGGGTTTGACTTGCGTTGACTTTGACCTTGACGTTGACTTTTGTTGACATTGACTGTGTTGATAATATAGACTATCTTGTACAACTCCAACACAGTTACCAAACCATTCTTAATTAATTTATTCATCTTTTTAAAGTTCACATGGCACATTCTTTTATGTCAGAGGAAAGACTTATCACTATTTGATTTAGATAGAAAGCATGAAACTTCTCCTAAGGGAGATGTTTCTTGCAACCCTTTCCTGGGGGCTCTGAGCAGGATATGCTCATAAGGAATGACCACCCGGGCTTGAAAACAATGCACTCATGCTCAGTAAAGAGCATGTTATGACTCTGATCACAAAATTGAGATACACTCAAAAGATTCTACCCAAGCTCCTTGACAAAGTTTACCTTCTCAAGGCTGAGCTTACAATTTGTGACCCTACCCCTTCCAGTTATGTAACCTCCAACATATCCCCCAAAGGCAAGTGGTCCTCCATCAATTTTCTCAAAATTTTGGAGTAGTGACTCATTGCATGTCATGTGCGTAGAACAACCACTATCAATGATCCATACATTCCTGTTTGTCTTGAGTTGTTCCTGCACAAAGGAGATGGTTAGTTACATTTGGAAACTCAAGCCTTATTGGTGTTGGGCTCATCAAAAGAAGTTAAAGACAAGGCAACAGTAATTGCTCCTATTGTCATGTTTTGATGATCATTTACTGACGTTGATGAAGAACTTTCTGTCACTTGGTCTTTCTTTGTCTTCCATATCACCTTTGGAGACTTTGACTTGACCTTCATCACTTCAGAAGTTTTGATAACTTTGAAAGTTTTGATGACTGAACCTTCGAAAGATCTTGCTAACATTGCAGCAGACTTCAGTGCCTCGGAAGTATTCCTTTCTTCCGAGACCAAATTTTCTACCGAAGGCAAATTTCCACTTGTTTGGCAATTTTGGGCAACAAAAGCAGTAAGCGGTTGGTGAATGGAGTTGGCAATGGTTAGTTGATTCAATGAAAGTTCATGATTAATCAGCTTTTCATGAAGTTCACTGAAAGTAATGGGTGTGTCACGAGCATACACACCATCAAGAATTTGTTTGTATAGGTTTTGATCCAGACCGACTAGTACGTTATCTGTGATATCCTCATCATCAAGTTTCTTTCCAAGAATGGATAATTCATCGACTAAGGTTTCGATCTCCTGCATGTAGTCGGTAATACTTTGATTCGGCTTCTTGGAACATTGCTTAAGTCGATGTTGAAGTTGCTTGATGTGGCCTCTAGATATTGATGCATAAGTATTGGAAAGAATTTTCCAAGCTTCCAAGGAGGATGAGGCATTAGTGAATAGAGGAATGATTGAGGGCGATAGACTGCCCACAATTGCTCCAAACAGCAGCCTGTCGTGGCAAAACCAAGCAGGGAAATCTATGTGAGGAACATAAGTACCATCAGTAGCCTTGGAGGGAGAAGGAGGTGGATGAGTTCTATCAATAAAGTTGTACAAATCTAGCCCATGTAATAAGGCTTCAACCTGCATTTTCCAGCCGAGATAGTTTGCGGAAGTCAGTTCAGATTTGCAGGAAAGGTAACAAGGTGCATGATCAGTTTTTGTCACTCAACACAGATATTAACTCTAAAATTCACTAACTCACACTCGGTTTGATGATGCAGAATCCTTACAGAGTTGATAATAATATACTAAGTAAGATAGAACACAAGAAAATAAATTTTCAAGTTAGTTGTATATATTACTTCTCAACTCAAAGTATTACAAGACTCTTACAAGCATTTCACCTGAGTTACAATGAGAAACTATATATACTACTACCTACAGCTGGATATACTTTGATACCAGCTGGAAACCTATGACTAAAGCAAATACTACATTGCTAAAGATAAGATATCTTAGATAAAATATTATCAAAGATTTGGTAGTCATGACATGTCCATGACTTACCTTTTGTCACCAACTAAAGTTGGTAATTGTACTAACTGATAAGGAATGAACAGTGGAAAAAAGTATGGTCAACTACATGGGCGTGGGAAAACACCATGCAATATATCATAGATTTGCAGCGGAGTGTTAGAAGGACCATGCTTATGTCCACTGGTTCATAGTAGGTTCTTCCGAAGGTTAATTCGCTTCGGAAGAACAAGTTCTTTCGAACCCACTTATACTTCAGAAGAGGCTACTTCTTCTGAGGCTTGAGACATTCTTCAGACCTTCATACTTTGGAAGTCATTGTCTTGATTTCTTTTAAGTGTTCAACTTCAGAAGAAGGAAGTGTTTGTCTTTGGAAGTTGGAGTTCCTCTTCGGAAGCTCTTTCAGACTTGACCTTCGGAAGCTCAGCATTTACCTTCGGAAGTTCAGCATTTGCCTTCGGAAGTTCTTCATCAGTTGCACCAAAAATTGTCTAAGTGTTTGTTTTGGTTGCACCAGCCTTACTTGATCCAACAAACTCCCCCTAGGCTGATGCTACCAAAAACCTCACTTGTTTTTACTCCTCAAAACTTTCAGCACCAGGGAGAGAAGATATTTATATGTCTCTTTGTTCTTCTTAGATGTGGTGCTGAGAAGTTTGTACAAATCTTTCGTGGACAGGAGATCCAGTCTGTCACTTTGAATGGTATTTACACTCTGTTGTGGCCCTCTAAAGAGAGTTAGTTAACGAAAGTTATACTCATACTCCCATCTTACTATAGACTCCAGTTCACGACCTTTAACCATTTGAAGAAAGTCTTTGCCTTTGGTTGCCGATCCTTCCTTTTCATCTTTCTCTCTTAGCTTCAACTCTTCTTCAATCTTGGCCCTTGCGGTTAGCTCAGCCAGATGAAGACTGCTCAGATGATTTCTGATGTGAGCAGCTATCTCAGAGTTGGAGGGATTGGAGAATGGTTTCTCTGCTAACACATCAATATCAAATCTGCTTAAGTGTAGCAGAGAGGAGGCATTAAGCCTGTTGGTCTCACCATTCTCTCTTTCCATAACAAAGTTATGAGAAGAGTCTTCGAACCTCCACTGGATTATTTTCTTTCTAGACACAAGGGCTGACTAGGTACCTTGTCCCCTTTCTTCTAATCCAATAGAGTCACCAGCCTTCTTCTTATCTTCTTATCTTATTTATTTAGCGAGTCAGAGTTGAGGGCAAAGAGTTTAACAGCCTGGTCTAGTGTTCCTCTTGGTAGATCAAGGAATTGTTCTCTAGTGAGGGAACATGAGGAGCCATCAACATAGGTTAGGTTGATTGACCCCTCCTCATAAGCGATATCGCTCAGAGTAGTACATTTGATGAGCTTTGTCTTGATCTCCTTGAATTTTTCTAAGGAAAGAGGTTTGGAGGGCTGAGAGGATGACTTAGGTGATTGTTGGGTAGGTAATGATGTTTGGGTTCTAGGAAGTGTTTTGAGTTTGAGGATGGGTAGTTGAGGTGGTTGTTGTGATTGAGTGGGTGAGGAAGAGGGTAATGTTGGTGGTGTGGGTTCAGGAGTGTATGGCTAAGTGGTTGGCTCGGTTTTGATAGGGAAAGGGATTGGTTCAGGTTGAGGTTGTGGTTGTGGTTGAGGTTGAGGTTGTGGTTGTGGTTGAGGTTGAGGTTGAGGTTTAGGTGTTGGTTTAGAAGTCATCCCCTGTACTCTTTTGTACATCTCTTTCCTTCTTCCTGAGCGAATGTTAGCCTTGATGTCACTGACATGTCGCTGTAGGGTCTTTTCTAACATGGGATCCACTTACCTGCCAAAGAAGCCATGGGCCTTGAGATAATTTTCATCCAGGCTTTGTCACCCATCTTCTTCAAAGCTACAAGTTTAGCTTCTTCCTCCTTCTTCTTCTTCTTCCTTAGCTTTTCCTTAGCATCCTTCTTTCTCTCTTTTTCCATTTGATCTTGTTCTTTTTTGAAAAGCCACAAGATCGTATCATTGTTGTGAGGAGTTAGTTCCTCAAGAGAGAATCCTCTGGAGCTTAGGAAAGCTATCCTTTCATTCCTAACCTGTTGGTCAGCTTCTTCTTCCTTTCTTTTCGTTTCTTCCTCTAAGGCCAACCTTGCTGCTTCTCCTTCTTGTTCAATCCGCAGCAGGGTTGCCTTTTCTAACTCAACCAGCTCCTCCAGTAATAGCAGGAGCACATCTTCATTAGCAGCTCCCAGATTGACAAGTCTACCAATGATCTCCACCCTCCTTCTATTGTTGATAGCCTTCTGGTTGGCTATAGCTGCTTTCCTACTTATGGCTAGTAGCTTCCCAGTGGGGAGTCTACCTTTTCTTTTTAACTTTTCTAAATTTTTTTCCTCTAGCAGTTCTTCCGCAGTCATCTTCCTCTTCCCTTTGGTGTCTTCGGAAGTTTGAGACTTGGGAGGTCCTTATGTAGAGGTTTCAGGTTGAGAGGTCGTGATTGGAGCATGTGGTAATGATGATGTTTGAGTGAGGGGTAGGTTGAGAAGGTCCTCACTATTTACCTTAGATGCTAGTTCAAGAATTGCATCTATGATAATTAGATCATCGGTCAGAGAAAATAACCCTTCCGCAGCTTCTATCTCAGCTTCGGAAGTTTGAAGAGATTCTTTCGAGGCTTTGACTTCAGCTTCAGAAGTCTGTGGGATTGCATTATCTTTCATAACTGTTTCAGTTGTTGGGCCATCAGTCCCCATTTCCCCTTCGAATTCAATCTCAGGTTCAATGTAGACCTTAGGTTGACCAACTTCCTTGACAGTGGTAGATGGTGCATTCAACCTTTAAAGCTCTTCAGCTCCAAAGTATACCACAGCGACGTCTGGGCTTGGTTGTTCAATAGAAGATCTTGTCAGGAACTTGGAAAAGAACCTGTTTAGATCTTTGAACATCCTTGGGTCCACTTGAAGAATGATTGGAGGAGGCTCAGGAAAAATTGTTACTTGTTGAGCAAGATATCTTGAAGTCAAAGTAGAAAGAGCTAAAGTTTATGGTTCGTCATGTGCTTGTCTCTGAACACTCTCCTCTTTTATGGTAGCATCATCTTGAGAGCTTGATGAGCTAGAGGAAGAGGTCAAAGAGACTTGAATAGGTACATGCCTAACATATCTCTTAATCTGTTTCTCAGCTCGTTTGGCCTTGAGACTTTCAATCTCAAGTTTCTGAGTGGCAGACCTATCTTCTAAAGTCTTAACCCTGGATTCAAGGTTTGAGAATTTAGAAAGTAGGTCATTTATGGTGAGTTGCAGACATCCCTCATCTTCTTTAGAAGAATCATACGGAGATGAGGTAACATACCGAGTATGTGCATCCTCACCACCAGATGTGGTTTCTTGGCACCCTGGTTTCCCCTACCTAATGATGTCTCTTTCAGAGTCATCAAAGGGCACAGTTTCCATAGATTCAGTCTCAGAGATGTTAGGACTGCCGTGAAGGTCCAATGAGGCTCCTTCAGTAGTGGCATCTGAATCTATATGAGTCCCCTCCATACCAGTGGGACTCACCTCAGTTTGGGCTTGCTGATGGGGGCTAGAGATCAGAGGTCTCTCTATGCTCAGTTGATCCTTAGATGGGAGTTGTGGATCAACCTTATGGCCTTGAAGAGACATAATCTCCTCATTAGATCCTATTAAAATGTCAGTAAACAATATGAAGGTTATGCCTAATGACCTGAGACTTTGATCATTGTCTAATTGCATTGAGCCTATGAGAGGGCTGTCCCTTTTTGGCTACTCAGGAGAGTATGGTGACTCATCTTGAGCAGCTTTAGCTTGGGTTTGGGGCTCATGGGATTGAGACTGAGGAGACTCAATGCCCATATTTAGGTCAAATATGAAGGAAGGTGTGACCTCAGACTGAGCGGGAGCCCATGTTTCCACTCTAGCCTTTTTGGATTGAAAGGGGGACTTGTTCAATCAGAGGAGATTGAACAAGGGTTCGTTTGGATCGTCTCTGATATGTGATTTTGATGGGGTGGGAAGGTAGATTTGGCATTAAGAGGGTTATTGCTGGTGTGGGTTCATCACCTGTGGGGTTAACAGGGATGTCACTAGGAGCTATGTACTCAATCATACCTGGAAGAAGTGAAGTAAGTCTTCCAGTAAAGTTGGTGGACATCCTCTTCAGCACTTTGAAGATGGCCGGCCTCATGTGAGGGACAGGTAGAGCAGTTGCACAGACAAGCTTACTCTGGTCTAGCTCACAGTTGATGATGTGCTAAATGAACCAGAGATATATGTAAAATGGTTCCCTTTGAAGGTTCCCTATCATATTGGTTAGCACAAACCTTCAATAGTTAAACTGGAGGCCTTTTACTAACCCATGAACTAGGCATCCTAGTTCATAATGGATTTGATCCCTCCCCCAGACTTGTTTGACAAGCAGGGAAGGACCATGTGAAGCAGGAACTTCCAGTTGTAGGAAAAGTTGAACTTGTACACAGTTGACCTGCTCACATCACCACCATATCCCATCTGGGTATATGTGTCATCCAGGTGTTCTTTACGGAACTTGATAGGAGAGCCTTCATCATGAAGCTCTAGATGCTCCTTAATGACTTGTTCAGATATGATCAATCCTGATCACAAATGCTTGACCTAAGAACCCTAACTCCGTTCTGGGTTACAATATGCCTGTTTCCTTAAACTTCGACCATGTGGTTTGAATAAACGGTAGGGTTAACAGTTAGGGCAGTGTAGTAAGTGGATTGGATAAGAAAGGAGATGATTTCAGAGAAGTCAGCATCCTTGGACGAGCCAAGGAGTGCGACTTGGTTGTGCTGAGGATTTAGTGCCATTTTTGAGAGAATGTTACAAAGTAATGAGTTTGAATTTGGGTAAATTGAAGGAGGAAGCTTTGGGTAGTAAAATCGGTAAAAAGATTAAAGGGGGTGAGTCGGAAGTATTTAAATAGGTGAAACTGGCGGATGGATAAAGTGAAGTGATGGTTTGGGGTATGATGTGACAAGGGTGGTAAGCTTAAATCCATTTAAAACTCCGACATGACTAAGAAAATCTTTACCTTTTTACAGAGTGGGGCCCAAAAGATTTTTGTTACACAGTAAAGCTTTCTTCCGAGTGTAAATGTTCTTCCGAACCCAATCTTACTTCCGAGAGTAAATTTATCCTAATAGAAATTTACTTCCGAGAGTAAGAAGGTCTTTCGAGAGAAGAGATTTTTAATTATCGGAAATAAATTTGATATAACATCAAATTTTCTTCCGAGGCAAAAAGCCCTTCAGAAGATAAAACTAATCTTGGAGGAATTTTCCTTCGGTAGATGAATAACATATATTCCGAGGGTTAATTTCTCTTCGGAAGAACTTACACTTAGTAAATATTCAAAGAAAGACCTTTTGTAACAGGGCTTAGATTATATTGACAAAGACAACACACATTTTAAAAAGGTGTTCAAATGAGATAAGCTAATCAATGTTTATCATCCTAATTGCCGTAATAAGATACTTAAATATTAGTTCATCAAATGCTTTGGTGAACAAATCAGCATATTGTTCATTTGAATCAACTTTGACCAATTTAATTATATTTTTCTCATGAATATCTCTTATAAAATAATACTTGATGCCAATGTGTTTTGTCTTAGAGTGCTTGATAGAATTTTCTGTAATGGATATAGCACTCTTGTTGTTAATGTGGTTAGGAGTGCTCATGAAGTAGAATCCATAGTCTATCATCTGGTTTTGAATCCACATAAGCTGAGCATAGCAACTAGCCACAACATTGTATTCAGCTTTAACAGTAGATGTTGAGACACATGATTACTTCATGCATTGCCATGAGATGGTCCTTCTACAAGAAATTGACATCCTCCTGATGTTGATTTCTTGTTGATGTTCCAGCCACCATAGTCACTATAAGTGTAGCCATAGAGATTGAAATTGGTGTTCGTTGGATACCAGAGACCCAGTTTAGGTGCTCCTTTGAGGTATCTAAGGATTCTCTTGGTAGCAACTAGGTGAGAACCTTTAGAGCAGCCTGATATCTAAGTCTACTTGTTGTGAGATACATAGAGATCCAATGATTGCCCTATACTGATGTTGATCAGTATCCTCCCATTCCGAGTCAGGACAAAGATTGTGATTTCTGGGTATAGGATTCTTTGCTGGCTTGCAATCTTTCATATTAAATCTCTCTATGATGTCTTTGACGTACTTACACTGGTTGATAAAGAACCTATCTTTCATCAGCTTTACCTAATTTCCAAGGAAAAAGTCCATTTTTCCCATGGAACTCATCTCAAACTTCTTCTTAATAATGCTCTCAAAGTCTTTTCACATTTGGTCTTTTGAGGAACCAAATATGATTTCATCAACATAAACTTGTACGAGCAAAATCTCTTTCCCAAACTTTCTTATAAATAAAGTCTTATTAATGGTAACTCTTGTGTAACCATTCTTCAGGAGAAACTGAGACAATGTCTCATACCACAGCCTAGGTGTCTGGTGCAGCCCATAGAGAGCTTTATCCAGTTTGCATAGTTGGAGTGATGTGGGTCTTCAAATCCTGGTGACTGGCACACATAGACTTCCCTATCTATATCCCTATATAGAAATGCATACTTGACATCTAGTTGGTAGACAGTAAAATTCTTGGATGCAGCATAAGCAAGAAAGATCCTCACTGCCTCAAGCCTTGCAACGGGTGCAAAGACATCAGTGTAATCAATTCCTTCCTCTTTAGTGTATCCTTGAACTTCCAGTCTTGCCTTGTTCTTGATGATCAAGCCCCTATCATCTCTCTTGTTCCTGAATACCCATTTTGTGCATATGGGTACTTGACCGGATGGTAGCGGACATAAGTTCCAAACCTTTTGTCTTTTGAATTGAAGCAATTCCTCTTGCATTGATTCAACCCAGCTACTATCTTTCAAGGCTTCTTTTACTTTCTTGGGTTCTATCTGGGATAAGAAGCACGAGTACAGGCAGACATTCCCATTACAAGTTTGTCTTCTTGTTCTCACACTTTCAGAGACTTCTCCAATGATGTTCTCAGCTGGATGAGCGTTATGCATTCTGAGCCTAGGGATCACATCCAGTTGCATGGATATATCTAGATTAGAAAAGTTTAGCTTAGGGTTTTGAACACTTGGTCCATATGTTTCACACTCATTCAATAAGGACTGATTGAATGAAGGAGAAACAACATCAGTATCAGTTGGCTGTGGGGAAGCATTGACAGTTGCCTGTTCATTCAGAATGCTACTTCCATCAGCTTGGTGTTGTGCATTGTCATCGAATGAGTTTTGAGGCTCATTTAGTTGACTTTTATTGAAGCTCCACTATATCTTAAGATAGTTATGTTGTCAGAATTGATTATTATGGGATCTTGATTTTCAGCAACTCTTGGAGAACTTGGAAGAGGTTTGGGTAACTCAACATGTTGGTCATCATCAGAATCACTTTGAGTACCTGTTCAAGCTGAAACATTCTCATAAGAGGGTTTAGAATAGTTTGGAAACAATTCTAAATTAAAGATGTGATCAGGGCCATTCCCCCTAACACAAGGAGTGTGCTCATTGACAACAATGTTGGATGATTCCTCAAATTGTTGATCTTTAATGTTGTATACTCTATAGGCAATAGAGTTGGAAGAATATCCAACAAAGATAGCATCATCCGACTTTTCAAGAATTTTTGTCTAATTGTCCTTTGTGTTAGGTATGGTACACCTGCTGCCAAAGGACCTGAGAAAGCCAATGAACGGTGGCCTTTTGTTCCATAGCTCATAAGGGTTTTTCCATGTGGCTTAATTACAATAACTCTAATATGCACATAGCATGCAGTGTTGACTGCCTCTGCCCAGAATGTTATAGGCAGCTTTGAATCAGCTAACATAGTTTGAGCAGCCTCAATAAGTGTCATGTTTCTCCTCTTAGCAACACTATTTTGTTGATGAGTTCTAGGTGCACTATATTGTCTGGCAATCCCTTTTGAGTTATAGAATGAGTCAAGAACTTGATTCTTAAACTCAGTCCATCACAACTAATTACCTTAACCTTGTGATCAATTTGATTTCCTATTTTAAGAATAAAAGATTTTAAAGTTTCAGCAGTTTCATCTTTATTTCACCCAATGGAGAAGCATTGTTCATTTCCAGCTTGTACATATCCCCTTTCCTGGGAGATCTAAGAAGCACCAATTCCTGAGTAATTGTCATCCTGAGTTTGAGGATAATGCACTCATGTTCAGTGAAAAAAATTTGGTGCTTTTGATCACAAAACTGAGAAAACTTAATAAATTGTGTTCAAGATGTTTGACAAAGTTTACTTTGTCGATTCTTAACTTGCCGTTGGATACACTTCCTCTGCCAGAAATGTATCCTCCAGCCTCACCTCGAAATTGAACAGGACCTCCATCAAAATGTTGAAATTGTTGAAGAAGAGATCTGTTCCCAGTCATGTACTTGTAGCATCCACTATCTACAATCCACATATTGTCATTTTTTTCATGTGGATGTCCCTGCACATAAGGTGAAAAAGTTAGCTTTTATTAGAAACCCAAGCCTTATTGGTCTTGGGCTTTTTTAATGATGACGATTTAATTGAACCAAAATTTGTGCGTGGGGGTTCAACAGATGTTTGTGAAGAAGAGATTTGGGCTGCAACATCTTGTTTGATCTTCCAATCCATCCCTTGTATAATCAAAGCAGATGAGCTTGATGAAGCTTGTGCAGCATGGTATACTTCTGAAGCTTCTTTCTTCTTGGAAGGAGCTTTCCTCACCTTTTCTTCCGAAGTAGTCTTCTTTTCGGAAGGTTTCAAAGGAACTCTTTTATTCTTTTGAATTTTCTTAGCCTTATCTTCTGAAGCTATTTTCCATTCGGAAGAATGAGTTTCTTTCGAAAGCAACTTTGCTTCGGAAACAAGCTTTCCTTTCCTGATCATTTGGACCATGTGATAGGGTCCAAATGTGAAACCCTCCTTGAATCCTTCTTTCTTAACATTTTCATAATGTGTGCTTGCAGGATTGTAGTAACAATCTTTAGCCATATGGATTTGTAGACCATACATTATGCATACAATGTTAACCTTTGAGGGATTTGAAGACTGTTGTTTCTTGCTCTTCTTGTCCTTATCAACAGTCTTTCCCTTTAACTTCTGATCCTTCAACAGGACAGGGGTGTTGATACAACACTCCTTTCCAAGATCAGAGTTTCCAACCACTTGGAATCCGAATGAAATGAATACACCCTTTTGTTTTGGGTCTATTTCAACTTAGACTCAACCACTTTCTTGGTAGTTTTTCTGGCTGCCTTAGCCCTGTTTCTTCTGGCTTTCGTGGTTAGGGGTTGATCATCTCTGGTGAGAATGGGTTGATTTACCCTGTTCTTCCCTGTGATGGTCCATAGGTGTATCACTCTTCAACTCATGGGAAGGTGGGTCAGCTGATGGAACATCTTGCTCTTCAGTCCCACATCTTGGTTGTCTAATAGACTTATAATAGTGTGGTGGAGCAATTTCATTGGTTCCCAACCCACCTTTGTTTTGATAACAAGTTTTTGAGTGGGAGGATGATGCAAAAATGGCTTGGAAGTTTTGCTCAGAAATAGCATGCTTCCTGGCTTGAGCCTCAGCTCTAAGAAGCTGGGCTTGAGCCACGGTCAATTTGGAGATTAAATCTTTGATTTGAGTCTTATACTTGGTGTGTTCATGTTTTAAAAAGGATACAGTTTTCTCCAACTCTTCAATTTTCGTTTTATAGTTAGATTCAGCCTTTTTAAAATCACTCTTAAGGATATTTAAAGACTCAGTATCAGATTTAATGTCCATACTATAGTGTGAGGACCGTGTACGTATGGAATACTAACTGATAATGCGTGAAACCAGATCAAATAGTGTGGAATCCTATTTGATTGGCGATCCAATCAGTGAGAACGCAATCCCGATCAATCTAACAATTAAAGAAACGTTAAGAACGAGTAGAAAACGATCAAATGCGAACTATGAACTTGGAATAGGCTTTCTGGACGCTCTGGACAGCTAGGTTATGAGTATGTGTCAAGAGTTACGTTTTTCCATGAAGTAAGTGGTATTAATAGGTTTGCAGTCTTCATTCGTGCGACTGAACCATTAACATGGTTCAGTCATGCGACTGATTCATACGCATGAGTAAAAGATCAGTCGTGCGACTGAGTCACTCTCATGTCTCACTCGTATGACTGATCCAGTCGTCTGGTTCAGTCATGCGACTGGTTCATTAGCATGATGTATTCATGCGTATGGGCCATAAGTATGGTCCATTAGCATGAATCATCATATAACAACTTCAAACCTATATAATAAGTTTATATATATGAATCAGATATAAGTAAACATCAAAGCACAAATCATATATTAATACATTGTTTCATTACACATATGTAAGCCATGACAGACTTTTACATTAAGCACATAAACTAGGGACATATGTATCAACAAACTTTCCCTTGGACCTAGTTTACTCTAGCGTCTGACATTCTTCATATGCTCTTCAAACCTCTTGTACTTCTCCTCTGTTGTGACTCCTGCGTGTATTTCATACGCAAAGCAGAGCAGTAAGACATTCTGGAATTGGAGAGCTTGTACAATATCCTGCGCGTCATAGAACAGTGGCCACTTGTATAAAGTGTAGACATCTTCAGCTGACAAGTTGGTAAGTGATGTGCTCCAAATTATACATAAAAATCCTATCAAAAGCACATCAATTATTCCTTAATATCTTCCTTAAAATGATGAAATGTACTTAAAAGTGTTAAATTGTGTTTTCAGGTGTTAAAAGCGCAAGATGGACAAAAGGAGTATATTTAACAAGAAATTGAAGTGATTAGAGCTTTGGACTCCAAGCATGGGGCCGTGCCTCATTAAGCACGCCCCCATTCCTTGCCAGAAACACACCCCCGTGCTAAATTAACACACCCCCGTGCTTGGACATCTGACAAGGAAAAAAGTAGTGTCCCCTAAAAGTAGACACGGGGCCGTGTACCATAAGGCACAGGGCCGTGCCCCACCTCCAACACGGGGTCGTGCCCCATTTAGCACGGGTCCGTGCCCGACACAACCTGCATGTACGAGCCGACCAACTTTCGTAAGCATTGTACTAGCACAGGGTCGTGCCTTTTAGGCACTGGGCCGTGCTTAAACACTCCGGAAAGCCTATAAATAGAAGCCTAAGCTCACAATTTTTGGCAAGCTTTGGTGGGGGAGTTACTATGCTGAATTCTCTCGGGAATCAAGACTTCAAGATCACTCGGAGGCTCGGGAGGTGCATACAACACTTGGAAGAAGCTTGGGATCACCTAAACGTCATCCATTGTGGATTATCGGTTTGATTGTTCCATTTCACCAATGATCACTTATCTATCTTCTTTGTTATCCATTGTTATGTTAAAGCTCATCAGGAGCTAAACTCTATTTATCATCCTAATCGGATGAAACTTATGTAATTTGTGATGAACTCATGGTGTGATAAATATTATGTTAATGTTATGGTGGTCTTTGGAAAACTATTGATGGGTAGCATCTACATTTGAACGGGAAGTTATAACTTTATGGTTTGTGATTGTGATTGTCATACAAGGTTGAAAACCGTATAATTAACTTTCATTCGCAAAACCGGTCTTCATAATAAATCTATGGCTAATGAACTAGAAATGGTTATTAGAAATCATATCACTTTAACTTTCTGATCATTTGCGGGTTCCCTTTTATTAGTTCGGAAACTTCAGTAATTGTTACGGTTTTCTAAAATTAATGGTATGTTAGGAAGGAACCTGATGAACTCTCTTTTTACCATTAAATTATGTTTTCAGAAATCGTATGTCAAATAGGACACAAAAGATTCACCTAGTTTACTAGGGCTTTGATCTGAGCAGTAAACTCAGCCTGACAGGATCAAGTCACTACGGCAGCAGGATAGACGAGAAATCGCGCCGGCTCATCTTTATAAACATTAACATAATTACATTAATCAATATCTTTAAATCACATCACCAATTCATCACAATTACATAAGTGGAGTCTAATTAGGATGATAACTTTTATTCCCTGGTTTTAAATCCAAACGCTTCAAATCTTAGTTTATTTTCTTTTTATTATTGTTTACTTTTAAACCCTAAAAATCTTTCCAATACAAATTATCACTTTCTTTAACAAAAACCAAATCTGATAGTCAAACATCAAGTTTGTTGAGTAGGCTAGGTGTGTCCACGGATTGATACTCGGTTCTTACCAACACTATATTACCACACGACAGGTACACTGCCTTTTGTGTGTGTGGTTTAGTATTAGTAACAACCAATTAAAACTGAATCTGTGCAATAAATCTTTATCAAAATATACACTATCTGCACTCCATCAAGTTTTTGGCGTCGTTGCCGGGGACACACGGCAGTTTGAAAGACAAACTAAATTTTTGACTATCTTGCATATAACCAGTTAATATATTTTTGTTTAAACTTCATTTTTTAGGTAGTTTGCCTTAGTTAGTTTAGTTATCTTTGCCTGATTCATTTTAAGCCTTAGTTAGTTTATGCTTCCTTAAGTTAGTGTATGTCCGATTCGTCTAGTTCTGAACTTGTTCGCCTCTTCCGGAACCCGAACGACTTTTCCGTCAAAGATTGCGCAAAAGATCACAACAATAAGCACCAGTCATTGAAGAAGACATTTTGGAAGATACACCATCCGAAGAAGACATGGCTAACGAAGACGAGGAAATGAAGATGACACACTATGCCACATCGTCAATAGATGGTTATGAGTCTAGTGTTGTCCAACCAGCAATAGCGGCCAAAAATTTCGAGATTAGGTCTAGTATTATCCAACTCGTAGAAAACTCTGTTCATTTCCATGGGTTACAAGACGAAGATCCTAATGCTCACATCTCACGATTCCTTCGTATCTGTGCGACCTTCAAAATCAATAATTGTTCAGACGACGCCATTCGACTAAGACTTTTTCCATTTTCACTTCGAGGCCGAGCCATCGATTGGCTTGATTCACTTCCGCCTGGTTCCATCACCACATGGGCGGGAATGGCTGAACAATTCCTTTTGAAATACTTTCCACCTGATCGCACTGCCAAACTAAGAAGCAGCATCACAAGTTTTCGTCAAGACGACGATGAATCATTACACGCAACATGGGAGAGATATAAAAGTCTCCTTCGGAGATGCCCACATCACGGACTTGATCTGTGGCTGCAGTGTCAAACCTTTTACGATGCGATCAGCGGAGCCTAGAAGCAAGCAGTAGACCAAAGTGCGGGAGGAGACTTCGGAAGTGTCACGCCAACAGAAGCATATCAAGCCTTAGAAAGAGCAGGTAAGAAGAGCTTTGCTTACAATCCTTTAAGAACCAAACCCAGTTCTAAGGGTATTTATCAAGTAGACTCTGAAACCCTAATTGCAGCCCAATTAGAAGCTCTAACAAAAAAATTTGAACAATTGCAAAGCGAGTTAAAGAAAACTCCAACACGATGCAACACATGTGGAAATTCACACAAGACCAACGAGTGTCCACAAGGCGTTATGATGGTTGAAGATGTTGACTACGTAGGAGGCCCAAAAAACAACTCGAATTACAGAGATGCTGGCAGTAACCAACAATCATCTGGATTCAACCGAAGGCCACCTTACCAACAACAGAAACCACCATACCAATGTCCAAGCAGTAGTAACCAAGACCGTGGAGCATCATCAATGGAAGAATTATTGTAGCAATTGTTGTTAACCACACAAGCCACAGATGAGTACATCCGGAAATCTGATCGAAGAAATGAGGAGAGGTTCCAAAGAAACAAAGCTGACATCAAAAGAAACAAAGCATCAACAGACCATAGAGCACCAAGTAGGTCAAATAGCACAACAACTCTCTGAAAGACCTCAAAGAGCTTTGCCCAGCAACACTGTGACAAATCCTAATGCTCAAGTCAAAGCCATCACCACCAGGAGTGGCAAAACCACTCAAGGTGATGCACCCGCATTACAACCCATCCTTGAAGAAGTAGAAACTGAAACTCCAAGTAATGCGAGTGATAAGCAAAAGCAACCTGTTGTTAATGAAGAACCAGCAAAGAAATACGTTCCACGACCACCTTATGTTCCAGCACCTCCATATCCAGGTCGTTTGAGACAACAAAGAATGGAGGCACAATATGGCAAATTCCTTGGGTTGTTCAAGCAACTCCACATCAATCTGCCCTTGGTGGAGGCCTTAGCACAAATGTCAAACTACGCTAAGTTTCTAAAAGGTGTCTTGTCAAACAAAAAGAAGCTGGAAGAGTTATCACACGTAGTTTTGAATGAGGAATGCTCTACAGTTCTTCAAAACAAACTACCTCAAAAGATGACTGATCCAGGAAGTTTCACCATACCTTGCTTAATAGGAAATCTTTCTGTCAGTAATGCGTTAGCTGATTTAGGTGCTAGCATTAACCTTATGGCTTATGCGGTTTTTGAAAAATTAAACCTATGAGAACCTAGACCTACCCGTATGAGCATCCAGTTAGCTGACCGTTCTGTTAAATATCCGAGGGGCATCGTTGAAAATCTCTTAGTTAAAATTGGCAAATTCGTATTTCCCGTTGATTTTGTGATCCTAGACATGGATGAGGACAAAAATGTTCCTCTTATCCTAGGTCGACCTTTCTTAGCGACTGCTCGAGCCCTCATTGATGTTTGTACAGGCAAACTCACGCTTAGAGTAGACGAGGAGGAAGTAACTTTCGATATAGGCCAATCCATGAAACACCCTCAACATCATGATGACTCACTCTATTACGTTGATGCTTGCGATTCGATCATAAGCCGTCATTTGAAGGAAACCCTTCAAAATGAAGCTTGCAACACTCAGTTAATAGAAGTCCAAATCATCGAACCCATCTGTGAAAACCAAACCATTCCAGAACTTGAAGTTGACGAAACATCATTTCATCAAGAAGCATTTGAGATCATTGAGCAAGACTTAGAACCAAAAGCCAAACCTTCTATCGAAGACCCTCCGGTCTTAGAGCTCAAAGAACTTCCATCTCATCTCGAATACGCTTTTCTTGAAAACACATCTCAACTTCCTGTCATAATCTCATCCGCCTTATCAATTGATGAGAAGAACAAGTTGCTCAATGTGCTTAAGGCACACAAACGAGCAATTGCATGGAAAATCATAGACATCAAGGGAATCAATCCATCCTTTTGCACTCATAAAATATTGATGGAGGAGAACTTCAAATCCGTCATTCAACCTCAAAGACGTTTAAACCCGAGCATGCAAGAGGTGGTGAAGAAAGAAGTAATCAAACTGCTAGATGCCGGTTTGATTTACCCTATTTCTGATTCGCCTTGGGTCAGTCCCGTCCAAGTTGTTCCAAAGAAAGGAGGAATGACTGTTGTAACTAACGAAAGAATGAGCTTATTCCCACTCGTACGGTTACAGATGGAGAGTTTGCATAGACTATCGCAAACTCAATGACGCCACAAGGAAAGATCACTTCCCTCTTCCTTTCATCGACCAAATGCTTGAGAGATTGTCTGGAAAAATGTTCTATTGCTTCCTGGATGGTTTCTTAGGTTATTTTCAAATTCCTATTGCTCCCGAAGATCAAGAGAAGACAACATTCGCCTGTCCATATGGCACATTTGCTTATCGGCAAATGCCCTTTGGATTGTGTAATGCTCCTGCTACATTTCAAAGATGCATGGTAGATATTTTTCATGACATGATTGAACACTCAGTGGAAGTTTTCATGTATTATTTCTCCATCTTTGGAAACTCATTCGAGCAATGTCTTGAAAACCTGGAAAAGATGCTAGTCAGATGTGAAGACTCCAACCTTGTTTTAAATTGGGAAAAGTGCCACTTCATGGTTACAGAAGGAATAGTGTTAGGACACAAAATCTCTCGAGCAGGGCTTGAAGTCGATCAAGCCAAAGTCGACACTATTTCTAAACTTCCGCATCCCACAACCGTGAAAGACATCAGAAGTTTCCTAGGACATGCAGGATTCTACCATCGTTTCATTAAAGATTTTTAAAAAATCGCTCGACCAATGACTCAACTTCTGCAGAAAGACGCGAGATTTGTATTTTTTGATGAATGCATTAGTGCATTCAAATTGCTTAAGGAGAGATTGGTAACTGCTCCAATCATGGTTTCCCAGATTGGACGCTACCATTTGAACTCATGTGCGATGCAAGCGAGTTCGCGGTAGGAGCTGTCTTAGGACAGAGGAAAGACAAGCAATTTCACCCAATTCATTATGCGAGCAAAACCCTAAACGACGCACAAGAAAACTACACTACCACCGAAAAAGAACTTCTTGCGGTAGTTTTCGCATTCGACAAATTCCGCTCGTATCTCATCCTTTCAAAGACAATTGTTTACACCGATCATGCAGCCCTTCGTTATTTGTTCAACAAACAATTTGCAAAGCCGAGATTGATTCGTTGGATTCTTCTGCTTCAAGAATTTGATATCGAAATTCAAGATAAGAAAGGAGCGGAAAATCTAGCGGCTGATCATCTCTCGCGTCTTGAGGATTCAAGTCCTTCACAAACTGAGGAAGCCAAAATAAACGACAATTTTCCTCACGAATTCCTTATGCACATTCAATCCTCAATCGATGAACATCCTGGGTTCGCCGATTTTGCAAATTACTTGGCAAGCGGAATCCTTCTCAAAGGAATGACTTATCAGCAAAAGAAGAAGTTCTTTACTGATATCAAACATTACTATTGGGAGGACCCGTATTTGTTCAGAATCGGTGCAGACCAACTCATTCGAAGATGCATATACGGAAGTGAAGCAGAACAAATTCTAAGGCACTGTCATGAAGGACCCATAGGAGGACACCATGGAGCAACCTTAACAGCCAAGAAAGTATTCGACTCTGGATTTTACTGGCCCACAATTTCAAAGATGCTCATAACATGGTACGCACCTGTGATGCATGTCAAAGAGCAACCAATATCTCAACACGGGATGAGATGCCTCAGAAACCAGTTCAAGTATGCGAGATATTTGATATATGGGGTATTGATTTCATGGGGCCATTCCCGGTGTCATTTGGCAATCGTTACATCTTGGTAGCAGTTGATTACGTTTCAAAATGGGCTGAAGCTCAAGCCCTGCCTACTAATGATGCCAAGAACGTTGTCAAATTCCTTAAGAAACTATTTTCTCGTTTTGGTGCCCCCAAAGCTCTGATTAGTGATCGAGGAACTCATTTCTGTAACAATCAGCTTGAAAGAGCAATGGCACGTTATGGAGTTCACCATCGCTTTACAACTGCTTACCATCCACAAGCGAATGGGCAAGCTGAAGTCACTAACCGAGGTATCAAACGAATCCTTGAGAAAACTTTAGGTCAGAATCACAAGGACTGGTCTACCAAGTTAGATGATGCATTATGGGCTTTTCGAACAGCCTATAAGACTCCCATCGGCACAACACCGTTTAAACTAGTTTATGGGAAGTCGTGTCATCTACCTGTAGAACTAGAGCACAAGGCCTTTTGGGCACTTAAAGCAGCAAACCTAGACCAAGACCTTGCAGGAAAGAATCGATTCCTACAAATTCACGAATTGGAGGAATTGAGGGAACAAGCGTACGAAAACGCTAGGGTTTATAAAGAAAAGACAAGGAAATTCCACGATGCTCGATTAAAGAGCACAAAACAATTTCATGTGGGAGAACGTGTCTTACTATATAACTCTCGTTTACGTTTATTTCCCGGAAAACTGAAATCACGTTGGTCTGGACCTTATACGATCAAAAACGTGTTTCTGAATGGTGCCATTGAAATTTACAACCACGCAGGTTTAAGTTTCAAAGTAAATGGTCATCGTTTGAAACCGTATAATGATGGACCAACCAAGATTTCTTCGAAGGAATTAAACCTCCACCCCAACGAAAACTAAGTGTGGGGAAGGGTCATGCCGAAGACCCGAAACTTAAACGCGGCACCTGTACATAAATGTTTCTCACTTTTTAGCATTTTTTAGGACTTCACAAGCACAAGCACGGGGTCGTGCCTCATCAAGCACGCCCCCGTGTCTCTGAAAAAATTTTCCACGATCTCCGCTGACGACTCTGGAACATTGCAGGTCGAATTTAAGACGATTTCTGACAAGCACGGGGCCGTGCCTAGCCAAGCACGCCCCCGTGTTCACTTTTCACGACCTGTGTATAAATACCACACTTGTTCCATTCTTTCATCACACTTATTCCTGCTCAAAAACGTCTGAAAAATGAAAGAATCAAGTCACGGAAGCTCAAACTGGAATCCTGCGAAGAAACAGCGTTCTGAAACGCGAGAGCCGACGACTCAAGAATATTTCTTCAAAATGCATGAACTAATCAAGCAATTGACATAAATGAACCTCGTTGCTTCCCAACGTTTAGCTGAACTTATCCAAAAAGTTCAACAAATGAGCGAGGAACTCATTTCCATTAACCGGCAGCTTGCGGAATTGAGCAACCGCACTTCTCACTATCCCATGCCAAACCTTCCACACGAAATGTGTGGAGGTTTCTTTTAGAAGCATTCCGTGATGTGTTAAGTGCGTCGTTGCGCGTTAAAGAGTCTGGTTTTGCTGTTTCAGATTCTCGGCTTTTAACGTATCGTGTAACCGTAGGATCCTAGGGAATGTAATTTTCAATTTGGCTTGTGTTATTTAACTATAGGACTATTTTCGTATCTTTTCTGATGATTTGGAAGTGATAAAACTTAACCGGGAAAATTACACAACGCGCGAAACTGAAAAACAAAAAACAAAAGACTGAAACCGAACACTAACACATGAACACGGCCCCGTGCTCAAAGAGGCACGCCCCCGTGTTCGACAAAAAATGACACCACCTGACATTTTTCAGCCTTTTTTCTTGTTTCCCATCAATTTTGCATGATAAAAACCGAACTAATGTGCCTGCAAAGTCGTATCCACTTTCAATTCCATCTTGTTTTCCATTTTTCTTTCATCTTTTCAAGTGTTCTTGCAAGAGTATTTGGCCAAGAGGTTAGTATACTAATTCCTATGATTATGAAAGTCATTTACATGTAGTTAGGTGATTAGGTCTCTAAACAACCGAAATCCTAGCAATTATGTGTAAACACTTGTTCTTAAACGTGTTATGGAATGATGAATGCTTTTAACCTACTTGTTCATGTTTATTCTTGTAGTAGATTAGTGTTAATTAGTATGTTTAGTTAGATATTAGTATGTTTAGTTAGTTAGTTAGTTGTTTTCTTTATTGTTAACAAGACTATCTTCATAATTCGTGGTGAAACCTTTGTTAATCATGTTCAAGTTACAAGAATTCTCAAGTGATGTAAAACAATATATTTTGAGTATCTTGAATTATTAACAAATGATTAAAATGTTAAAGTATAATCTTTGATTTTTAAAGCAAGAAAATGTTAAACCCATGCTTAATCAACGATTTACAAACAAAACCACGATTGCTCGAGTCAAGATTTCATGCCTAAACATGTTAACCGCACCCCCACGTTTTACAAAGCGCACCCCCATGTTCAAAAAGTTTTCCTTGGATGATAAATTCTAACTATTTTTGAACATGAATTGAATCATTATGATGTTATGTCTTGAAAAACATATGATTTTCACTAACATCATGAAACTGCTTAAGAAATTTGTTTTGTCTAGATTAACTTATTTTTAAAATTTCAGGATCATGGATCATCCCTACTTACATTTTGAAGGGAGCCGCGAGAGATGGTGTCATGATAGACTTCAAAGATTGCTACAAAGGGTCGAAAGATCCCACTTACAAGCAGATGAAGAAACACTAGCGGCAGTCGGACAGCTAGAAAGATATAATAATTTATTAAGTGTTCAGTGGAAACGTTTATTCTCACAAAATAGACCTTCCGTTTATGAACTAACTCTTGAATTTTTAGCATCTTTTAAATTTAGCATGAAAGACTCTGATCCTTGGGATGAAAGTGCAGTTTCATTCAGACTAGCTGGGAATTGGCATAAAACATCCATTGCCTTGTTCGGTGTCTATCTTGGAATATACACGGAACAAGAAATGGAGGAGGAGGCAATATCTGGAATGCCGGCGTATCATACCTTCCCGGACGAGGAAAGTAGAGACGCGGAAAGTGGTGCAATGAGAAAGCATTTTGGGAGCGGATTGGAACCGGAGGGTTCAACTCGAGCAAAACAAAAAGCAGTCAGATACGAGACCCGCTGCTGCGATACATTCATCGGTTACTCAGCCATTCCATAACAGCTCGTGGTCAAAGCGAGGGAGTTGTTAATTTGAGGGACTTGTTTATTTTATATTGTATGGTTAATCAGTTGCCATGTAATATTGGGTATTTGTTTTGTAATCTTTTTGCCAGGAATGCGATTGCAGGTGCTCCAACACCCATGTTTGGAGGAAGCTGGATTTTGAACTTATATGAAAGCTATGGTTATAACACTGAGGGAACCGTAGGAGTGATGCCGGACTGTTAGACTTGAGCATTTGTACAAGTATGTACATGGTGACAAGCTTACCAAATGGGCAGCCGAGATTCATGGATAAGAAGGGACAAATCTGGGATCCGGCGGATCCCGAAGAAATTATCATGGACCTCGACATGCCGATACAGCCAGAAGGAGCCGGAGCTGGATCTTCAAGTTCACGTACAAGGGAATTCCCAACCATGTTAGACCTTTATGAGTCAATCCAAACCACCGAAACCCATGCAAGCGATCATTTGAATATGCCCAACGAGCCTTCAACCGAGTCGAAAATCTGCATTCCCGAGTCGATGACTTGAGCAAAGATGTCACGTACATCAGAAACCGAATGTACCACGAGTGGGGGGATATCCCACCACAAAGCCCTTGAAAACCGTATCATTTTCGGGGCCTCAGCACAGTTGTTTTGTGCCAATCTATCTTTTAATTTATGTCGTTTTGTTTTTATTTTGTGTGTTTAGGATTTTAATGCTTTCAATAAATTGGTGACATTTCAGGTGATACCGAGGATTCTAACAACGCGAGGGCAACCAAACACAAGTGAAAAATTCATCATTTTAGGGGAGTTATTTCATTACCCTTTCTCGATCTTGAATATGTTAATCACATTGAGGACAATGTGAATTTTAAGTGTGGGGATGGGAGTAATGCATTTGACTTTGCTAAAAAGGTCCAAATTAAAATTTTTAAGAAAAGATCACTTACCAAGTAATTTTTGTGACAAGAAACCAAAAATTTAATATAATTTTTGATAAACCAAATTATAAATATACGTTTTCAGGAAATAAAGAAGTAAATCCATGACGTCCAAATAAAAATTGAAAATGTTTTTTGTGATATCCTTAAAAGCAATAATCTAGTAAAATATTTAATCATGTAAAATGAAACACTTTTACCCAATTCCATCCGTATGTGAGTTTATTTTTGAGCCTTAAACAAGCTTTTGCAAATTGCAATTCTACTTTCATTCTGGATTTAATTGAGGGTGCCATATGATACGTGTGATTAGAACTTGCTTTGGGTATACATTTCAAGACCTTAATTAGTATTTGTTGCATAAAAATGAGTTAGGCACTAGGAAACCTTAACCATTCAAGCCCCAACCATTGTCTTTAATTTTCCTTACCCGAACGTCAACCCTAGTTAGCCCCGTTGAGCTTAAACGTTTTTATCTTTCAATCACCCGAGTCACCAAGTCACTTAACCAAAAAGCCTTCAACAAACCCGTTTTCGTTAAAGACACGTTTTTGGCTTATAAAAAAAATATAAAAAATAATAAAAAAATTTGGTCTTTTACCGGCAGACCTTAAAGAACTGGAATGCATTCTTTTGATTTCAATTTGCTTTGTTGCCTTCATCACGCAAAACCGGGACTTCCCCCGGAAATCCGCGAACAATTTTCAATCTCACGTTTGACGCAAGAAAGAAATGGCGAAAAAAGGAACAAGTTCCGCCATTTTGTGGGATTTCAAAAAGTGCTATAAAGAGACGGGCAAAAAGATATGAAAGATGCCCGAATTGTGGAAATTGGTCCCATAATGGAAAATGCAAAAAGAATCAAACTGAATCTCAATACGAATACACAGAATTAATCCGATTGGGTGCTATTAGGCTTCAAGCCGAACGATCCTTGAGAAAGGAAAGTTTTGTGTATCTTCGGGTAAAAGATGAAGTACGATTCTTGAAAGCAAAATACGGTCTTGACAATCTGACCTTAAACGAGTCCTCAAGCTAGCATATCCCTTCTAGCTTGAAGTATTGTATAGGGAACCTTTATTGCTTTCCTTGTAGTTATGTTAGAAAAATAAGCCAAGACCGTCGTCTTTAGCAATTAGCCACTTTTTCCAAATATTCCATACCCGAGCCCGAGCCAAGTTACAACCCATCAAAGACCTAATGATTTATGCAAGTTAATATCTAAGTAGGTGGAGATTTGATCCCTTAACAAGCATATGATTTCACACGTATTCATACTAGGCAATTGAGTGTATTAGTCATACTTAATCTTATTATGACTCCATATATTTAGCCGAGTGTGAGTGCATCTTGTGAGAAGTGTGGATTTTTACATGATAATAATCTTTACTAACCAACCTATTGCTTGCTAGGATATCATTTTACATGTGCTTAGAATATTTATATTGGATGAAAATAGTATTTACTTGCATATTTCTCGAAAGACATGTTTATAATTTGATTTATTTGGTTTTTGGTGGAATTGTCATTTTAAGTGATTTTTGCTTGAGGACAAGCAAAGTTCAAGTGTGGGGATGTTTGATGTGCTCCAAATTATACATAAAAATCCTATCAAAAGCACATCAATTATTCCTTAATATCTTCCTTAAAATGATGAAAATGTACTTAAAAGTGTTAAATGTGTTTTCAGGTGTTTAAAGGGCAAGATGGACAAAAGGAGTATATTTAACAAGAAATTGAAGTGATCCGAGCTTTGGACTCCAAGCATGGGGCCGTGCCTCATTAAGCACGCCCCCATGCCTTGCCAGAAACACACCCCCGTGCTAAATTAACACACCCCCGTGCTTGGACATCTGACAGGACAAAAGTACTGTCCCCTAAAAGTAGACACGGGGCGTGCCCCACCTCCAACACGGGGTCGTGCCCCATTTAGCACGGGGCCGTGCCCGACACAACCTGCATGTACGAGCCGACCAACTTTCGTAAGCATTGTACTAGCACGGGGCCGTGCCTTTTAGGCACGGGGCCGTGCTTAAACACTCCGTAAAGCCTATAAATAGAAGCCTAAGCTCACCATTTTTGGCAAGCTTTGGTGGGAGAGTTACTCTGCTGAATTCTCTCGGGAATCAAGACTTCAAGATCATTCGGAGGCTCGGGAGGTGCATACAACACTTGGAAGAAGCTTGGGATCACCTAAACGTCATCCATTGTGGATTATCGGTTTGATTGTTCCATTTCACCGATGATCACTTATCTATCTTCTTTGTTATCCGTTGTTATGTTAAAGCTCATCATGAGCTAAACTCTATTTATCATCCTAATCGGATGAAACTTATGTAATTTGTGATGAACTAATGGTGTGATAAATATTATGTTAATGTTATGGTGGTCTTGGGAAAACTATTGATGGGTAGCATCTACATTTGAACGGGAAGTTATAACTTTATGGTTTGTGATTGTGATTGTCATACAAGGTTGAAAACCGTATGATTAACTTTCATTCGCGAAACCGGTCTTCATAATAAATCCATGGCTAATGAACTAGAAATGGTTATTAGAAATCATATCACTTTAACTTTCTGATCATTTGCGGGTTCCCTTTATTAGTTCGGAAACTTCAGTAATTGTTACGGTTTTCTAAAATTAATGGTATGTTAGGAAGGAACCTGATCAACTCTCTTTTTAACATTAAATTATGTTTTCAGAAATCGTATGTCAAATAGGACACAAAAGATTCACCTACATTACTAGGGCTTTGATCTGAGCAGTAAACTCAGCCTGACAGGATCAAGTCACTACGGCAGCAGGATAGACGAGAAATCGCTCCGGCTCATCTTTATAAACATTAACATTATTACATTAATCAATATCTTTAAATCACATCACCAATTCATCACAATTACATAAGTGGAGTCTAATTAGGATGATAACTTTTATTCCCTGGTTTTAAATCCAAACGCTTCAAATCTTAGTTTATTTTCTTTTTATTATTGTTTACTTTTAAACCCTAAAAATCTTTCCAATACAAATTATCACTTTCTTTAACAAAAACCAAATCTGATAGTCAAACATCAAGTTTGTTGAGTAGGCTAGGTGTGTCCACGGATTGATACTCGGTTCTTACCAACACTATATTACCACACGACAGGTACACTGCCTTTTATGTGTGTGGTTTAGTATTAGTAACAACCAATTAAAACTGAATCTGTGCAATAAATCTTTATCAAAATATATACTATATGCACTCCATCAGTAAGCCACATTGGGTCAAATACCCTAATAGTTTCCATTTTGCCCTCTCTATTTAGAACTATGACTGCTTCACCCGTCCTTCAGTCATAATACCACCATTTGAAATGTGGAGTGAAGTCCTAAGGCATTTCATGTAAGGGAATCTTCGACATCGTGCGCGGGGGACTCCACTTCAACACTACTTTAGGCTTTCCAGATATGGGATCCAGCTAAGACTTGCGAATAAACCTCTTCGGTTGTTGAGGTCTGAAGTTTACCCATCTGGTGTGGTATTCCTTCTTTAATGCAGCTTCAAACCAACCTGACATCTTTCTAGGATCAGCATACAATAGATTTAAGCATGCTAGTCGGTTGAGCTCAAAGCCTGGTAGAGTTTTCAGATCAAGAGGATACCTAAAGTACTCTATTCCCTTCTCCCTTTTTACAGCATAAACGTTTTACGTCCTCAAAATACGGCCACGCTATGATCTTGCCAGACACCTTCTGATGTTTCTTGACTTTGTAGAGTTTTGTGTAGGCATATTGCTTTGGAGCTATGCGCTGGGCTCTTATTTCAGCAAAACAAGCTGCCCGTTCAGCCTTCTTTATATCAACATCTGCATCCGAGGCTTGGGCTTGGCTTTCATCCTTATCTTTTTCTTTCTCCATTTCATCCAGTTTTTCAAATGTAGCACTGCCGAGAGTGTCACCCAAGTTGGGGATCACATATCCCTCTTGGTCAGTGTACTCTGGATAGTGGTCAGACGTGACATCCTCTATCTCTATTTCATCAACATCGTTCAGCTCATTATCACTTATAACATCGACATTTGGAGCGTCTTTGACGAGCTCTTCAGGAATCAGTCTGAACATCTCAGCAAGTTGCTCATCCGTCAGATCGTGTATAATTTCTCCTTCTTCGGGAGTGTAGCTCATTGACCTTCTCACGATTCCTTTCAAATCAAGAACCATGGTGAATTGAGACTTGATTTGCTGAAGGGGAGCAATATCGTATTCATCTTGCTACGAAGTTTTATCTGCTTGATTTAAACATTTAACACAACAATCATTAGTAGTTAATCAAGACATTTAAACGTAGATAAACATAGATAATCATAAGTTACATTAATGTAGTATACGAATCAAGTACAAAAGTTTTTAAATACAACACATCTAATCAGTCTTTTATCTTGATCGGTCAATTCTTCAAATGGAGGAGCTGAAGACGAGGCTCCTTCATCTTGAGTTCTCTTAGAGCACCTCGCCTGAGCCTGGGTAGAAGCTAATG
This sequence comes from Flaveria ramosissima, assembly GCA_025215565.1. Lineage (NCBI taxonomy): Eukaryota > Viridiplantae > Streptophyta > Magnoliopsida > Asterales > Asteraceae > Flaveria > Flaveria ramosissima. The sequence continues at coordinate 11,673,314 of CM046046.1, read as the reverse complement.
CAGCAGCATCACCTTCTTCGTCATCATCATCTCCTTTCTTCTTTCCACTCAGTCCATCATCATCACCCTCATCTTCTTCACCAGAATCATCATCATCATCATCATCATCATCATCATCATCATCATCATCATCATCATCATCATCATCATCATAACCTTCCCTGATCTTTAAAGGCTCATCTTGGGATCCTTTCAGCCTGAGCATGATCTTCTTGTTCTTTGCCTCCAAATCCTCAATCCTCTTAACCGAATGAGCATTCTACTCGCTGAGTTGTGTAATCTGCTCAGCCTGAGTAGCATTTAGCTCCATAAGCTGGTTGAGCTGTGCAGCTCTATGCTAATTGGTGGCCAGCAGCTTCAGCACCATCCAGTTGAGGTTGGCTAGCTGTTCCTCTACCCCGATGGAGGACAGAGTGGATCCATGGCTCAGTGGGACTTGAGCAGATGTCCTGGCTCGTTGGGTGGTTGTAGTGGTGGTGGATGTGGTGAATATGGGGATAGAATAGGAGTGGATGGTGAAGGGGTGGCTGTAGTGGTGGTGGTAGGAGGTGTGCTAGTGGTGGTGGGAGGTGTGGTAGTGGTGGTAGGAGGTGTGGTAGTGGTGGTGGTAGCTGTGGTAGAGGTGGTGGTAGCTATGGTAGAGGTGGTGGTAGCTGTGGTAGAGGTGGTGGATGTGGTGGTAATCAGGGTAATCCTCCTCCTCTTGCTCTTCATTCCATGGGGCTAAGCCATTCTCTTTTTCCTTGAGCCTTTGGAAGAGGATGCTCCCCTGGGCTGATAGGATGGTCAGGGATGTATGATGGATCAGTATCAGTAGTAGTAGCATCCTTGGACTCACCCTGGCGTCCACAAACCGCCGCAATCCCTCTCTCCGTTGCAACAACCTTACTGCCCACCGTCCTTACCAGCGGCTCCTCATCTGACTCTTCCTCCTCATCAGGCAGGAAGTCTTGATGGAACGCAGCCCTCTCGGTTCCACCCTGTGTGGATGGTGAAGATGGAATATCAGTGGCAGTGGCCCTAGATGGAGTGGGGCCAGTATTTCCACCATCTTCACTGTCATCGTCGTCGTCGGTGGGAAAAACTATAGGCTCAGTATCCGAGTCACTGTCATCGTGACGCCACTTTTGCGAGCGGGCGCCACGTAGTCCTCCCGAGCCAGATGCCCAAACAATCTCCTGACCGGGGGCTTCACCTGCTTGCCCCGGTACACTTTCATCCTACCAAGAGTGGTATCATCCATAACCTCAAGAGTAACCACATCATCTCTCTCCTTGGACAGCAGAAGAAGCTTCTGATCAATGATCATCTGTAGAAAACGAGGGTACATACAGAAGCCTTCCTTGCCCTTGGCTTCTATATTCTCTACCATGTACGTGAAGATAATACGAGAGAAACTAAACGGATGGTTCAGTACCAGAGCTACGTAAGCATTCTGGATTTGATCAGACATCTCATCAAAACCACCTTTCCGTGACGCTTTGCACTTGAGGAGCACATGGACCAAGTACTTGAACTGGGGGCACATGTTGCTCTTGTTGAGCACACCTGCATTATTGTCCCCAGCGTACTTGATCCGAAGAAAACATCCCCGAATTGTCAGGGGATGCATCCTGGTTGGGCAGTCACCATCTTCGCCCAACTCTAAAACCCTCCTCAGATCATCCTCGCTGATCTCAATCTCCTGACCAAAAATAGAACTCCGAACGCGATGAGGCTCAGCGGACCTGTCAACTACAACACTTTCCCAGAAATCCTGCTGAATCGATCTATAAGGTGTGCATGGTGGAGAGATTGCCTTGAAGATCCTCAATCTCTGTATAAAGGCAATAATCCTGGCGAACTCAGAAGCGTTCCAGGATGTGACGTCAAGATGAGCACAGAGGTTGTGCTTCGTGCTCATGGTCCATCTGCTAGCCATGTCTCTGTAAAACAAGATACATAAACGTTAGAATTTGTGTAAGTGAATGAGATTTGAATTTTAATGAACTTGAATCATTCTGTTCAGTCGTACGAATGGACAATGCGACTGAGTCTTAGTCGTGCGATTGAGCTTAGTCGTGCGATTGAGCCTGCGACTGAGCTTAGTCGTATGTTGTTCTATGCGGTTGAACCAGTCGTGCGACTGAAATCATACGCATGGTTCATTCGTGCGATTGAGTCAGTCGCCCAGCTCAATCGTGCGATTGAAGTTCATCAGCATGTCCATTCGCATACGTCTCTGTTCGACACTTTAGAATCAGTTCTTGGTCTATACTTGATGTTAAACGTTATGGTTAGGCTCATTAGACTCGCAAAATCGCAAATCAAAAATAACACCTATCTCTTAAGTTAATGATTTAGTCCATTTTAGTGGTTTATTTTGAGAACATTGTATCGGTTCTTTTTTTGACCATTGGGGGCATTTGGGCTTGATTAAACTTAACATTTGGTCGATTTTGATCTCACATTAACTGTAGATACAGAGAGAAATCGTTAGGGTCACAAACAAGATGCTAAATCACTGAAACGAGATTTGGGCAGAGTAACTCTGCTTTCATGCGATTTGAGAGCGATTGAGGGGTAATGAGTATATGCGACCGACTCCTCTCTATTTATTCTAGGTTTACCTTCAGTCGTGTGATTGGACCTATTCGCATGTTGATTCGTGCGACAGGGTCTCAGTCGTGCGATTGGCTCAGTCGGTCACATCCATTTGTGCGACTGAGGTTTAGTCATGCGACTGACTCAGTCGTTCCCCTCCATTCGTGTGTTTGGTTCATTCAGGTGATTCAATCGCATGGATTCACCCATGCTTATGGTCCATTCGTACGTCTGGTCCATACGTATGGTTCAATTGTACGATTGGCTCAACCCATGATCCAATCGTGCGACTGGTCCATACTTATGGTCCAGTCGTGCGAATGGCTCAGACTTATGAGTTTGACCTCATGCACTTTCAAACACTTTACCTGTTAACTATTAATAAGACGTTATGACCGATGATCATCTCTGACATGATCCTTTTAAATTAAACCCGATTGGTCACCTCAGACGTGATCCTTTTTAATTTGAAAACCTTTGATCACCTTAGACGTGATCCTTTTTAATTTAAAACCCGATTGGTCACCTCAGTCATTACCCCTTTTAGTGAGTGATTCACAGATTGAATCCAGATGTATAGTCCAACTTTTACCTAACAAAAAAAACTAGAAAAATAAAAAAAAACAACTTGAAATCAAAAACTAAACAAGACATATTTTTTTGGGTTTTTTGATAAGATGGATTGAAATCTTTTAGAAAATCGTCTAACAGATTTTTCTTCCTGGACAGCACAGCTTCAAGTTAATTTGATCATTTCTGGAACGATTCATTATGGAATCATATAGGTATATCAGAATCATTTGGGGCATTTAATAAACTATTTTGATGCTAGATTCTTATTTTGACCGAGAGTCAATAGCAATTTTAAGAAATCATACTAGAGCTATAAGATGCACACAATGATTTTCACTGTCAAGAATTGCAGCCACGATGATTGTCAGTATATTTGTTCTCTTAAATCCATACACAGATTTTTGACTCACACTGGGGGAGTTAGATTATATTATTTCAACAAGCATTTGTGGATCCCACACTTATATGGTAATCAACTTTCCTCAGGAGATTTTGAGCGGTTTACGGGTATTTGACAAGAAGAGACTATTCTAAGAGCTTTCAAAGAGATGCCAAGCCACAGGTTAGTGCCATCACACAGCAGAGAGGCGTAAACAACAATGAATTCTAGAATGTTTAGGTTATGCTTATCCTCAGGTCAGTGTCATCGCACAACAGAGAGGCACACAACCTATCTTCTTGTGAGAGCATTTTTCTTTTCTTTTTGCACGTAACGCACCAACAACATTTGTTATTAGCTTGATAGCGCTTACATTTTTTTTCTCGTGCTTTGCTCTTTTTATGGTCATCCGCACACATTTGTGGCGTTTATTTTGCTCGTCACCCCTTATTGGAACTACGTTGATTGTGTTAACCATAGATTAGATGGGAACCCACAGCAAGTTGAACAACTTAGTTTGAATTTAAATCACCAATGAGGTGTACTCATCTATTGTGTTGAATCTACTGACACATCATACAATGGACTAGCAACCTCTAGGTCTACTTTCTCTGTGTTACCTCAGTAGCAGACTAGTTTTACTATCATTTTTCCTTTTATTTTGCTTAGACTTCTCAGATTTATACTTAGAATTTTGCATCTTAATCATTTGGTTTTGAGGTCCCAAACAATTTGTTCCTTGTGTACTATCATTTTCCATAAGCGTTGAATCAGACTCACAGATTTGATTTCATTTCTTTTAGCTAAGCTGCCCTCCTCCCTCGTTTTTTTTAGTAATTAAATACTGCATGAATGAAATACTAAACTAACCTATTCTCCCCTTAAAATTCTAAAACCGAAAATCTTTTTGTGTTTTTGGATTTTAAAAGACAGGAAAATAAAATAAAACAAAAGAAAATAAAAAACATGTCAGACTATGCACTTTCTTCCTCTAGAATCACATCACTTTTCTTTTTCACGCCATTAACTTCTAAAAGATATAAAAACCTCGGTTTATCAAATGCTTTTGTGTAGAGGTCGGCACGTTGAAAATCCGTATTTATTTTAACAATATCGATTAATTGTTTTTCAAAATAGTCACGTATAAAGTGATATTTAATACCAATGTGTTTAGTTTTAGGATGTTGGACTGGATTTTTGGTGATAGCAATAGCAGCAGAATTATCAACAAAAATAGGAGTGTTAGAGAATTACAAACCGTCGTCGCGCATTTGCTATTAAATCCAAATGATTTGCGAACAACAACTTGCAACAGCAATGTATTCAGCTTCACAAGTTGACAGAGCAACCGATGTCTGCTTCTTACACTGCCAGGTGACTAACCGTCTACCAAGGAATTGACATCCTGCAAAAGTTGACTTGTAATTCATCTTGCAACAACCATAATCTGAGTCACTATACGCTATTAGCTCAAAATCATCATCATGAGGATACCACAACCCGAGTGTTGGAGTACCCTTCAGATAGCGAAAAATCCGTTTCACACCGTGATGATTTACTTTTAGTTTCGCCTGATATCTTGAACAAAGACACGTGGCATACATGATATCATAACGAGACGCTGTGAGATACATAAGGGATCCGATCATTCCTCTATACATTGTAGCATCAACCAGATCACCATTTTCATCGGGTGCCACATCATGATTCGTGGCAATTGGAGTTCTCGCAGCTGAAGTATTCTCCATGTCAAACCGACTGAGGATGTCCCCTACATATTTAGTCTAATGCAGGAAGATACCTTATGGTGTCTGATCCACCTGTAGTCCTAGGAAGAACTTCATTTCCCCCATTGCACTCATCTCAAACTCTACTTTCATTACTGATTCAAATTCTTTACATAATCCTTCATTCTTGGAACCAAAGATTATGTCATCTACATATATCTGTACCAGCAGTAAATCACCGTCTTTTTCTTTGATGAATAACGTACAAACAATCACTTCTCTGCGAAAACCGTGTTTCACAGGATGAGTCGAGAGCTTCTCATACCAGGCTCTAGGGACTTGATGGAGCCCGTAGAGAGCCTTGTCCAGTTTGTAAACTCTGTCCCGATGATAAGGATCCTCAAATCCTTCAGGTTGACTGATGTAGACTGTTTCACGAATTTCACCATGAAGGAATGCACTTTTGACATCTAGTTGATAAACTTTAATCTTCATGTAAGATGCATAGGCTAGGAAGATACGGATTGCTTCCATTCTAGCCACAGGTGCAAACACTTCTTTGTAATCAATACCTTCGACTTGTCTGAATCCTTGAACCACCAGCCGAGCCTTATTCCGAATTATGACCCCTTGGTCATCTTTATTGCATTTAAAGACCCATTTTGTGCCAATCACCTTAGCACCTTTTGGTTTGTCCACAAGGGTCCATACTCCTAACTTCTTGAATTATAGGAGTTCTTCTTGCATGGCACTAACCCATGCCTCATCGTTTAAGGCTTCACTTACATATTTTGGCTCAAATTGAGACACAAAACATCGATAAGCGTCGTTGTGAAGATAGCCTTTTTCCATGACTGAGGCATAATCAGCTGAGTAGAGCTGATTTCGTGTCAGTACTCCCGATTGGACATCCCCTATGATGTTGTCCAGAGGATGATATACATTTATTCAAGATCCGGGAGTGGTGGGAACAACTACGACCTGATCCAGATTTTGAATTCCCGGTTCAGTATCTGTAGCCGTTGGAGTGTGAGGTTCCGAAGTGTCAGAGGCATCAACATCTGATGCGTGTGTACTTTCTGTAGCAAGAACTTGTTCCTCCTGGTCCACCAGTTCAGTCTCCACTTCTTCATCATCCGAGGAGGAGTAGCTTACATCAAGTGCTCCCCCTAAAGAACTAGAAGATTCACCTTGTGGAACTGATGTTGTCGAGTCTAGTGACGGTGTGTTTAAGAAATCATACATCATTCTGGTCGATAAGTCATCAGCAGGAAGGGAGGGAGGGATGTTGAAGGATTTAAAGAATCCATCATAGTTGAAGAAGAATGAGGGTCCCTTTCCAGCAGGGGGGTGGTGTATCTTTGAACATCAACGTTGCACCACACTTCTACCTGACCCGTTGAGTTGTTATAAACTCTCTTGTCTGGTATATTGTATCCTAGAAAGATCCCTTCTTCTGCCTTCTCACTAAACTTCCCAGTCTGAGTTTTCTTCAGCAGCATGCACGGTGCGCCAAACGGTTCTAGATACTCCAAGTTGGGTTTACGTCGCTGGAGTAGTTCATAACATGTTTTCCTATGTCGTTTGACCACTAAGACTCGATTGAGCGTGTAACACGCATTGGCCACTGCCTCATTCCAGAATTGAATAGGTAGTTTCGAGTCAGCTAGCATTGTCCTGGCAGTCTCTATCAGGCTCTGATTTTTCCTTTCAGCAACGACATTCATCTGTGGAGTGCAGGCAGATGTGAACTGGTGTACAATTCCATTCTCTTTGCAGAATTCCTCCATCCACTGGTTCTTGAACTCCGTACCGTTGTCTGATCGAATCTGTCTCACTTTCAGCTTGTAGAGTGATTCCAATGTAGTTACCAGCTGTTTGAAAGAATCAAATGTCTCTGATTTGGATTTCAAAAACATCACCCAAGAGAATCTTGAGTAATCATCAGTGACTACATAACAGTACAAATCACCAGCGATGCTTTTTGTGCTGAGAAGACCAAACAGATCCATGTGTAGAAGTTCGTGAGGCAGGTCAATGGAATTAACTTTTTTTGCCTTGTGAGACTTCTTGGTCTGTTTACCTTTCTTACACGCTACACAAAAATCCGGAAGTTGAAAATTCTTGACATTTACTCCATTCACTAAATCATTCTGGATCAGATGATTCATCTTCCGTGGATTGATTTGTCTCATCCTCCTATGCCAGGAGATTGAGTCCTTCTCTGTTGCCTTTGACAAGAAGCATTGAACTTTATGATCAGTTGTGGAGGCTTTTGATAGATCATAGACATATAAGTCCTTATATCTTGAAGCTGGCATTAAGATTTTGTCCTCCGGGATAATGTAATCCTTCTTCAACACATAGCATTTCTTGTTGTCAAAAATAACTCTGAATCCTTTGTCACAGATTTGGGAGACTGAAAGCAAGTTATTCTGTAGTTGTTGAACGTAGTTGACCTTATCAAACTTGACTTTCTGGTTTCCCACTTCGCCTTGAGCGGTGATGTATCCTCCTTTATTTCCAGCAAATGATACATGTCCCCCTTTAATTTGTTTGACATTGAAAAGGAGAGACAGGTTCCCGGTCATGTGCCTAGATGCCCCACTATCAACAATCCAGGTATTTGTGATAGCACTGTAACGGACACCCTGCACATTTAAAGGAAATGATCAGTTTAGGTTTGGGACTCAAGCCTTAACTGGCTTAGGTGACCCAGAGGAATCACACATCATAAACTCAACCCACTGTCCATTTAAGGATGAGGGCATATCATTCTTCTTATTGTTCTCATTATCAGACAATGGACTTGACTTTTCTTTCCATAAGCCAGTTTTGTGTAAGGCCTGTTTGTGATAAACAGACGACTGGCTTAAAGTTTGAACTTTAGGTTCATTAATTCTCTTTGGTGGAGTAATAGAACTCCTTTTCGAAGAACTTGGTTTTGTATCATAAAGTTCAATTTTCTGTCTGGAGTTTGATAATAAGGACAGTTAGAAGAAATGTGTCCTCTCTTTCCACAACTATAGCATGATCTCCCTTCTACATGTTGAGGAAACTGTTTATGTGGAGTTGAGTGTGATACAAGTCTGACATGAGTCTGGTTGGATTTGGTCACTACTCGTTTAGATGTTTCTGCTTCTTTAACAAAATTAATTGTTTGCACACTCTTAACATCTTTACCTTTAGTTTAATTGGACTTTGACGTGAAGCACGTGTTTGGTTAACTGATTTGGTCATTTTGGGTTTAGAAGTAGACATGTGTGAACCTGACTTTCCATTAACCTTTTCAAATTGATTATCCAAATTTTCAATGGGCATCTTTCCTTTTGATTTTAAAGTAGACTCCTTCTATTTAGTAACAGAGTTCACCGGTTAACCAATGGAATCTGGATCACTAACCAGAGGAGTGGACACCACATGATCCTTAATTGGGTTGTTATTTACAGGTCTACATTTTGTATTTAACATGATCTCATGTGGTGGTGGAACTACTTGGTAACCCAACCCTTCCCCATTGTTTCGTTCTTTCACTAAATTCTGTACTATGTGAGAAGAGCTAGCCCAACTATGCAGTTTTTGTTTTAATGAATTTACCTCGACTTCTAAAACTGCTTTTTCTTTCTTTGTTTCTTCCAAAGAGTTTAAACAAAACTTTATAGCATTAGCTTGATTAAAAGCAACAACCTCGGTTTCCCTTAGTTGTTTACCTAAAAGTTCTATTTTTTCTTTGTAACTGCACTCATTTTGTTTTAAAATACGATTAGCTTCTGTGCACTGTTGTAAATCATTTACTAAGTTATCATTGTGGTCTAATAACTTAGAAAATTTCAAATCAATGCTTTCTATAAATTTGTTGCATTCAATACAAGCATGTTTTTTAAAAAGTTAGTCTTTGTCTTTCGTACTTACCTGTGAAGAATCAGTTGAGTCAGTCATCAATGCAGAGTTAGACGCTTTGGATGCTGGAGATTCTGAACATGTCGCTCTGAGTTCTTCTTCAACCAGGTGATTTACCACATTCACATTTCTTCCTCTTGTTATCTGACATTACTTGTTCAACTGTGATTTCACCTTCAATCATAGAGCCATCATCCAATCCCTCGACATAGGCAATGTTGGATTCACCCAGAGACACAAAACGGAAGGTCCAGTCCTGCCATTCGTCACCTTGAGTAGTCAAGGCCTTTGTCTCTTTGCTTGAAGAGGTAGTTCCACTCCTGTCTTTGTCTTGACGGTTGAAAGTTGAGAACAGATTTCCGTTCTGTTTTCTTGGGCTTTACACATTCACATTTGAAATGCCCCTTTTCACCATAATTAAAGCAAGTAACTTTGGTTTTGTCGAAACCAAAGGTTGTGTCTTTTGTGGCTACTAAATTCTGTCCTGTCTTTTTCACAATTTTTTTCGCCCTTCTGACAGCACTCACCAATGCCCACATGATATCCATTCTCTCTAGTTCATTTTCGTCCACCTGCTCGTAATCTGCATCTGCAAGATGGCAATTACCAATCTTCCCTGCAACTAGACCATCATAGGAATGGACAACAGCTGCTAGAAGATCCATATGCTCCTTTGCAAATTCCACTATGACATTACCGAGATTTTCGGTCTTCAACTTCGTTGTATTTGCTTCAGGCACTATGTAGTGGGTCCTTGATGACCCTGATGTTTCTGGTCCTGAAGCAGTTGTTTGGAAAGGAGCCGCGGAACTAGACACGAACGTTGTTTGAAGTGGTGCTCCTGAACCAGTTGGAGTGGGAGCTGAGTTATATAATGAAGGATTCTGAACGTAAGATCCTTTCTTTGACTTGTACTTCATTCTCAGTTCCTCATCCCTTAACTTCAAGATGAAGTCATTTATGTCCAACGTAATAAGTATGTCGTTTTGTCTCAAGTTGGACACAAATGAATCCCATTTCTTAGGTAGCCCATCTGCAAAGCTTGAAACTTTATCTTCCATAGACGTCGTTACCCCATAAGTGTAGCTCACTCATAAGATGGTAGAACCTATCGATGATGTCATCCAAGCTCTCGTTTCCCATAGGAGAGAAATTATCGAACTCCTTCTTGAGAGCCTTAGCCTTCAGTGCCTTTAACGTTGCATTCCCTTCGTATCTCTTCTCTAATGCATCCCATAACTTTTTGGCCTGCTTGTTCTTAGAAAATTGGTGAAAGATGTCTTTCGGAAATGACTGAGTCAGCAGGGCATAAACTTTCATCTCAGCATTGAAAAGAATCTTCTGAGCCTCGCTCATTCCACCCAATGTTAACTTCACTCCATTTGCACTTACTGGTACCATGTAACCAGTCTCTATAGAAGTCCAGAGATTTGGGTCCACTCCATTTAGGTAGATCTCGAACCGCTATTTCCATTGTGGATAGTCATCCAACGTTATAAGCTTCGGCGATGTATTGTGATTTCCAACCTCATTCTCCAGAAGCAGAAGGTTCTAGATGCGTGAGTCCTTCCCTGCAGTAAACACTGAAAACTGATCTTCCATTTTTATAAACTTTGAACTTTGAGAACAAGACAACTTCAATCGTGCGAATGAACAATGCGTATGGATCACTCGTGCGAATGCAGAGTGCGAATGAATTCAATTATGCGATTGGATTCGGTCGTGCGTATGGACAAGGCGAATGGACTCAAACAACTGAAGTGGTTCAGTCGTGCGAATGAAGGATGCGACTGGGGTTCAGTCGTGCGGATGAAGTGTCCGAATGGGTTTAATCGTATGAATGAGCTATTCATGCAACTGAAGGTTGTTGTTTTTGCAAAATCAAAGGTTTTTGACACTTTAACACAAAAACACGATTTTTCAAGAAACCTAATCAACCGTAAGCCGAAAAACGTAAACTTTGAGACATGGAGACGTCGAAAACACTGTTTTACTCAAAAAAAGTGACTCCTTTGAATGAAAAACGTGATTTTTACACCGAGACTAATCGAATCACAAGCAAAATCAAGAGCCAAAGCTCTAATACCACTTGTCAGGACCGTGTAGTACAGAATACTAACTGATAATGCGTGAAACCAGATCAAATAGTGCGGAGTCCTATTTTATTGGCGATCCAATCAGTGAGAACGCAATCCCGATCAATCTAACAATTAAAGAAACGTTAAGAACGAGTAGAAAACGATCAAATGCGAACTATGAACTTGGAATAGGCTTTCTGGACGCTCTGGACGGCTAGGTTATGAGTAGGTGTCAAAAGTTACGTTTTTCCACGAATTAAGTGGTATTTATAGGTTTGCAGTCTTCATTCGTGCGACTGAACCATTAGCATGGTTCAGTCGTGCGACTGACCCATGCGACTGATTCATACGCACGACTGAAAGTTCAGTTGTGCAACTGAGTCACTCTCATGTCTCACTCGTACGATTGATAAAGTTGTCTGGTTCAGTCGTGCGACTAGTTCATTAGCATGATGTATTCATGCGTATGGTCCATAAGTATGGTCCATTAGCGTGAATCGTCATATAACAACTTCAAACCTATATAATAAGTTTATATATATGAATTCAGATATAAGTAAACATCAAAGCACAAATCATATATTATTACATTGTTTTATTACACATATGTAAGCCATAAAAGACTTTTACATTAAGCACATAAACTAGGGACATATGTATCAACAAATCTTGATACAATTTAACTTTAGCAATACAAGCTGGAGTACAGAGGTGTTCAAATACCTTGTTGTCATCAGTTCCAGCCATCAATGCTTGAGCAAGGGTTACATCCTGTACCATGAAGCTCCAGTCTACTTCTTGAGCAACAACAGTTGTGTGTTGTTCAGTTGGCTTTCCGGTTGTTTTAGGTAAGGTAGTATGTATGGAGGCTTGAGAGGTTCCTAGATTTGATTTAGGAGCCTTACATTCCCTGGCAAAGTGTCCAAGTTGGTTACAGTTGTAACATTTGGCCTTTGTCTTGTCAAACCCAAAATTGCTGTTAGTTGGGTTTTGGGAAAATTGCCTTCCAGTTCTCTTGAAGAACTTCTTCGCCCTATAAGTTAACAAAGCCATTTGTTGGACAATGTCCATGTACTCCACATCATTTGGGCTGAAACATTCTAGATCATCAAAGCAAAATTAAAAATCACTAGAATGTCCAATTCTTGAGACAAAGGCACAGCTGTCCTGGAAAGGACTTGACTGAGCCTGTTGAGACCTTGGAGTCTTAGAAAAGGTAATGTAAGGCCTAGAAGAGTAGGATGGCTGTTGTGAGTAAGTCGGGTACTACTGAGGTTAGGGTCTTAAACACTTTAGGATTTTGGTCTGGTGGGATCTTTTTCTTTAAGATGTAGTTCTTGATTGGAAGGATCCAGGATTCTTGATTATGTTGAGGATCCAGTATCCTTGATTCTTCATTCCCAGATAATGCGTTGATCTTGTATCCTTCTTCAGAGATTACTGGTTTAAGGATATGGATAATTGGAATCTTTGTTCCTTCAAGTATCCTTAAGAATGAGGCTAGATTTGCTAAAGCATCGGCTTCTGCGTTTTCTTCCCTAGGTACCTGCATTATCTTAAAGTCTACAAACTCTTTTGATAGTTTTTTTTTACTATCTCAAGATATTGTAGCAATCTTTCACCTTTCACGGAATAAGATCCGTTAAAGTGATTAGTTATTCATAAAGAATCAACATATACTTGAAGATACCTGACCCTTATATCCTTAGCAAGATGCATTCCTACTATAAGTGCTTCGTATTCTGCTTCATTTATTAGTGGCTTGAAATTCACATGTAATTGATTGGGGTATAATGTCCCCCTGTGGCGATTTCAGTAGGATGCCTAACCCTGTCCCCCGAACATTTGCAGCTCCATCAGTGTAAAGGATCCAGTATCCTTCTTCTGCGTTTAACTGTTGGACTTCGAAGTCGGCATCCTTGACTATATCCTCAGTGAAATCAGCCACAAAGTCTGCGAGTGCTTGGGACTTGGTAGCTGTTCTTGGTTCGTATACTATGTCATAGGCACTTATCTTTAAAGCCCACTTGGCCATCCTTCCTGACATTTCTGGTTTTCTCAAAACAGACTTGATTGGATAGTTAGTCAAGACATGGATAGTATGCGTTTCAAAATAATGCCTTAATTTGATCGATGCCATAACCAATGAAAGTATGAGTTTTTCTAAATGAGAATACCTGGTTTTTGCATCTATTAGGCTTTTACTTACATAATAAATAGGATGTTGTTGGCCTTCATAGTCCTTTACCAAGACTGCACTTACTGCATTTCCTGAAACAGCTAAGTATAAGGATAGGGGCTCTCCATCCTCAGGCTTCATCAGCAATGGTGCAGAGGATAAGTATTCCTTTAGATCCTTCAAGGCTTTCTCATGCTTCTCCGTCCATTTGAATTTCTTGTCTTTCCTGAGAGTATCATAGAAATTCTTGCATTTATCTGAGGACCTAGAGATAAACCTGTTTAAGGCTGCTATCCTTCCTGTCAGTCTCTGGACATCCTTAGTATTTGCGGGTGACCTTAGGTCCATGATAGCCTTTATTTGCTCCGGACTTGCTACGATTCCTCTCTTCGTCACCATGTATCCCAGGAATTTTCCTGCTTTAACCCCAAAGTGGCATTTGGATGGGTTTAACTTCATATTGAATTCATCAAGGATGTCTAATGCTTCCTTCAAGTGTTGGAGGTGATCTTGTTCTTTCTTTGATTTGACCACCACCTGCATTTTTTAGTCCAAAAGGCATAGCAATATAGCAATATATGCCTGAAGAGGTGATGAATGCAGTATCCTCCTGGTCAGATGGTTCCATTTGTATTTGTTGGAAACCAGCTGATGCATCCATGAAGGTAAGGATTTCATGCCCTGCTGTTGCATCCACCATGGAGTCAATATGTGGCAATGGAAAAGGATCTTTAGGGCACGCTTTGTTTAGGTCTGTGTAATCAACACAAACTCTCCATTTCCCATTCTTCTTTCCTACCACCACCATATTTGCAAGCCATCTTAGGAATTTAACTTCTCTGATCATTCCTGCTTTTATTAGTTTATCTACTTCTTCTTGGATGATTGCGTTCCTTTCAGGAGCAAACTTTCTTCTTTTTTGATGTACAGGTCTGCAATTAGAGTTTACATTTAATTTATGAGTAATGATATCTTTGGATATACTTGTCATATCATCATGCTTCCATGCGAAAGAGGATGCCCTATCCTTGAGGAATGTTATGAGTTTTGATTCGATATCCTTAAGGATTTTGGATCCTATTAGAGCCTTTTTCTCCGTATCCTCTGGATCTTAGGATACTTCCTTTACTTCCTTCTAATCAGCCTCAAAGACTCCACAAGGCTTGTTCTTTAATTGCTATGCTGATTGAGTCTTCGTCGAAGCCTTCATTGAGGAGGTATAACAGTTCTTAGCCACCTGTTGGCTACTGCTTATCTTAACCACCCCCCCCATAGAGTAGGAAGCTTCACACATTGATGGGAGGTTGAGGGTATAGCCTTCATGTCATGGATCCATGGCCTGCCCAGGATGATATTACAGCAAGATAAGGAATCTATCACGCAGAATTTCTGCATGGTGTTCATTCCTTCAATATACACAGGGAGTTTGATGTCCCCCACTGAAACCTACTAGCACAGAAGACCTTGGGACGATTTCTTTCTCATCGATGTTCATCTTCTTCAAAACATCTAGCTGGATGATGTTTACAGAGCTTCCTCCATATACAAGTATCCTGCGCACAAAACAGTTAGCGATGTATAATGTAATTACCAACCCGTAATGGTGAGGATCCTGGATGGTGGATAAATCATCCTCGTCGAAGGATATGATCTTATCCTCGGTGAGGCTGGTGCTACGGATGGGTCTGTCCCCATACTCAACTTTAGCTTCCTTGGCATGTCGTCTGGCTGAAGAGTACAACGTCCCACAGATGTCTGATCCTCCATGTGACATCCGTCACTTTAAGGTCCGTCAATTGACGTGTTTGACCGTCAACTTTTCTATAATTGGTCATTCCTCATCATTATTTGACTCATTATGTGGATATCATGTGTGCTTACTTATCGTTGTGTGTGCATTCGTTATAACCGTGTGTGAACCTTAAAAAGACCAATAAAACTTTCATTTTCGAAAACGTTAAATATATCATTTTATAAATATAATAAATGTTTTAATATAACCATTTCTTCAGTCATAATAACATTAAATGAACTTTTACAAATAATATAAAACACCTAACGAAGTCGTTTTTCAACCGAACAAAACTTGGGAAAACTCGGGGGTTAAGTGCAGGGACTAAACTTGTAATTTTGGAAACTTGGGCTGGGTATAAATACCCATATTTCAGCCCTAAATCTTCATTATCACCATCTTCTTCATCTTCATCTCCTCTTCACACACTAGAACACCATTTTAGCACCAAATCCAACCCGAGAGGTCTCGTTTTCTTCGTCTTGACACCGTCTACAACATACACTACCCCTCTCTAGCAGGTAGTTGTCTTTGGTTGTCCATTTTAGAGCCTTTTCACGGCTGTCCAAACTAGGGTTTCGGGTGTTCGGGTTCAACCCGAACACACAAGGTCGTATGGGTGCGTGTGAGGTCTCTTTGCTTGTGTTTCATGCTTGTATATGTTTGTTGAGTATTTCTGGAGGTCTAGGTGGTGTAAAACCCGTGTTTTGAGCAGCTCGGGGGCTGCTCACCCCGACCACAGTCGCGATTCTGCAGATTGGGCGACTGGGTCATCCATGCGATTGAGCCGTGCGACTGAGTGGGTCGTGCGACTGGATCATGCGTCTGAGTCAATCGCGCGACTGAGTTGTGCGACTAGGCATGTCGTGCGACTGAGTTGTGCGACTGAGTGTTTGTGTGCGATTGAGTCATGCGTGCGAATGAGTGTATACGAATGAGTCATGCGACTGAGTGTTTGTGTGCGATTGAGTCAGGTGACCGACTGAATGTGTGCGAATGAATGTGATTCGCACGACTGGGGTCCAATCGCACGAATGAAGGTTCAGTCGTACGAAAGTAGCTAATTCGCACGACTGAAGGTTGATTCGTGCGCATGGAAGTTGAGTCGTGCGATTGGGTGTTGTGTGGTGCGACTGAAGGCCAATCATACGAATGAAGGCTCAATCGTACGAATGAAGCTGATTCGCACGATTGAGGGTTGATTCGCACGAATGGAGGTTGAGTCGTGCGTCTGGCCTTGTTATGCGACTGAAATTGTTGTGTTTGACCCTTGTGCGTGGCGTGAGTATGTCGTGTGGTGTCGAGGTAACACTAACACAATTATGCCATTGTTTGGCCACAAAGATTAAAGTCAACGTGAGAAAGGGCACAGAAACTATTTTGAGCAAATTTAACTAACGCTTTACGAACGACTAAATTGACTTATAACTATTGACACTTATTCAATATTCTTCGATAACAACAATACTTTTACTTAAATATCATCATTAGTGGCAACAATGTCTTGTACTGGGATCTACATAAGATCTAGTACGTGTGTCAGTCTGTGTGTGCTGTACGCGACCCATCCGATACGACCCGAACCGACCCATCATTATTGCGCGCTTATACATATAACATATCATTAATGCTATACAATAACTGTCAATAGGTGTTTGACTGTTTATTTGCATTCAACATTTGGGATACAACGCTCATACATACTTACCACTTAACAAGTGAGTTTCGTGGCCCCTTTTCACATTTATACAATATTTCAATCATTTACAAATTGGGGGAAAAGTATGCTTACAATTTTTATGCTGTACACTTACATACATTTTACATACAAGGAATCAACGTGATACTGTGTTGCAAGTACTATTTGATACATGCTTGGGTCTGCTGTGTGGTTCTATCTTTGCAACTATTTAATTCCAGTGTGGGAACCGACGGTTAGGTATTGGTAGTACTACTGGGTTGACACCCCCACCCTCGTTCGATGGTATACTAGTTGGTACCATCAGTGGCCAGGAACGGGCCCTTGGGTGAATATATGCCGACAATTTCTTAGTGTACGTCGCTAGGTTTGGTTGCAAAGCTCATGTCATGTGATATTTACTTGTGTAATAACTGTATTCACGGTATTCCGACGCGCTTATCTATTACAGCATCACTTACATTTTATTACATAAACCTGCGAGCTCACCAACAATTATGTTGACCGTTTTAAGCATATCTTTTCAGGTGAACATGCAAGTCCAGGAATCTAGGTGTGCTGCCTTAGTGGAGACCCTAGGATGCATTTTTGGGACTTAGCTCTTTTTGATAAACAATCTTTGAACAATGTGAACGCATGTAAACAATTAACTACATTTGAACTTGTTCCCGGGTTGTGGGAATTAACACTTACATTTTATCTTATGTGTATACATGTTATCATCATCATGTTGCTTATGGCTATGTGTTGTGGACATTGACTAAACACGACACAAGTCCCCTTGTCGTCGGGTGTCGTCATGACACACATGTCATCATTTATATATATTGCTCTCTATCGCTTACCATGTGTTATGACGATCCCATTCTCGTTACATCCCCGTGTTTCCGCTTTTAGCGGGGGTGTGACAGATTGGTATCAGAGCCATTGGTTATAGAGAATTAGGCAATACGCTTGACCTAGACTATAACCTAGGAACCTTCATGTAGATTTGCATGCTAGGCTTGTATGCATATTATATCTCGTGTATGTGTTCCTCGCTGCTTGATTTGCTCATCTATTTGTTATGTGATCTTTCTACCCTATGAGAGAGCCCTTGTGCTCACTCTTTTATGGGAATACCTATTGGATCTTCCGTTCCCTCTGCGCGCCGAGTTAACTTATCAGATCCGGGTATTAACCCGAAGTAATCTACACAGATCATACTATTGTGCTTGACCTTGGACATTGAGATTAACTCTGAGGAGGAATATGTCTGAAACCTCGAAGGATGAGGAAATAGACAACCTCCGCTAGACTAAACGTGATTGTATACATGGACTTACAACTGTTATGATGGATTATTATGGATATGATGTAAAGGAAAGTCGGATGTCATGTAACCGGATCAGGCATCATTCTCGGTACATCGTGGGTGTGGTGGGAACGCTGCGGGGAACCCTATATATAAACATCACCGGTATACCGAGAATATGCTTGAAATGGGCTGCATGGTGGTCTGGCTGACCGGAACATGAACATTGGAATTTGATAAGTGGAATACATTTGTATCTTATGGTGACTAAAGCTGATATGTTACCTCTTTTATGATTAGAACATGCCGCCTCGAAGAGTCACCCGTAGCAGTAGTGGCGGGAGTGAAGCCCCAAGGGGCAGAGGCCGAGGCAGAGGCAGAGCACCAAGAGCAAACGATGCTCCTGCCAGCAACAGTCAAGGAACAGGGAACGCCGACATGGCAGCCCTGATCGCTCAACAATTGGCCGCACTGATTCCTACTATCGTGGCCCAAGTGAGCGACGCACTTCAACAACACCACCCTCACGGGGATGGTGGCAACGATGATGGAGCCCAAGGTGGGATTGAAACTGAAACGGGAAACGGGAACCCGACTGGAAACGAGAGCAACCAGGAAACCGGGAATGGTGGTACTGCCGGTATCGAGACTGGAGTGGTCAATGCTCGTCGGGGATGCTCGTACAAGGAGTTTGTGGCTTGTAAGCCAAGGGAATTCGATGGGAAAGGTGGGGCGATAGCCCTAACCAGGTGGTTGGAAAAGATGGAGGCAGTAATTGACATCAGTGAGTGCCTCGACAGCCAGAGGATCAAGTATGCTACTTGTTCTCTACAGGGTAAAGCCCTAACCTGGTGGAACACTCAGATTCAAGCTCGAGGAAGAGAGTCCGCGATGCAAATGTCGTGGGATGAGTTCAAAGCCTTGATCACCGAGGAATACTGCCCTCTCAACGAGATGCAGAAACTGGAGCATGAGTTTTGGAATCATGCTATGGTGGGGGCAGGGCATGCAGCTTATACTGATCGTTTTCATGAGCTTGCAAGATTGGTTCCGCATCTGGTTACGCCGGAATCAAAGAGGATCGAAAGGTACATTTGGGGACTTGCGCCTCAAATTAGAGCGATGGTTACAGCAGCCGCTCCTCCTACTATTCAGAGCGCATTCTGAAAGCTGGCGCTTTGACTGACGAGATGGTTAGAACAGGGGTTTGGGCCGAGGGGTCGAGAAGAGGAAAGATGTTGGGGAATCGAGCCGGTCGAGTGCCGGAAGGTTTGAGAAGAGGTCTAAGCCGACCAGAATTTTGTGGCCGTGTCTCAGGCCAGAAGAGAGTATGTGGGGCCGCACCCCAAATGTGACAGGTGCAATTATCATCATCCCCCAGGGACGCAGTGCCGGGTGTGCGCTAACTGTAAGCGCCCGGGTCATTTGGCAAGAGATTGCAGAACTGCGCCGAATCTTGTAGCACCCGTCAACGCGGTTAACCCCGCCGGGAATGCAAGGGCTTGCTTTGAGTGTGGGAGCCCCGATCACTACAGGAACATGTGCCCCAGGCTGAATCGGGCACCGGGTCAACAGGGGAACAACCAGCAGCAGGTGTTGGCTATCGCTGGGAATCAAGGCCCGGCTACTCAGGGAATGCAGCTCGGGGACGTGCATTCGTCATTGGAGCTAATGATGCTCGTCAGGACCCGAATGTTGTCACGGGTACGCACTTACTCAATCATCACTTCGCATCTATATTATTTGATACTGGAGCAGATAATAGTTTCATATCTTCTGAGTTTGTGCAATTACTTGATTTGAGTCCTAGTAGGCTAGAAACTAGCTACTCTGTAGAAATGGCCAATGGTAAGGTTGCTCAGGCCGATGAGATTATTAGGAAGTGTTCGTTGACGTTGGAGGATCATACATTCGACATAGATTTGATACCCTTCGAGTTAGGGAGCTTCGATGTGATTGTGGGTATGGATTGGTTGTCGCAGAATGGAGCAGAGATTGTTTGCCGAGACAAAGTAGTACGTATCCCTATGCCAAACGGGGAAGTACTCAAGGTTCAGGGAGAACGACCGGGTAAGAGCTTAAAGTTGATTTCCTGCATGAAAGCACGCCAGAGTCTACGAAAGCAGTGCTACGCTTTTCTGGCTCATGTAGTTGAAAAGAAAGACGAGGAAAGGAAACTGGTGGATATTCAGTAGTACGGGATTACCCAGAAGTATTTCCAGATGACTTGTCTGGTTTACCTCCTCCACGACAGGTGGAATTCCGTATTGAGTTGGTTCCTGGAGCTACACCGTAGCGAAAACGCCTTATCGACTAGCGCCATCCGAGATGCAAGAGTTGTCTAGTCAGTTACAGGAACTACTGGAGAAAGGTTTTATTCGACCGAGTCATTCACCATGGGGAGCGCCGGTACTATTCGTCAAGAAGAAGGATGGATCGTTCCGAATGTGCATCGATTACCGTGAACTGAACAAGTTAACGGTGAAGAACCGATATCCTCTCCCCAGGATCGACGATTTATTTGATCAGCTGCAAGGAGCTTCGTATTTTTCAAAGATCGATCTTCGTTCTGGTTATCATCAGCTAAGGGTTTTTGAGGACGACATACCGAAGACTGCGTTCAGAACTCGTTATGGACACTATGAGTTCTTGGTCATGCCGTTTGGGTTGACCAACGCACCAGCTGTGTTCATGGATCTAATGAATCGGGTGTGCAAACCATACTTGGATAAGTTCGTGATCGTGTTCATAGACGATATACTTATCTATTCCCGATCAAAAGAGGATCATGTAGAACATCTTCGGGCTATTCTGGAGCTGCTACGCGAAGAGAAACTTTTCGCCAAGTTCTCGAAGTGTGAGTTTTGGTTGCGGGAAGTGAAGTTTTTGGGTCATGTGGTTAACGAGGACGGGATTCACGTAGATCCCGGCAAAATCGAAGCGGTGAAGAAGTGGGATACGCCCCAGACGCCATCAGAGATACGGCAATTCTTAGGGTTGGCCGGTTATTATCGTCGCTTCATCGCGAACTTTTCAAAGATCGCGCAGCCGTTGACCCTACTTACTCAGAAAGACAAGAAGTTTGACTGGGGATTTGCACAAGAACAAGCGTTCCAAACGTTGAAAGAGAAGTTGTGCAACGCGCCGATACTGTCTCTCCCAGACGGAACAGATGATTTTGTGGTCTACTGCGATGCGTCACATCAAGGATTGGGATGTGTATTGATGCAGAAGGACAAGGTGATTGCCTACGCTTCGCGACAACTTAAAGTGCACGAAAAGAACTACACCACTCATGATCTTGAGTTGGGCGCTGTAGTATTTGCACTCAAAATTTGGAGGCATTACTTGTATGGCACCAAATGCATCATCTTCACAGATCATAAAAGCCTTCAACATATTCTGGATCAGAAGGAACTCAACATGCGCCAACGACGTTGGGTAGAGCTTCTTAGCGACTACGATTGTGAAATCCGGTATCATCCGGGGAAAGCTAACGTGGTGGCTGATGCCTTAAGCCGTAAAGAACGTGTGAAACCACTACGTGCACGAGCGTTGGGATTGACCATTCAAACCAACTTGAAAGCTCAGATTCAAATTGCACAGAGTGAGGCATTAAAGAAGAAAACCTTGCGGGAGAAGAGTTCCGGGGGTTAGATAAACAGATGATTCGCAAGGATGACGGTATTCAGTACTTCATGGATCGCATATGGGTACCCAAATGGGGAGGTGTTCGAACCTTAGTCATGGATGAAGCCCACAAGACGCGATATTCTATTCATCCTGGTGCAGACAAGATGTATCATGATCTTAAGGATCTATACTGGTGGCCAGGCATGAAGAAAGACATTGCCTTATACGTCAGTCGATGCTTGACGTGTTCGAAAGTCAAAGCTGAACATCAGAAGCCATCGGGATTATTACAACAACCTGAATTCCCGAGTGGAAATGGGAGAACATAGCTATGGATTTCATCACCAAACTCCCTAGAACAAACAGCGGTCATGACTCGATATGGGTCATTATTGATCGAATGACGAAGTCAGCACATTTCTTGCCTATCCGAGAAGATTACAAGATGGATAAGTTGGCGAGATTGTACATCAAAGAGGTCGTGACACGGCACGGGGTGCGGTGTCAATCATATCCGACCGTGATAGCAGATTCACTTCACGTTTTTGGCAGACACTACAGAAGGCAATGGGTACTCGGTTAGACATGAGTACAGCCTATCACCCTCAAACAGATGGCCAAAGTGAACGCACTATACAGACGCTAGAAGACATGTTGAGAGCGTGTGTAATCGATTTTGGTGGTAGTTGGGATGCTCATCTGCCATTGATTGAGTTCTCCTACAACAACAGCTATCATACAAGCATTGGATGCGCACCATTTGAAGCGTTGTATGGAAGGAAATGCAGATCTCCCGTTTGTTGGGCCGAAATTGGTGAGAGTCAACTGACAGGCCCAGAGATCATCCAAGAGACAACAGACAAGATTTTCCAAATCAAAGATCGACTTAAAGCCGCGCGAGATCGTCAAAAGAGCTATGCCGACAATCGTCGGAAGCCTCTAGAATTCAATGTTGGGGATCGTGTGTTACTCAAAGTTTCCCCTTGGAAAGGAGTCGTTCGATTCGGAAAGAAAGGGAAGTTAGCCCCAAGATACGTTGGACCATTTGAGATCACTGAAAGGATCGGTCCAGTGGCTTACCGGTTAAGGTTGCCACAAGAGCTTAGCGGTGTACATGATACTTTTCACGTGTCAAACCTCAAGAAATGTTTGGCCGATGAATCCCTTCACGTGCCAATCGAGGAAATCAAGATTGATGACAAGCTTCATTTTGTTGAAGAACCCATTGAGATCATGGATCGAAAGGTCAAGCAACTGAAGCGCAGTAGGATACCTATTGTTCGCGTAAGGTGGAATTCAAAACGAGGGCCAGAGTTTACATGGGAACGTGAAGATCAGATGAAACTCAAATATCCACATCTTTTCGAGGATGACACTCTTGGACCTAACTCCAGCTGAATTTCGGGACGAAATTCCTCAACTGGGGGATACTGTGACATCCGTCACTTTAAGGTCCGTCAATTGACGTGTTTGACCGTCAACTTTTCTATAATTGGTCATTCCTCATCATTATTTGACTCATTATGTGGATATCATGTGTGCTTATTATCGTTGTGTGTGCATTCGTTATAACCGTGTGTGAACCTTAAAAAGACCAATAAAACTTTCATTTTCGAAAACGTTAAATATATCATTTTATAAATATAATAAATGTTTTAATATAACCATTTCTTCAGTCATAATAACATTAAATGAACTTTTACAAATAATATAAAACACCTAACGAAGTCGTTTTTCAACCGAACAAAACTTGGGAAAACTCGGGGGTTAAGTGCAGGGACTAAACTTGTAATTTTGGAAACTTGGGCTGGGTATAAATACCCATATTTCAGCCCTAAATCTTCATTATCACCATCTTCTTCATCTTCATCTCCTCTTCACACACTAAACACCATTTTAGCACCAAATCCAACCCGAGAGGTCTCGTTTTCTTCGTCTTGACACCGTCTACAACATACACTACCCCTCTCTAGCAGGTAGTTGTCTTTGGTTGTCCATTTTAGAGCCTTTTCACGGCTGTCCAAACTAGGGTTTCGGGTGTTCGGGTTCAACCCGAACACACAAGGTCGTATGGGTGCGTGTGAGGTCTCTTTGCTTGTGTTTCATGCTTGTATATGTTTGTTGAGTGTTTCTGGAGGTCTAGGTGGTGTAAAACCCGTGTTTTGAGCAGCTCGGGGGCTGCTCACCCCGACCACAGTCGCGATTCTGCAGATTGGGCGACTGGGTCATCCATGCGATTGAGCCGTGCGACTGAGTGGGTCGTGCGACTGGATCATGCGTCTGAGTCAATCGCGCGACTGAGTTGTGCGACTAGGCATGTCGTGCGACTGAGTTGTGCGACTGAGTGTCTGTGTGCGATTGAGTCATGCGTGCGAATGAGTGTATGCGAATGAGTCATGCGACTGAGTGTTTGTGTGCGATTGAGTCAGGTGACCGACTGAATGTGTGCGAATGAATGTGATTCGCACGACTGGGGTCCAATCGCACGAATGAAGGTTCAGTCGTACGAAAGTAGCTAATTCGCACGATGAAGGTTGATTCGTGCGCATGGAAGTTGAGTCGTGCGATTGGGTGTTGTGTGGTACGACTGAAGGCCAATCATACGAATGAAGGCTCAATCGTACGAATGAAGCTGATTCGCACGATTGAGGGTTGATTCGCACGAATGGAGGTTGAGTCGTGCGTCTGGCCTTGTTATGCGACTGAAATTGTTGTGTTTGACCCTTGTGCGTGGCGTGAGTATGTCGTGTGGTGTCGAGGTAACACTAACACAATTATGCCATTGTTTGGCCACAAAGATTAAAGTCAACGTGAGAAAGGGCACAGAAACTATTTTGAGCAAATTTAACTAACGCTTTACGAACGACTAAATTGACTTATAACTATTGACACTTATTCAATATTCTTCGATAACAACAATACTTTTACTTAAATATCATCATTAGTGGCAACAATGTCTTGTACTGGGATCTACATAAGATCTAGTACGTGTGTCAGTCTGTGTGTGCTGTACGCGACCCATCCGATACGACCCGAACCGACCCATCATTATTGCGCGCTTATACATATAACATATCATTAATGCTATACAATAACTGTCAATAGGTGTTTGACTGTTTATTTGCATTCAACATTTGGGATACAACGCTCATACATACTTACCACTTAACAAGTGAGTTTCGTGGCCCCTTTTCACATTTATACAATATTTCAATCATTTACAAATTGGGGGAAAAGTATGCTTACAATTTTTATGCTGTACACTTACATACATTTTACATACAAGGAATCAACGTGATACTGTGTTGCAAGTACTATTTGATACATGCTTGGGTCTGCTGTGTGGTTCTATCTTTGCAACTATTTAATTCCAGTGTGGGAACCGACGGTTAGGTATTGGTAGTACTACTGGGTTGACACCCCCACCCTCGTTCGATGGTATACTAGTTGGTACCATCAGTGGCCAGGAACGGGCCCTTGGGTGAATATATGCCGACAATTTCTTAGTGTACGTCGCTAGGTTTGGTTGCAAAGCTCATGTCATGTGATATTTACTTGTGTAATAACTGTATTCACGGTATTCCGACGCGCTTATCTATTACAGCATCACTTACAATTTTATTACATAAACCTGCGAGCTCACCAACAATTATGTTGACCGTTTTAAGCATATCTTTTCAGGTGAACATGCAAGTCCAGGAATCTAGGTGTGCTGCCTTAGTGGAGACCCTAGGATGCATTTTTGGGACTTAGCTCTTTTTGATAAACAATCTTGTGAACAATGTGAACGCATGTAAACAATTAACTACATTTGATCTTGTTCCCGGGTTGTGGGAATTAACACTTACATTTTTATCTTATGTGTATACATGTTATCATCATTATGTTGCTTATGGCTATGTGTTGTGGACATTGACTAAACACGACACAAGTCCCCTTGTCGTCGGGTGTCGTCATGACACACATGTCATCATTTATATATATTGCTCTCTATCGCTTACCATGTGTTATGACGATCCCATTCTCATTACATCCCCGTGTTTCCGCTTTCAGCGGGGGTGTGACACTCCAGAGATGAAATTGATAGTCTTTGCATCTGGAGGTGGAGATGCCGCTCTGCTTGGGGTCTTCTCAGCATCTTGAGCTTTAGTCTTCTTTCTTGGAAGTAATTCCTTTAGGTGACCTTTCCTCAGGAGATATCTTATTTCCTTCCTCAAGGCAATGCATTCATCAGTAAGATGACCAAAGTCTTTATGGTAAGCGCACCATTTTGACTTATCCTTGTTTCCTGGAATCTTTCATTCTTCCTTGGCCATCTTGCTTTTTCACCTAAACTCTGCATAGCACATATTAGTTCAGTTGTGTCAGCAAGGAAACAGTATTCCAAAACTCGAGGATATTCTTCGTCGTTCTCGTCTTCTTCCACTACATTTATCCTTGGGCTATCTTGCTTGGAGTAGGGCCTTGCTCGGTATGACTTGTTTGGAGATTCCACCTTCTTGTTGTTGGGTTCATACTTGGGAATATCCAGCTTCCTATGTATTCTTTTGTCGTCTTCCAGGCAAATGAATCGAAGTGCTCTCACTACAAGAAAAATCACTATTAGGGACTAAATTATTAGGGACTGATATATCAGTCTTCTATACATAGTATTAGAGACTAATATATCAGTTACTAATTATATTTAGGACTAAACTGTCAAGGACTCATGCGAGTGACTGATAATCAGTCCCTAATAATCAGACAATGTATTGAAGACTAAACTTTAGTCACAAATACACTTACATAATAAAAGTAATTGGAGGGAAATTTGTTGGTAACTGAATTTCAGTCTCAAATAAGTGACCTAAATGACATCATTATATGAGTAACTGATAATTAGTTTCTAATAAAGTGGGCATATATTCGAGACTAAAAATTAGTTCTTAATATTCAAAATGCATACCAAATCAAGGACTTACACTCAGTCTAGAA
Source organism: Flaveria ramosissima (assembly GCA_025215565.1). Lineage (NCBI taxonomy): Eukaryota > Viridiplantae > Streptophyta > Magnoliopsida > Asterales > Asteraceae > Flaveria > Flaveria ramosissima. The sequence continues at coordinate 11,646,503 of CM046046.1, read as the reverse complement.
TACATTTTGCATAGGAAAATGGTTAATGATGGTCACTACCAGCTAAATTAGGTCCATTCATGAGCAATGTTATTCATTATTGGTCGAGCGGGGTCAATGGTGATGAAACAAATTCATAAATAGTCAATGCGGGTCATTGATGGTTACATAGACTCATTGGTTTGTGATTAAAATGATTGGTCATCATTTTAGGTCATTGATAGCTAATTACAGTTATTTATAGATGGTCCATTAGTGCCATTGTGAAATTGGGACATCTACCCACTCATAATTGGTCAATTAGGACCAACTAGGGTTAGTTAGAGTCATCAACGCTCCATTGGTTCATTGAAGGTCAATTAAGAGTTATTAAGACCTAATATGGTCCACTAAGTCATGTATAGGCATTTAGGGTTAATGATACGACTTGTTAAATCATGCACAACTAATTATAACTCGTTTTTGCTCATTCAAACTCTTTAAGAATAAAGTATATCCAAGGCTAAATGTGCTCCACTAATAACTACCGTGACTCTTATGGCTCAATAAAGTCCTTAAGACATATTGTGGCTTATTAAAACACATCATAAGCCATTAAAAGATATACCGACTCTTGAGACTCAATTAGATCCATTAAGACACATGTTTGATCCATCATAGCTTATGTATCATATCATTTATAGTTCATATATCTCTTACAAAAAAGTTATATATTTTAATTCGCATTTTTTCATATAATTATTAATTTAAATACATATATTTATTTTTTGCAAAGACTATATTATATTATCCTAATGCTTCAAAAGCCATATGGTTTTCCAAATGTTTCCCTCCGTGTATCTTTTCTAAAAAAATCAAAATTCCCTCCCCAAAATTGATCTTTCTCCCCCCTTTATTTCTAATTATCTTTCCTAACCTAAATCAAACCTCATTGTGTCTTCGACCTGCATAACCAATTGTTTTCAAGACGCAAAGAGAACAATAAGCTTGAGCGGAGAGAGTTTGTTGTGTCTGGAGCGACACAACGGTTACAGGAAATGAATTAGGGTGTGCGGTGGTAACTGGAACATGAAGACTCAACGATGACGGTGATCGTTCAATTGTTTTGTAGTGGTCTGCGCGTTAATGAATCGCATCCTTTTTGTTTCTGTAAGTTTAATAAATTTGAATTCTAATGATGTACATGAAATGCTTGCAAATGATGAATATTTTTTTTGGTTTTGATTTTGGATTTCAAGATTACGTGCACCGGTGGGACGCCTAAAAGTATATCTGTTGTTTCTAGAATCTATGTTCCCTAATCTTCATCAGTTGCTTCTCAAATTCCTTCATTTTTGTCATCAATGACGGACTTAATCTTCGACTTCTCTAAAGGTACTTCATAGTCCCTAACATATGTGTTGGTTTTATATGTTTAATTTCATTATATTGCGATTTGTTATATCATTACCTATCTTATTTTTGTCTAATCTAGGTTTGTTGATGTTCAAATATACATTGTGCAATGTTGTTATTAGAAATTGGCATCTCTTGTGCAAAGGGTAAGTGGATGAATCTGAATCAATTGGAGTTTAAAAACTGCACATATCTAGACGTTTGAATTTTGGTGCCACTTGCTCCAATTATTTGTTCATTCGTTCCATTATTAGGGATAAACAAGTCCGTTGAAAAGTCGAGAATTTGGGCATCTTTTGGTGCTACTTAACATAACAACTAGAGAGAAAGTAAGCTAATTTTTTTTACTGGTAATTAATAGTGACTATATATCTTATTTTGACTTGGGGACGGCGAGTCATGTTGAAATGAGTATGCTTTGATTTTGATCTTTTGTTTTTGTTAGAAATAATTTGAGTGGAAATTAGAGGATTGCTTTTCCAAACAAACATTTGGAACAATAAGATTGGGTAAGAAAATAAAACCACAGACATGTGGCACCAATAGTTGCATAGTGACATGTAAGAAATTAAAACCACAGAGGATTTAAACACAAAGTTTCCACTTATATAATATATGATGATTTTATATTATCACTAATATGTTGAAACCTCTAACTTTGCTGACCTAAAGACACCAACTAAGGGTTAGTTTGTTTATGTGAAAGCGTAATTTTTGTTCCTCATATACATTGTTGATTTTAACGGTTGTATGTTATCATCTTTTTGCATAAATGAGTTGAAGAGGAGAATGAAAGCTTATGTTGGACCTGAACTCGTTGAAATGTATAATCATACAATTCCTATCAATCAGGTTCATCTATACACCTTCATTTAACCACTATTTTATTATAAGTTTTGCTCTACTCGTTTAATCTAGTTTAGAAAAATATAACCAAAATTGACACTTTCATTACTACGAGTCACATGACTTAGTTGTACCAATATTACATTAACTCAAGTATTTTTAATAGCATTATAAGCAAATAACATCCTAATAAAAGCTCGTGAACTAATATTGTCATATTCAAGTGTGGATCACTGGAAAAAAAATATAGGGATTTCACATTGGTTTGTGTCCCAAAATGGTTGGACCACCCTGATTGTAACTCGAGTCACCATACTTGTTTACAGAACACCTGAACCGAGTAATTAACTCTTTCGTTAGTCATCATCTTTTTAGTGTGAATATATATATTTGAAGTCATTAACCAAATAAATATGTCCTTATGTGAGCCAACTGATAGTAAAAAAATTCCATAAGCCACTGGAATAGTCATTTTACATCCAACAGAACCAATAATTGCCTAAGTTAAACTAATTACGTCACATAAGAAATATAAACATCGTAAAATAAAAGGATATTATCTCATTTTTGCTGCTAATAATGTATTGTTGTTGAATTTGATCACATATGCTAAAAGGCGTTGTATAAAAATTTAGTTTTTTAGAAGCTAAGTAAGAGTGGATATTTGTTCACACTTGATCTATATATGTATTGTGGTCCAGAACTGCTTACTAAGCTTAATGCTAATTATATTGTTGGGTGTATTGTAGGTACAACTCAAGTGTAATGAAAAAGTAGAACACATCTTGGATTGGGCAATCAAGCCTTTTGCAAGTCTTTCATGAATGACTTTAGTAGAACTTAAATTTTATGTTGAGAATTTGTAATGTTCTGTGAATTGATTAACTTTTCTTTGGAATAGGTTTTTTTTACGGGTTATCATTATGCAGAAGTGTCGGATGATACATTTATATGCATTAGGGTAAAAACCTAATGTGTAGGTAGTATTGTTTTTCTTTGTGTATATTGATGTAAAGATTTGATTGATGAACAAGTTTTATTTTGTAAGGAAATTTAGGAATTGATTTTAAAAATTAAATATATAGATAGTACTAGAAACTATTTCTAGTCATCATATGAGTATATTGTGAATTGATTTTGGAGACTGACTTTTAGACTATAAATTAACATATTAAAGACTAAAAAGAACTATTATAAGATACTGATTATGAGCATCTAAAAGCACAATTGGGATTGAAATTATGTTCGAGACTAAATAATATGACATCTAAGATTATTTTTAGTCCTCAAAAGACATTAAATACTGAAATGGTATGTTATCAGAGACTAATAATAGACAAGGTTTTAATACTAATTTTCAGTCTCTAAAAGCTTGGAATCAAAGACTGATTTTGAGTCATGGATAAAATATATTTGAGACTGAAGTGACTTATTATAAGGGGATGAATTAAGAACTAAATTTACGTTTATCAAAGACTGAATGTTAGTCTATGTTGGTGGTATACAATCGAGACTGAAATTTAGTTACTAATAGGAGTATCTAGGACTAGGTATTTAGGACTGACTCGGGACTAGCAAAATCAGTCCCCGATAACCATTAGAGACTGATTTGTAAGTATCAGAGACTAAATTTTCAATCCCAAATACCCTTCTTTTTTGTAGTGTCTAGTCCTCACTTCGTCTAGATTCCTACAAGGATTCATTACAAGGTCATCATAGAATTGTGAGCTCTTGCGTAATCCTATTTTGAGAGCTTCTACGGCAGCAGCCATATCCAAGTTTGGAATCTCCAATGCTTCTCGGCTAAGCCTAGTAATAAAGTCTCTCAAGGATTCTGTATCCTTCTGAATCACCTGGTATAGGTCATCTGTTAGCTTTTCAAAGGTTCGGCTGCAAGAAAACTGGTTATTAAACATGTTAATTAAATGAGCAAAGGAAGTAATCGTATTCTTAGGTATATTGAGTAGCCATTTTAAGGTTGGCCCTGTTAAAGTTGATCCAAATCCTTTGCATAAGCATGCTTCTTTGATGTTGGGTGGAATGGGATTGATCTCCATCCTTTCCCTATATTGGGCTACATGTTCTTCTGGATCTGTGGTCCCATCATACAGCTTCATCTTGGGGGTCTGGAATCGTTTGAGGATCTCGATTCCAGATATAGGCCATGTGAACCTAGACAGCTTGTGACTTTCCACTAAGACTTCAGGTATAGGTTTGATAACTCCAGGAACACTTGTTATCATGTTCCTTAGATCTTGTAATTCCTTAGCTAATCCTGCATTCATGTCTACCATATTTGGATTAGTCATAAAGGACGCATTATTGAAGTTGTTACCGGTTTGAGGATATATTATTCCCATAGGTTGCTGGTTCCCTGCCATGGTGTATCCTGGCGTTATGGGTTGGCCAGTTATAGCCTCTGTCCTCATCGGGATGAAATCTCCCTGATGCATCTCACTTTGTTGAGCTTTGGAGACTCCTGCATTTTAGTGGGGTGCGGATGTCGTCAAGGATCCTTGCTGCATGAAAGTTCCCTGAGATTTCTCCCCCTTGTATCCTGACATATGAGGTGTCCGAGTGATATCAAGGATCCTGGTTGTTGTAGCACATTGGATCCTGAAGGATACGTCATTGGTGTCGTAGCCTGTTGAAGGAAACCGGTTCCCATGGGGTACTCGATCAAGGATTCAGGTCGTTGAAAACCATTGGCTCCTGAAGGATTCGTCATCGAGGGTCCGGGCTGCCGAAGGATGCTCGATCCTTAAGGACACACCATCGAAGATCGGGACTAATGAAAGATGCCGGATCCTAAGGGATATGCCATCGAGGATCCAGACTGCTGAAGGATACTTGATCCCGAAGGATACGCCATTGAGGATCCAGATTGAGGAGGAATTGAGAATCTGGGGGGCTGAAACGGAGCGCCCTTGGGATCAACGGAGTATCCTCTTCCATAGGTTGTTTGGATTTCTTCAGCTGCTCAATTTCTTTGAAGATATTGACGTTGGTTCTCGTCTGTTGATCCATTTGCTCCTTTACCTGCTTAATCAGAGATAACATATCTTTGTTAGAAACAACAGGGTCTATGGATTGAACCTTATTTCCGGTGAAGATAGGTTGCTCTTGTCTTCTTAGTGGCTCGTCCTTTTTTCCTTGTTTCCCCACAAAGGTGCTAGTTCTTTGAGATGAACCGGCTGAGGTAACGGGAATGGTTGAGGTAGGAGGTTGAATCGACATGTTAGGGAGTAAAGGTAAAAGAGAAATAGGGGTTTTAATATGGTTTTTTTGACGATCAAGGCACCACAGTTGCCCCACGGTGGGCGCCAAATTGTTTCGGGATCTGCTAAGAGTCTTGTATCCTGAATTAGTGCGTGAGGCGGTGTATCCTTGATCGTAAGTAGTTGAACAAATGAACAAAACAAGTAATGAACAGCTAGAAAATGTTTGAACAACGGATTTGGTTACGAGGGAAAAAGCCCTTGGAGCGTTAGCACCGCCGGCATAAAAACCCCGGTTGGTGAAAATTATCACCAACTAGTTTATTGATCTTTTGAACAAATAAATACAATGATTTTTGGAGTGTCGAATCAGGGAGAGCTAAGTGTTACACTAGTAAATCGAATGTGTTGTGTGAGTGTAAAGTAGTAATCGGATGTCAAGTGTGTGAGCTGAGTGATGTGTCCTATGTTCACCGATGGCACTCAATATTTATAGCTAGGTAGTTACAACTAACTTCCTATAAACTTGGTCGTGGAAGTTGTAGTCAGTGTGGCCGTTGGTGGACTTGGTTCATGCGGCTTCTAACGTTTCTCTTCCTCAAACCTCAGAATATGTAGTTATCTCGCTTCCCCCACGTTCAAATTAAAGAGGACCAAGTCAATTCAATCAATCGCTGGTTATACGTCGCTGCTTTTCGAGGATCCTGTATCCTTGATTGTCAGGATACAACATCCTTGAAGATACTATATCCTTGAGGATACGATATTGTTTGAAAATTCCTTCCCCAACAATTCCCATTTCACCTTTAGATGATTTTTGGTTGAGGGTCATTTTGAGTGGGGTGAAAGTATGAGTGTAAAAAAGGTTGATTTGGATGGTAAGATCTCACAATCAAGAGCCTAAGAAGCTTTGATACCAATTGCAGGATGGTAAGATCTCACAATCAAGAGCCTAAAAAGGTTGATTTGGATGGTAAGATCTCACAATCTCAACACAGATATTAACTCTCAAATTCACTAACTCACACTCGGTTTGATGATGCAGAATCCTTAGAGAGTTGAGAATAGTATACTAAGTAAGATAGAACACAAGAAAAATAAATTTTCAAGATACTTGTATATATTACTTCTCAACTCAAAGTATTACAAGACTCTTACAAGCATACTACCTGAGTTATAACGAGAAACTATATATACTACTACCTACAGCCAGATATACTTTGATACCAGCTGGAAACCTATGACTAAAGCAAATACTATATTGCTAAAGATAAGGTATCTTAGATAAAATATTATCTAAGATTTGGTAGTCATGACATGTCCATGACTTACCTTTTGTCACCAACTAAAGTTGGTAACTGTACTAACTGACAAGGAATGAACAGTGGAATAAAGTATGGTCAACTACATGGGCGTGAGAAAGCACCATGCAGTATATCAGAGATTTGCAGTGGAGTGTTAGAAGGACCATACTTATGTCCACTGGATCATAGTAGGTTCTTCTGAAGGTTAATTGGCTTCGAAAGAACAAGTTCTTTCGAAGCCACTTATACTTCGGAAGAGGCTACTTCTTCCGAGGTTTGAGACACTTTCAGACCTTCATACTTTGGAAGTCATTGTCTTGATTTCTTCTAAGTGTTGAACTTCAGAAGAAGGAAGAATTTATCTTTGGAAGTTGGAGTTCCTCCTCGGAAGCTCTTTCAGACTTGACCTTTGGAAGCTTAGCATTTGCCTTCGGAAGTTCAGCATTTGTCTTCGGAAGTTATCGTCAGTTGCATCAAAAATTGTCTAAGTGTTTGTTTTGGTTGCACCAGCCTGACTTGATCCAACACAAGGGTAAGATTGTTTGCTGTTTTATTGACAGTGATAACACGCGTGGAATTGTTAGCATCGGCCATGATGAAGCAGGAAGAACAGATTGGGTATTGGCAACAAGAAAATGGGATCGAGAATGGTGAGAGGGGAATGGATCAGGATAACTCTGATACCATATGAAAGTATGAAACCTGATTGATTTTCTATACTATATATAAAGCATATGAGAAGGGTATTTTAAGATACCATTAAATTAAGAACACTTACCTCACTCAATGCATAAGGTACAACCATTTTTAAGGTAAAATTGTATTTTTAACATAATTTACAAATTATCCCTTACAATTAGTTACATAATAACCTTATAATTACTATAAATTACATAAAATTTTACATTATCTACCCATAAACCAAAAAAACTTAATTTGTTTTAAGATTTATGTTATATCGATCTTTCATGATTAAAACTTTTTGATACTACAATCGTAAATGTGTATTTTTTAAACGTTTTGGTGTAAATATTTTGCTGAACCGATAGGTATTTTATAAGGTAAGATAACTTAATGCATAAATGTACAAGTCATCATGCAAAATCTATTTACTTGGTGTTTTAAATTTTACCTTAGAAAAATATAATAAACTTTTCTAAAATTACTATAAGATTAACAAAAATTAAAAACTCGTGTCGGATGTAAAATGTTATCCCGCCGCATTGCGCGGTCACCCTTCTAGTTCAATAACAAACATTTACAATATATAGATGCGTACAACATAACAAACTGAGCTAATTTATAGTTAACAAGTAGGAGATAAGAATAATTCAAAATACAACATAAATCTATAAGTAAAATATGATATATCCTCATGTGATATCGTTAATAATATATACCTCTATCTATTTATACTAATGAGATGAATACTAGAATCATTCGACGTTTCTAAATCTAAATAGGTCACACAATCGGTTAAAAATAGATGGAATAAAGGGGCAGAACTCATTTGAGCCGTTCATATTATATATTTAAAATGATAAAAAGAAAATTAGTCTTACCTGTTTAACATGATGTAAACAGATAACATCTAAATTTGATTATTCATTAAAAATTGTCGATTCTAATATCACATTAATTTGTTCAGCTATTTATATATAGTGACTAAGGCAAAACATACGATCGAGCTGTCATCATCCCCCCTTTCGCATAGATTAACGTAAATGATCTAATGGCGTGTTCGTTGAATTTTAAATAGTGTAAGTATTCTAGAGTGATTTTGACATTTGGTTGACGAGCATTTGATGTGGTTGTTGTGGAGCATTTTTCTTAACTTAGGTTAAAGATTAATTTCACATATAAATCATTCTGAGACTGAGTTATCACATGACTAGATAGAGGCATGGCACCTTCTCGAGTTTTAACTTTACTTCACAATTAATTTTCCTTTGTCTACATTTATAGTGAACGTACTGTTGATGCCTTGACGACCATGGAATCATTATTTCTTGAAGAAAACCCACTATCATTGTCAGGGGTGGATGTAAATGAGTACAAGAGTTATAGTTCTTAGAAAGAGAGGTGTGGGGATATTGTATTTGTTCCTACTTTTAGAATGAGTTAAAGCTTGATATTGTTTAGTTGATTTTGATTTTGTGTATATCTTGATGTAAAATGTATATATAGATTTTGCTTAAATTCGTAAAAATAATTATTTAGATATTTAAAAGTCAAAACAATATCATATTAGTCAAAATAATTTGGATTTGAATTAAGAGTGAAAAAATTTTTCTTCTAAAAAATAACGAAAATGCACGTTGAGCCGTTGAAAAAAGGCAACACGTATGAAACTTTATATTAAAAGAACAAAAAATTTAGGTTAAGAGAAGGCATTTATAAAATTCAAATTTTTTTTATGAAAATGGAGTTGTTATAAAAAGTTAAAATAAGCAAAAACTATAAACTAAATATAAAAACATTTATTATTTTTGAAAATTAACATTATAGAAACTATATTAATATAACTAGCTTTAGTAAACCCGTGTATTACACGGGTTGAATAAGAAAAATATTAAATATAATGAAAATCTATTAATTATAAAATGATTTAAATAAGATATGATTGAATCTTACTTATTATAAATAAAAAATAATTTTGTTTCAAAACAAACCTTTTAATCAAATGTTATTTTTGAAAACTTTCTTTTTATAACTTTTACTTTAGATTATCTTTTGTTTATAAAATTTTTACTTTCTAAAAACACTAATTTTAAAATATTTTTTATTTTATAAAGTTTGTTTCTTTAGAAATAAAATTAATAAAAAGATATTTTTCTTAATTTATTGAACAACCTTTATTCTAATAAAATTAAATAATATTATTAATAATTAATGTGATTATTTAATAGGAGAGAAAACTTCAAAATTTTGACAAGAATGAATGTGATGCTGACACGTGACACCCCAATTTTCTCTTTTATTAGAGTAGAAAGATGGAGATTAGCTCACCATCATTCCAACCAATCAAGCATTTAAATATTAAACGACTTTAAAAAAATTAACAATAAAAAGATTAAAATTTTGGAATAATATACAAATTAAATTATGTAACTCCTGATTATCCTGTATGTTAATGTATGTAGCGAATGAACATTAATTTGTGTATCTAAAAAGGCCAATCACCTTATAAGTAATTAACGTTTAACATTTTAATGCGTTTAAGTCTTTACCAGTTGTAAGAAAATGTAACAAATGGAAACATTATAATTTCAAATTATATTATATATTAAAAAGCAACTATGTTGCTACAGTAAGATTTTATACTTTTAAACATTGACCACTAAAGTTTATATATTGATAAAAACTCCCTTGACAAGCAAATAAATATGCAAAATTTAAGCCATGTGTAATGGTGGCTGTGACCTACGATGTTGTTGGTATCGGAAGGCGAGGGAGGGGGCAACAGGCAAGTAGTGAATGGCAGCTTAAGTCGGTTTTCCCGGTGAAGACATGGCGGTCGGTGGTTTTGTGAACCCGCTCACTGGTTAGGAGCGGGAATCTGCGTGAAACTTAGAAACAGTAGAGATCCGGTAAGGAGCCAGAATCTGCAAGAAGAAACAACCTTACACCGCGGTGGTGGTGTTATGTTCCCGGTCGGTTGTGGTTGGCGGTGGGTTTGGTTGAAGATGGTGTTGTTAAAGCTAATGTAGTCATTAATGATAGATTCACTTTCACAAATTCATTTCAGTTCGTAATCAATGGTGATGGTCTTGTTTTGAACAACAATATGATCAAAATAGATACAGATTCAAAAGAAATAGAAACACCATTAAAGAGGAATATGAAGAAGAAAGGGGGAGTGGGGGAGAAGTGAGAGGAGGTGAATTGGGGATATTTTTGTTGTTTTGTTTTGGGAACCGTGAGAGAAATGGTTGCAATGAACGAAATATTATATAATATTTGGTAATCATAATATGAAGATCCTTGGATTGAAGTAAAGTCGGGTAATACAATGTGACTGTGATTTTGTTTTAACTAGGTTTATGTATACGATTATTGTTTGGACATGATAAATGTTGTGAAGTGTTTTTTTCATAAATTATTGTTTAAAAACCAAATGCACGGCTGTGGTTAAGTTTTTTGATAATGTTTGTTAGGGACCGTGTACGTAAGGAGTACTAACTGATTATGCGTTTAAACCGGATCAAATAGTGCGGAATCCTATTTGATTGGCGATCCAATCAATGAGAACGATAACCCGATTGATATAAGATTGAACTAAACGTTAAGAACTAGTAGGAATCGATCAGGAACAAACTGTGAACTTGGACAGGTTGTTTGGGACGTTCTTGACGGCTAGGGTTTATGTGTATTCGCAATAGCTCTTCAAGTGTTCTGTTTTTCCACGAATTAGGTGGTATTTATAGGTTAGTGGTTTTCATTCGTATGACTGAACCATTAGCATGGTTCAGTCGTACGACTGAATCATGCGATTGAGTTATACGCACGACTGAAGGTTCAGTCGTGCGACTGAGTCAATCTTATGTCTCAATCATACAACTGATCTAGTCTCCTGGTTCAGTCGTGCGACTGGTCCATAAGCATGATGTATTCATGCGTATGGTCCATAAGTATGGTCCATTAGCATGAATAATCAGTCGACTAGGTTGAACATAATACTCAATCATTATTGACTTAGAATTATGTACAACAACCTCAAACCTATATAAGAAGTTCATACATATGAATCAAAGATAAATAAACATCAAATCATATATCATATTCCATTGCTTTGTCAAATTACACATATGTAAGACATGAAAGACTTTTACATTTAAGCACATAAACTAGGAACACATGAGGATGTACCTCTTCGGTTGTTGAGGTCTAAAGTTTACCCACCTGGTGTGGTATTCCTTCTTTAATGCAGCCTCAAACCATCCTGACATCTTCCTCGGATTAGCATACAGAAGATCTAAACATGTCAGACGCTTGAGCTCAAAACCAGGACGAGTCTTCAGATCATGATGATATTTGAAATACTTGATTCATTTCTCTCTATTAACAGCATAAACATCCAAATCTTCAAAATATACCCACGCTATAAGCTTGCCTGACACTTTCTGATGTCTTTTGACTCTGTAGAGCTTTGTGTAGGCATTCTGCTTTGGCGGCACGCGTTGGGCTTTCATCTTTGCAAAACAAGCTGCCTATTCAGCTTTCTTTAAGTTGACATTAGCGTCCGAAGCTTGGGCTGTGCTATCTTCTTTCTCTTTTTCTTTCTTCACTTTATCCAACTTATCAAAAGTACCACTGTCAAATGTTTCACCCAAGTTGGGGATAACATGTCCTTCCAGATCAGTGTACTGTGGATAGTGCTCTGCAGTGACATCTTCTATCTCAATCTCATCTACATTGTTCAGCTCATCATCACTCGCAACATCAACTTCTGGAGCATCTTTGACTAGCTCGTCAGGATTTAGTCTAAACATTTCAGCGAGCTGTTCGTCCGTCAGATCATGAATAATCTCTCCCTCTTCCTGAGTGTAGCTCACAGATCTCCTGACTATCCCTTGCAAGTCAAGAATCATTGTAAGTTGAGTCTTAACTTGCTGAAGGGGTTGGACATCATACTCGTCTGTTTGTTGAGCTTCATTTGTTTGATTAAACATTAAGCGCATCACACATGAGTCATTATATAACACATTAAAACATAAATAAACATAAATGATCATTAATTACATTAATGTAATATATAATTCAAGTACAAAAGTTTTTAAATACAAAGACATCTAATAATTACTTTTGTCTTGCTCTGACGATTCTTCAGCTGGGGGAGCTGAGGACGAGGCTCCTTGATCTTGGTTTCTTTTAGTACGCCTCTCCTGAGCTTGAGGATTTGAGGCTGACACAGATGCATCACCTTCCTGATCATCATCATCCTCTTTATCTTTATCGCTCGGTCCTCCTTCATCAACATCTTCCTCAGAATCATCTTCATCGTCATCATCATCATCATCATCACCATCATCACCATCCTTGATCTTCAATGGCTCGCTCTTTGATCCCTTAAGCTTTAGCAGTATCTTCTTGTTCTTCTTATCAAGCTCCTCTATCCTTTTTACCGACGCCATCACCTCATTTTGACCTTTAAGTGCTTGGTGGGCTCGGCCTAACGCTCTCTCGTACTGAGCGCTCTTCTCACTCAGGTGAACAATTTGCTTTGCCTGAGCCACACTAACCTCCATCATCTGATTTAGCTGTGTAGCTCTTAGCTCATCGCAGCATAATCCGATTCAGGTTAGCAAGCTGCTCCTCCAACCCAACCATGGGTAGAGTAGGTCCTGGTGAGAATGTGGAATGGGTGGAGGGACCAGCTTCATGGGTGGTGGCAGTGGTGGTAGACGTGGTGAATATGAGAGGTGGAATGTGAGTGGGATGTGGTGGAGTGGCTGTGGTAGTGGTGGTGGATGGAGTGATAGTGGTAGTGGTGGTAGCTGTGAAAGTGGTGGTGGCTGTGGCAGAAGATGTAATCACTGTAAACCTCAGCCTCTTACCCTTTTTTCCATAAGGGTGAGCCATTCTCTTCTTCCTGGAGCCCTTTGCAATAGGCACTCCCCCTTGGCTGTTGGGCTAGTCAGGGGTGTAAGTAGGATCAGTAACATCAGCAGCATCACCCCTCGACTCAACCTGGCGTCCGCCAACCACCTCGATCCCTCTGTATGTGGCCACAACTCGGCTCCCGGCAGTCCTCACTAATGGCTCATCATCCGACTCCTCAATCCTCATCGACTAAGAAGTCTTGGTGGAAGACAGCCCTTTCAGTTCCACTAGGTGCCTCACCACCTTGACCTTGATCGTCGTCGTCGTCGTCTGTGGGTGCCATGATGGGCTCGACGTCGGAGTCACTGTCATCCTGACGCCACTTCTTGCAAGATGGCGCCACGTACTCCTTGTTGGCTAAGTGGCCAAACAGTCTCCTCACCGGGAGCTTTACTTGCTTTCCCCGGTAGACCTTCATCCGACCCAGTGTCGTATCATCCATAATCTCTAAAACAACCGCATCCTCCTTCTCTTTAGGTAGTGAAGGGAGCTTCTAATCAATGATCATCTGTAGAAATCTTGGGTACATGCAGAACCCCTCCTTCCCCTTTGCCTCTTCGTTCTCGACCATGTATGAGAATATCATCTAGGAGAAACTGAACGGGTGGTTCAGCACCAGAGCAACATATGCATTCTATATTTGATCTGACATCTCGTCAAATCCTCCTCTCCTCGACGCAATGCACTTGAGGATGACGTGAGCTAAGTACTTAAACTGGGGGCACAAGTTGCTTTTATTGAGCACACCTGTGTTGATGTCCCCAATGTACTTCATTCGCAGAAAGCAGCCCCTAACTGTCAGAGGGTGTAGCTTGGTCGGATGGTCACCATCTTCACCTAGATCCAGGACTTGCCTAAGATCGACTGCAGTAAAACTGATCTCCTGTCCGAAGATCGAGCTCCGGATGTTGTAGGGCTCGTGGACCTATCAATAGTAGCCCCTTCCCAGAATGTCTGCTGGAGTGATCTGTATGGAGTACACGGTGTAGATATGGCCTTGAAGATCCTCGATCTCCTGAGAAAGGCAGTGATCCTCGCAAACTCGGAAGCATTTCGAGTGGTAGCATCTAAGTGAGCACAGATGTTGTGCTTGGGGCTCATGGACCATCTATCAGCCATGTTGCTGTAACACAAGAAACATATTCATTAGAGTTGTGTGCAAGAGATGACAGTTGACACTTAAACTGGCTTTGATCAAACTGATTCAATCGTGCGATTGAATCATACGACCGAGTTTCGGTCGTGCGATTGAGCCTACGACTGAGTTCAGTCGTGCTATTGAGTCTGCGACTGAACTTAGTCGTATGCTATGCCATGCGGTTGAATAAGTCGTGCGACTGAACCCATGCGCATGATTCATACGTGCGATTGAATTGTGCGTCTGGCTCAATCGTGCGACTGAAGTTCATTAGCATGTCCATTCGCATCCTACACTGTTGAACACCCTAGATTTGAATCTTTGTCAAAACTTTATATTAGACTTCGTTTTTAGACTCATTTGGACCACAGAGACTCTAAATAGCACTTAATATCCTTTAAATCAACTTTAATTTCCATTTAAGTGGTCTATTTTTAGGGTTTAGTCTCGGTTCTAGGTTTTAGCCTAATCGGTCCTTAAAGATGCGATTAAGATGTTCATTTGGATCGATTTCAATTACCCAGTACCTGTAGATGAGTAGAACACACGTTAGAATCAAGAATTAGGCAGCAATCACAACAGGAGAAATTTTGGCAGAGTGTGTGTGCGGATGATCGATGTCAGAGAACTTTGAAGGTGGAAAGGGTTACGACCGACTGACCCCCTTATTTATACTATTTTAAATTTCCGTCGTGCGACTGGACCCATACGCATGCTTCATTCGTGCGACTGGGTTTCAGTCGTGCGACTGGCTCATACTCCTACATCCATTCGTACGATTGGTTCAGTCGTGTGGTTCAATCGTATGGTTGTCCCATACTCATGGTCCAATCGTGTGACTGGCTCATTCGTATGGTTCAAACGACCGATTGGCTCATCCTTATGATTCAATCGTACGATTGATTCATACTCATGAGTTTGACCTCATACAGTTCCACACACTCAAAATCTACCTTGTGATATATAACATTATGAACTATGATCATCTTAGACATGACCTTTTTAACTGAACATCATTTGATCACCTCAGACGTGATCTTTTTTATTTGAACAGATTTGGTCACCTCAGACATGATCCTTTTTAATTTGAAAACATTTGATCACCTCAGACGTGATCCTTTTAATTTGAAACTGATTGGTCACCTCAGACGTGACCCATTTTAGTGAGTGATTCACAGAATTCATCTACTTGTATAGTCCGACGTCTACACTACAAAAGACTAGAAAATAGAAAACAACTTTGAAATTTAAAGGAAAAACAAGACATATTTTTGTGGTTTTGGTTTGAGCAGAATAGCTTCAAGTTAATTTAATCATTTCTGGAAAGATTCATTACGGAATCATACAGGTATATCATAATCATTTGGGACCTTTTTAATATGCACTTTGATGCTAGATTCTTGTTTTCTTTGAGAGTCAATAGCACTTTCAAGAAATCATACTAGAGCTATAAGATGCACACAATGATTTTGACTGTCAAGAGTTGCAGTCACAATGATTGTCAGTATATTTGTCCACTTAAATCCATACACAGATTTTTGACTCACATTGGTGACGAGTTAGGTTATATTATTTCAACAAGCATTTGTGGATCCCACACTTATATGGTAATCAACATTTCTCAGGAGATTTATGAGCGGTCTACGGGTATTTGACAAGAAGAAACTATTCTAAGAGGTTTCAAAGAGATGCCAAGCCTCAGGTCAGTGCCATCGCACAGAAGAGAGGCGCAAACAACAATGAATTCTAGAATATTTAGGTTATGCTTATCCTCAGGTCAGTGTCATCGCACAACAGAGATGCACACAACCTATCTTCTTGTGAGAGCATTTTTTTCTTTTTGCACTTAACGCACCAACAACATTAGTCATTAGCTTGATTGCGATTAACATTTTTTCTTGTGCTTTGCTCATTTTTATGGTCATTCGCACACATTTGTGGCGTTTATTTTGCTCGTCACCCCTTATTGGAAATGTGTCGATTGTGTTAACCAGTGATAAGATGAGAACTCACAGCAAGTTGAACAACTTAGTTTGAATTTGATTCACCAATGAAGTCTACTCGTCTATTATGTTGAATCTACTGACACATCATATAATGAGCTAGCAACCTCTAGGTCTACTTTCTCTATGTTACCTCGGTAGCAGACTAGTTTAACTATCATTTTTCTTTAGTTGTGCTTAGACTTCTCATACTTATACTTTAAATTTCGCATTTTGAGCAAATTATTTTTGAAGTCCTAACCAATTTGTTTCCTGTGTACTATTATTTTCCATAAACTGTGAATCATAATCATAGATTTGATTTCATTTCTTTCAACTAACCTGCCCTCCCTCCTCGTTTTTTTAAGTAATTAAATAATGCACGAATTAAATACTAAACTAAACTATTCTCCCCCTAAAATTCTAAAACCGAAAATCTTTTTATGTTTTTGGATTTTAATAGACAGGAAAATAAATTAAATAAAAAAAAATAAAAAGAAACAAAAAAAAACTTATTGGACTACGCACTTTCTTCTTCTAGAATCGCATCACTTTTCTTTTTCACGCCATTAACCTCTAAAAATATAAAAACCGCGGTTTATCAAATACTTTGTGTAGAGGTCGGCGCGTTGAAAATCCGTATTAATTTTAACAACATCGATTAATTGCTTTTCAAAACAGTCACTTATAAAGTGATATTTAATACCGATGTGTTTAGTTTTAGGGTGTTGGACCGGATTTTTGGTGACAGCAATAGCAGCAGAATTATCAACAAAAATAGGGGTGTTAGAAAATTGCAAACCGTAGTCGCGCATTTGCTGTTGAATCCAAATGATTTGTGAACTGCAACTTGCAGCAGCAACATATTCAGCTTCACAAGTTGACAGAGAAACTGATGTCTACTTCTTACACTGCCAGGTGACTAACTGTCTACCAAAGAACTGACATCCCGCAGATGTTGACTTGTAATTCATCTTGCAACCACCATAGTCCGAGTCACTATACGCTGTAAGCTCAAAGTCATCATCATGAGGATACCACAACCCGAGTGTTGGAGTACCCTTTAGATAACGAAAGATCCGTTTAACTCCGATGAGATGATTCACTTTTGGTTTTGCCTGATATCTGGAACAAAGACACGTTGCGTACATAATATCAGGACGAGAGGCTGTGAGGTAAATTAGGGATCCGATCATTCCTCTGTACATTGTAGCATCAACCAGATCACCATTTTTGTCGGGTTCCACATCATGGTTAGTGGCAAGTGGAGTTCCAGCAACTGAAGCATTCTCCATGTCGAACCGACTGAGGATATCACCTACATATTTGGACTGATGCAGGAAGATTCCTTTTGGTGTCTGCTCCACCTGTAATCCAAGGAAGAACTTCATCTCCCCCATAGCACTCATCTCAAACTCTGCTTTCATTACATATTCAAATTCTTTACATAATTCTTCATTCTTGGAACCGAAGATTATGTCGTCCACATATATTTGTACCAGCAGTAAATCACCATCTTTTTCTTTGATGAATAACGTACAGTCAATAACTCCTCTGCGAAAACTATGTTTCACTAGATGAGTTGAGAGTTTCTCATACCAGGCTCTAGGGGCTTGATGGAGCCCTTAGCGAGCCTAGTCAAGTTTGTAAATTCTATCCCGATGATAAGGATCCTCGAATCCTTCGGGTTGATTGGCGTAGACTTTAATCTTCATGTAGGATGCATAGGCTAGAAAGATACGGATTGCTTCCATCCGAGCCACAGGTGCAAACACTTCATTGTAGTCAATGCCTTCGACTTGTCTGAACCCTTGAACTACAAGCCTAGTCTGTTTCTGATTATGACTCCTTGGTCATCATTCTTACACTTCAAGACCCATTTCGTGCCAATCACCTTAGCACCTTTTGGTCTGTCCAAAAGGGTCCATACTTCTAACTTCTGAACTTTAGGAGTTCTTCTTGCATTGCACTGACCCATGACTCATCGTTTAGGGCTTCACTCACATATTTCGCCTCAAATTGAGACACAAAACATCGATATGCACCATCGTGAAGATATCCTTTTTCCATGAGTGAGGCATAATCAGCCGAGTATAGCTGATTTCTTGTTTGTACTCCTGATCGAACATCTCCAATGATGTTGTCTAAAGGATGATAAACATTAATCCGGGATCCAGGAGTGGTGGGAACAACTACCTCATTATCCAGATTGTGAAACCCAGGTTCAGTATCTGAAGCTGCTGGAGTATGAGGTTCCGAAGTGTCAGAGGCATCAGGATGTGATGCTTGTGTACTTTCATTAGTGGGAACCTGTTCCTTCTGTTCCAAATTTGCAGTCTCAACTGCTTCATCATCAGAATATTAATCACTTACTTCAAGCTCTCCCCCTAAAGGGCTAGAAGTATCATTTAATGGAGCCGTTGATGTCGAGTCTGGTAGTGGAGTGTTCAGAACATTGTACATCATTCTTGCAGACAGCTCATCATCAGTGGGAGAAGGCAGTAGTTTGAAGGATTTAAAGAATCCCTCATAGTCGAAGAAGAAGGAGGGTCCTTTTCCAGCAGGGGGTGGTGTATCTTTGAACATCAACGTTACACCTCACTTCTACCTGACCCGTTGAGTTGTTATAAACTCTCTTGTCTGGTATGTTGTATCCGAGAAAGATACCTTCTTCTGCCTTCTCACTAAATTTCCCTGTCTGAGTTTTCTTCAGCAGCATGCAAGGTGCGCCAAACGGTTCTAGATACTCCAGGTTGGGTTTACGCCGCTAGAGGAGTTCATAACATGTGTTTCCATGTCGTTTGACCACTAAGACTCGATTAAGTGTGTAATAAGCATTAGCCACTGCCTCATAAATTGAATAGGCAGTTTCGAGTCAGCTAGCATTGTCCTGGCAGTCTCTATCAGGCTCTGATTTTTCCTTTTAGCAACGCCATACATCTGTGGAGTGTAGGCAGAGGTAAATTGATGTACGATTCCTCTCTCTCTCTACATTATGCCTCCATCCACTGATTCTTGAACTCTGTGCCGTTGTCTGATCGAATCTGCCTTACTTTCAGCTTGTAGAGTGATTCCAAAGTAGTAACTAGATGTTTGAATTATTCAAAAGTTTGATTTGGCTTTCAGATATATCACCCAAGAGAATCTTGAGTAATCATCCGTTACTATAAAGGAATACAGATCTCAAGCAATCCTCTTTGTACTGACAGGGCCAAATAGATCCATGTGTAGAAGCTCAAGAGGAAGATCAACTGAATCAACTTTCTTTGCCTTGTGAGACTTCTTGGTCTGTTTCCCTTTCTTGCATGCTACACAAAAATCCAGAAGTTGGAAGTTCTTGACAGTTACTCCATTCACTAAATCATTTTGAACTAAATGATTCATCTTCCTTGGATTAATGTGTCCCATTCTCCTATGCCAGGAGATTGAATCCCTCTTAGTTGCGTTTGACAAGAAGCATTGAACAGTGTGATCAGTTGTGGAGGCTTTTGATAGATCCAAGACATACAAGTCGTTATATCTTGAAGCTGACATAAGAACTTTATCCTCCTCAATCACATAGTCCTTCTTCAACATGTAACACTTCTTGTTGTCAAATACAACTTTAAATCCTTTATCACAGATCTGGGAGACTGAAAGTAAGTTGTTCTGTAGTTGTTGAACGTAGTTGACCTTGTCAAACTTCACTTTCTCATTTCCAACTTCGCCTTGAGCGGTGATGTAGCCTCCTTTATTCCAAGCAAATGAAACATGTCCCCCTTTAATTTGTCTGACGTTGAAAAGGAGAGACGAATTCCCTGTCATTTGCCTGGACGCCCCACTATCAATAATCCAGGTATTAGTGATAGCGCTGTAGCGGACACCCTGCACATTCAAAGAAACTTATTAGTTCAGATTTGGGACCCCAAGCCTTAACTGGCTTGGGTGACCTGGAGGAATCGCACATCATAAACTCAACCCATTGTCCTTTAGAGGATGAGGGCATATCTTTCTTCTTAATCTCCTCACTATCAGACACTATACTTGATTTTTTTTCCATAAGCTAGTTTTGTGTAAGGCCTGTTTGTGATAAACAGACGACTGGCTTATTGTTTGACCTTTAGGTTCACTAATACTCTTAGGTGGAGTATTAGATCTCGATTTAGAAAAACTTGGTTTTGCATCAAAAAGTTCAATTTTTTTGGGCATCTGATGATAAGGACAATTAGGCGAGATATGTCCTCGTTTTCCACAACTATAGCAAGATCTTACTTCTACAGATTGAAGAAAGCTTTTATGTGGTGTTGAGTTTGGTAAAGGTGTGAGATGTGTCTGGTTGGGTTTTGTCACTTCTCTTTTAGATGTTTCAGCTTCTTTAACAAAATTAATTGTTTTGACTTTTTAAACATCTTTAACTTTTGGTTTACTTGGACTTTGATGAATAACACGTTTATTGTTAACTGGTTTAGTCATTTTGGGTTCTGAAACCGACGTTTGTGAACCTGATCTTACATTAACCCTTTCAATTTCATCATTCAAATTCTCAACCGGCAGTTTTCCTTTTGATTTCAAAGTAGAATCCTTATGTTTAGTGCCAGATTTCACCGGTTTACCCGTGGAATCAAGATCACTAACCAGAGGAGTGGACACCACATGATCCTTTACTGGGTTGTTATTGATAGGTCTACATTTTGTATTCAAAAGGATTTCATGTGGTGGCAGAACTACTTTGTACCCCAGACCTTCCCCATTATTTCATTCTTTCATAAGTTTTGAACTATGTGAGAAGAACTAGCCCAACTATGCAGTTTTTGTTTTAAAGAATTAACCTCGACTTCCAAAACTGCTTTTTCCTTTTTGGTTTCTTCTAAAGAACTTAAATAGAACTTTATATCATTTGATTGATTTAAGACAACAACCTTGGTTTCCCTTAGTTGTTTCCCCAAAAGTTCTATCTTCTCTTTAAAACTGCACTCATTTTGTTTTAATATACGATTAGCTTCAGTGCATAGTTGTAAATCATTTACTAAGTTATCATTGTATTCTAATAACCTAGCAAATTTCAAATCAATGCTTTCTCTAAATTTGTCACATTCATTACAAGCATGTTTTTCAAAGCAGATTTAGACTCTTCGGAGGCTGGAGATTCTGAACTTGTTGCTCTGAGCTCTTCCTCAACCAAGTGATTTACCACATTCGCAGCTTCTTCGGTATCCGACATCGCTTGCTCAGCTGCACTCTCACCTTTACTAGCAGACCCATCATCTACTTCTTCGACAAAGGCAATATTTGATTCTCCAGGAGAAACAAATCGGAAGGACCAGTCTTGTCCTTCATCACCTTGAGCAGTTAGAGCCTTTTTCTCTTTGCTTGAAGAAGCAGTTCCAATCACGTCCTTGTCTTGATGGTTGAATGTGGGAAATGGCTTTCCATTTCCAGTTTTCTTGGGCTTTACACATTCACGTTTAAAGTGCCCATTTTCACCACAGTTGAAGCATGTGACTTTGGTTTTGTCAAAACCAAACGTCGTATCCTTAGTGGCTACTAGGTTCTGTCCCGTCTTCTTTACAAACTTTTTAGCTCTTCTGACTACACTTGCCAAGGCCCACATGATGTCCATTCTCTCTAGCTCATTCTCATCAACTTGCTCGTAATCTTCATCTGCAAGATGACGATTTCCAATCTTCCCGGAAACTAAACCATCATAGGATTGGACAACAGCTGCTAGAAGATCCATGTGCTTTTTTGCAACTTCCATAGTGATATTACTGAGATTCTCGGTCTTCAACTTTGTAGTGTTGGCTTCAGGCTCTATGTATTGGGTCCCTGATGACCCTAACGTTTCTGGTCCTGAAGCAGTGGTTTGGGAAGGAGCAGATGAACTAGACACGAATGTTGTTTGTAATGGTGCTCCTGAAACAGCTGGAGACGAAACTGAGTTGTAAAGTGAAGGATTATGAACATAGGATCCTTTCTTTGACTTGTATTTCATTCTCAATTCTTCCTCTTTTAACTTCAAGATGAAGTCATTTATGTCTAATGTTGCAAGAATGTCGTTCTGTCTTAGATTAGACACAAATGAATCCCATTTCTCAAGTAAACCATTAGCAAAGCTTGAAACTTTATCTTCCATTGATGTGGTTACGCCATGAGTCTGCAGCTCACTCATTAGATGATAGAATCTTTCAATAATATCATCTAAGCTTTCATTCCCTATCGGATAGAAATTGTCAAATTCCTTTTTAAGAGCTTTTGCCCTCAGTGCTTTCAGAGCTGTATTCCCTTCGTATCTCTTCTCCAAAGCATCCCATAGCTTTTTAACCTACTTGTTCTCAGAGAACTGATGAAAATGTCCTTTGGTATCGACTGAGTTAACAAGGCATAAACTTTCTTCTCAGCATTGAAGAGAACCTTCTGAGCTTTACTCATTCCTCCCAAGGTTAACTTGACTCCATTAGCACTGACTGGTATTGTGTAACCAGTCTCAATGGATGTCCAAAGATTGGGATCCACTCCATTTAAGTAAATCTCAAACCGTTGTTTCCACTGAGGATATTCATCTAACGTTAACAACTTTGGCGGTTTATTATGATTACCAATCTCCTTCTCCAGAAGTAGTAAGTTCTGGATGCGTGAGTCCTTTCCAGCAGTAAACACAACAAATTGATCTTCCATTTCTATAAACTTGGTACTTGGAGAACAGAACAGTTTCAGTCGTGCGAATGGAAAATGAGTATGGATCACTCGTACGAATGAATGGTGCGATTGGATTCAGTCGTGCGTATGAACAAGGTGATTGGAATCAAACGACTAGAGTTGTTCAGTCGTGCAAATGAGGAATGCGACTGAGTTCAGTCGTGCGAATGGAGTATACGAATGAGTTCAATCGTACGAATGAGCTAATCGTGCGACTGAAGGCTGCTGTTTTTGCAAAATCGAAGATTTTGACACTTTGACACAAAATACGATTTTACTAGGAACCCTAATCTGCCGTAAGGTGAAAAAACGAAACTTTAATGCAAGAAAACGTCGAAAACACCTTTAGAAGCAAAGTGGTGACTCTTTTGATTAAAATGTAGGTTTTTGACACCAAACTTAATTGAATCAAACGCAAAATCAAAAGCCAAAGCTCTGATACCACTTGTTAGGGACCGTGTATGTACGGAGTACTAACTGATTCTGCGTTTAAACTGGATCAAATAGTGTGGAATCCTATATGATTGGCGATCCAATCAGTGAGAACGATAACCCGATTGATATAAGATTGAACTAAACGTTAAGAACTAGTAGGAATCGAGCAGGAACGAACGGTGAACTTGGACAGGCTGTTTGGGACGTTCTGGACGGCTAGGGTTTATGTGTATTCGCAATATCTCTTCAAGTGTTCTGTTTTTCCACGAATTAGGTGGTATTGATAGGTTAGTGGTTTTCATTCGTACGACTGAACCTTTAGCATGGTTCAGTCGTACGACTGAATCATGCGATTGAGTCATACGCACGACTGAAGGTTCAGTCGTGCGACTCAGTCAATCTTATGTCTCAATCATACGACTGATCCAGTTTTCTGGTTCAGTCGTGCGACTGGTCCATCAGCATGATGTATTCATGCGTATGGTCCATAAGTATGGTCCATTAGCATGAATAATCACTCGACTAGGTTGAATATAATACTCAATCATTATTGACTTAGAATTGTGTACAACAACCTCAAACCTATATAAGAAATTCATACTTATGAATCAAAGATAAATAAACATCAAATCATATATTGTATTTCTTTGCTTCGTCAAATTACACATATGTAAGACATGAAAGACTTTTACATTTAAGCACATAAACTAGGAACACATGTATCTACAATGTTTTATTATACTTATTTTAAAAACAGAATTGTATTCAAAATCAAGTTCTTTTTGGTATTTTAACTATGATGAATTACGGTTTTCACGACGGAGTACGGTTTACAATTTTTTTTATTGTAACACTCACTTTAGGACAAAATATTCGCGACAATTTTACGACAGCATGACAGCCATTGCGACGTATGTTTTGTGTCTGTCTCGATGTGTTACAGTTTTTACGTTGAAATGACCATAGTTACGACACGTTTTGTATTCAAGGTTTTACATACAAAGTCTCATAGCGTAAGACATGAGAAAACGACCAAACTCCCAAGCGCGTAGCGCGGGAGTAAACACTAGTTTATATAAAGGACATTAAATGCTTTTACGCATGCTTAAAGTAAAAAAGGTTAATCACTTTCAAAGTAATGCATGTTTTAAAATTAATGTGTTTAAATAATTACCAATTATAAATAAATGTAACAATGGAAAACAAAAAATACCCTATATATTAATTTATGTAGCGAATGATTTGCGTATCTAAAAAGGTCAATCACCTTATAAGTAATTAACGTTTTACATGTTAATGCATTTAAATGTTTACAAGTTTTAAGAAAATG
Source organism: Flaveria ramosissima (assembly GCA_025215565.1). Lineage (NCBI taxonomy): Eukaryota > Viridiplantae > Streptophyta > Magnoliopsida > Asterales > Asteraceae > Flaveria > Flaveria ramosissima. The sequence goes on along the minus strand of CM046046.1, from coordinate 11,621,598 downwards.
TAACAAATGGAAAGTTTATAATTTCAAATTTATATGAATTGCCGTATATATTAATTTATATAGCTAATGAACAGTAAATTTGTGTATCTAAGGATGGTCAATCACATTATATGTAATTAACGTTTTATATATTAATGCCTTTAAATGTTTATCAGTTTTAAAAAAAATGTAACAAATGAAAAGTTTATAATTTCAAATTTATGTAAAAATATTAAATGCTTTTACTCCTATTTAAAGTAAAAAGGCCAATCAAATTCAAAGTAATGCATGTTTTACAAATTAATGTGTTTAAATCATTTCCGATTATAAATAAATGTAACAATTGAAAATTCAAATTTTAAAACTATATAAAACATTAAGAATACTGCTAATTAAACTAAAAAGATCAATCACCTTCAAAATTGCATCCTTTAGAAACTTTTGGCCGATTAACAATTGTATATAAATTGTTTAACTTACAAAACATGCATGCGAATATATAAAAGATAACACAAAGTATGCATATGAATAGATGTAAACATATTCATGATGGAATTTAAGTTGTTCTTTTATACAAAATTTGCTCTTTGTGTACATTCATATATTGAATTTGTTTCGGTTATAAATTTAATTTTTTGAAATAGAAGATTTTGTTACTCAAATCTTAAAAACAAAATAACCAACTAACACATGAGGTCATAATTACCTTTCTAAAAACCCAAGCATACAACTTTTTAGTTTGATATAAAAAGAATAACACAGAAATCAACACAAAATTGTTGTTAAACATCCGGTTGCACCAATTTTTTATAAGATGTAACAAATACTTTATACATATTAAAAAAACAACTCTTTAGTTTTATAAATCAGTTAAACAAAAAGTAACCATCAAAAAATTGGTCATTCTTAGTTAGAACACAAAAAATCAAAACAAAGTAACCACGAAAAGATCAGCCATTTTTGTTTAGATGCCTAAAAATCCAAAGGATAAAATTTTAAGTTTGATACAAATCCTAAGCAACCAAAACCATGAGTTTGCTATTAACATGTTCTATCACCACAAACTAAGATTTCATACATTTGATACTAACATAGTAGCCTCACCTTTGAGATCTTGAAATGGCATTGATCATCGACAAACCCTTCAAAACAAACCTTGTCAAAACAACATTGTAAGGATTCCTATAAGTCTGATGCAGCCAAAACATCCAAAGTCTCTCTGCATGCATGCACTAAAGAACAGAAGTATAAATGCTTTGGAAGTTTTACACCATGCACTAGAAATATTCTAAGTGTAAAATCTTCCGAAGCCAAGACCAACATCTTCCGAAGCCAAAAGTGAAGTCTTCCGAAGCTTCAAAGACAAAGTCTTCCGAAGCCAAAGAGTGAAGACGGATTTCTTCCGAAGACTTTTAGAGATATGCCTGTATCTGATGTACTTTATCATAAAGCTGGACCACTTTTCCGCTGCTACTCTGTAAAGTCACCAACTTACATGAGTTGGTGAAAAGGTTCATGCTTTTGGTAACTGTAGTCCATGCTTTTGGTAACTTGAGTCCATGCTTTCTACTTTATGTACTTTTATCCTTATTGTAATATATTAGGATGCGAGCTATGGCATGTCATAGTCACTAGTCAAAAGGCAGATTTGCCTTTTGACTCTACATTTGATTTTGTAGTTGTCTAGTCAATTGTATCTAGCTGGCCTTCAAAGTATGTCCAGCTATAGGATGTAGTATAAAGTATCTCAAGTACTTGTAACTTTCCATCGATGCTTTGTAACATTTGTAATAGAACTTAAGAAGCAATATACAGCATTCTTGAAAACCAATTACTTATGTTGTTTGCAATCTTGTTCTGTCTCATATTTACTTGTGTTACTAGCATCTTTCATTTACAAGTTAACCAGTTCCCTAATTGATCTGTTAAGTGTTCTAAGCAACTCTCCTCATTGTGTTGTTGTGTTGTAAGTGCATACCCTTCACCGGACCTGCACTTGGTATCAGAGCATTTCAGGCTCTTGATATAAGATCTCACCATCTTAAGATCCCTCACACACACAAAATACTTAACAACTCAAATGGCAGCTATAACCAAAGCTGATATGGAAACTGGAACTATGATAAAGTCTCCACTGATCACTCCTGAAGACTTTGATACCTGGTGTCAAAGAATGGAAGGCTTCATCAAGTCTCAAGACTCCAGGATGTTAGACTCTGTTGTTGAAGGACCTTACATACCAAGCACCACTTCTGCTACTGGTGGTGGTATGATCCCTAAGGCTGTGGCTGATTACTCTGAAGAAGATAGAAAGAGAATAGAGATTGATTAGAAAGCCATGACAGCCCTTCAAATTGCTCTTCCAAACTCCATCTATAGAGGCTTCAAGAAGGGCAAAACTGCCAAGCAACTATGGGAAGCACTGAAGCTGATGTATGAGGGGTCTACTAAAGCAAAGGAGAACAAGAAGGATCTCCTGAAGCAGCAGTTTGAAAACTTCACCTTCAAGGTAGGTGAAACCATGATTCAACAATACTTCAGGTATGTTGAGATTGTGGATACTCTAATGGATGTTGGAGTAACTCTTGAGAACAGGGACATTGTAAGGAAGTTTATGTCCTCTCTTCCAAGACAATGGACACATTATTGTGTTGTTATCAAGAGGACTGAGAACCTTAAGACTCTTACTCTTAAAGAGTCTTATGGTATTCTTAGTGGCTACCAGATGGAGATGAACATGCAAAACTCATCTGGTAACTCAAGCAACCAACTGAGTTCAGCCCTCCATGTGGTTGAAAGGGAAAGCATTGAACCACAACATCATCTTATATGCTTCCCTGACAACTCACAAAAGGGTCTTTTCATCACCTTCCCAGAGACTCCAAGGGAAAGCTACACTCAAGAAAGTCCTTTCCAAGAGACAAGTTCTTCTCATGCCTTTGTCTCTACTGATGAAACCTCAGGCAACTTTCTCTTCACTCTTGAAGATTTGGACTTTATCCATTCAGATGATATGGAGTACATGGAGATAGTCTAGCGGATGGCTCTTCTCACTCACAGAGCCAAGAAGTTCTACAAGAGGACAGGGAGAAAGTTTCCAAGCAATGCAGCCAGCGGAAAGTTTGGGCTGGACAAAAGCAAAGTAAAGTGTTACAACTATAACCACATGGGACACTTTGCCAGAGAGTGTAAGGCACCAAGAACAAATGGTGGCCAAGCACAAACCAGACCAAACTACAATGAGAAAGCCCCCCCAGAATGAGAAGCCAAAGCAGCAAGCTGCAGTTGTTGTTGAAGAAGGAGGCTTTGACCGGAGCTTTCAGGTGGAAGATGCATCTCCAAACCAAGCCCTCATTGCAGACCATGATGAAGCCAAGGTATTGGAACATCTTTGTACTCCTGAATGCATTGCTAAAGTTAATAGATACAGGTCCTATAATTTAGAAATGAGATCTGATCTTGAGTTCCTAAATATCTTAAAAGCTAATTTTAAAAGAGCTGAAATGATTATAGACTAAAGATAGAGTACTTAGAGAAAACCATTTCAATTCTTAAACATGAGCATACAAACTACAGGACTCAGATTAAAGATCTCATCACTAAATTAACTGAATGCCAGGCTAAGCTTGTGATCAGCAAAGCCAAGGCAGAAAAATGTGTTCTCGAAGATAAGACCTTCAAGAACATAATATCATCATCCTTGCATGCAAAAGTTTGTTATCAAAATAAGCAGGGACTAGGATCTTGTGAGATAGCTCCTCCACACACAATCTTGTCTGTAAGATCTCCTAGGTGTGTAACTTGTGAAGATGAGCTTCCCCTGATAGATCGTGTGACTGAAGAGGATGAAAAGGAGATGGTGGAGAATGGCTCTGAGAAAAGTGAAGAAGAGCATTCTAAGAAGGGTCACAATCCCTCTGAGGAGAGCAAAGCTGTTGGGATGACCAAGTCAAGAAGAAAGAACTTGATCCAGAAGGCCAAAAGAAAGTCCAAAAAGGCTCAAGAGATCAAGGCCACCTTCAATTCTACACAGAAACAAGTCTTCATCTCTGCAGGATTTGAAGTGGCAAAGGCTGAAGACACCAACTTGAACTCCATCAACAAGAGTTCTGGTTCATGTCCAAATCATCCCATCATCAAGAAGAAGGCTGATCAGTTGTGCATCACTGCTGTAAAACCTGAACCATCCAGCTCCAAAGGTAGTTCTATCCCCTCAAGAACTGCCACAGCATCTGCAAAGGTGAAGATGGAGAAGGAAAGTGATCAAGTTCAGCCTTGTTCACAAAGGAAAACTCCTAGAAGGAAGAAAATGGACTGTGTTATGTGTGGGAGTACTTCTCATCTTGCTAAGGATTGTGTTTACAATCCAAAGAGTACTCTCCACATGACCAAGAAAGAAACTTATAAGAGTTTGGAGAAGAAGAAGCAAGCTTCGGAAGGAAAATCTGTTTCCTTTGGAAGCTCCAAAATGAAGAAGAACACAAGTGGAAACTTGCCTTCGGAAGAAAATTTGGTCTTGGAAGAAAGGAATACTTCCGAAGCACTGAAGCCTACTGCAGTGAAAGCAAGATCTTCCAAAGGTCCAGTCATCAAAACTTTCGAAGTCATCAAAACTTTCGAAGTATTGAAGGTCAAGTCTAAGCTTCCAAAGGTGGTGTGGATGTCAAAGAAAGACCAAGTGGCTGAAAGTTCTTCATCAACATCAGCAAATGATCCTTCTAGCATGACTATAGGATCAATTACTATTGCATTGTCTTCAACTTCTTTTGATGAGCCCAAGACCAATGAGGCTTAGGTTTCCAAAGGTAACTAATCATCTCTTTTGTGCAGGGACAGCTCAAGACAAACAGGAATGTATGGATCATTAATAGTGGCTGCTCTAGGCACATGACAGGCAATAGGTCACTACTCCAAAAGTTTGAAAGGATTGATGGAGGACCAGTTGCTTTTGGCAGAGATGCATGAGGTTACATTCCTGGAAGGGGCAAGGCACAAATGGTAAGCTCACCATTGAGAAGGTAAACATTGTCAAGGAGCTTGGGTACAATCTTCTGAGTGTATCCCAATTTTGTGATCAGAGTCATAACATGCTCTTCACTGTGCATAAGTGCATTGTTCTCAGGCCCAGGGTGGTCATTCCTTATGAGCACATCTTGCTCAGAGCCCCCAGGAAAAGGAACAAGTACAAGATGGACTTGCAAGAAACATCTCTGTAAGGCCCCGTTCCCGGGACGCCTACAGTTGGTCATTCATCGCACATAAAACATATAATTACATTTAATCTTCATAAAACATCGCAGCGGAATTATCAAAATAGACATCTCATTTCATTATAAAAGCTTTTGCCAAATAATACATCGTTAACCAATTACAAAATATATTGTTGCATTACATCACAAAAGCCCTATATAAATGGATGCCATTAAAAAGAGCTGAGTAGCCTTGCAGCGCCATCCTCAGCAACATTACCTGTCAACTGGAAACACATAAAAAGTCAGCGTTGCTGAGTGAGTTCTAGTTTTATAATAAAATATACTTTACTTTCATTAAAACCGTTCGTTACTTTTGCATGATCACACATCATACGTACACATAGATTATATTATTATTATCTTCTCCATTCGTTCACTCATTATTACATCTTTACTTGCGCATTTGATGTCTTCCGTACCAATACTGGGCCGAAGTCTATAAATGGACAGCTGAGCATATGCCGCAGTACCGGGGTAAGCGGTAGAGGTTCTATACAAATGGTCTGTCACAAAGACGGACCCCAATGTGCATCCTCCCGGGGTAGCGAACCTGCACACCGTTGGGCTAACACCTTATAATTGGCGTGTCCCGTTATCAAATTCTTGCAAGACTTTCATTACTTTCGTTCATTTATGCATGCATTCCATTCAGGTTCCCCTTTTTATCATCTTTCACTTTACGTTACATAATACTTTCAATTCATTCATTAGCATAACACGTAAAGCCACAAGAAAGATAAACATTCATCATAATCAGGAACATCATGCATACATAACATACATCATACATAAATATGCAACGCCATCATCATCATCATGCTCAACCTACTCTCGAAGGCCTCAACAGTCATCTTACATGAACTTACGAGAATTTCCATGCCAAAACTTACGTCTGCACTTCCCCCGAAAGTCAGTAATTAAACTACACGTTTCCCTGGGTGCAACAGCCCTGTTTGAACGTATGGACATCCTTCAATCGCATGGCATCCTGGCGACTGAACATCATGCGATTGGAATCATGCGGATGAACATCTATGCGAATGGACATCCAGTCATGCGTATGGACCTCATGCGGATGGATCTAATGCGAATGAGCACCTATGCGACTAACCTCATGCGAATGGACTCAATGCGAATGAACACCTATGCGACTAGGACCTCAGTCGCATGACTCCCCATGCGACTGGACCCCAATCGTACGAATGAATCCTTAATCGTGCAAATGAACCCTCAATCGCGCGAATGAATCTTAGTCGTGCGAATGAACCTCAATCGCCCCTCAGTCGGCCGTATGGGCTTCAGTCGGTCGCCTAGCCCTAACTGATGCAGAAAGGAGTTCATCCCGAACCCAATCTGCCATTTTCGGCTTCCAAGCTCATCCAAACCCATTCTAAGCCTAAATCAACCATCCTAAACCTTAGGAATGCATACCACAACACCATACAAGCACACACAAGCCCGGAATGAGTCAAACACACACATATACAAAAAGGAGTTTTCTATGTTTTTCAGCCCCAAAATTGTTTAAAAACAAGTAAATAAGGGGTCCTAGAACTCACACAAACGATCACAACAAGAAGGGCTTCGATTGGACTAGCTACTCAACGATTTTGCTCACTCGAACCAACCCGAACCAACTTTTCTTCCTCTTTTCTCCCTTTCTCTCTTCTCCTCTTTTGTTTGGCTGAAAATGAGTGTGGGGAGAGGGTTATGGCTGCCCTCTCCCTTTAAATACCACCACACTCGACTTCTCTCAGTGGCGAGTTTGGTCCCTTGACTTTGGACTTTATTTCTTTTTCTTCTCTCGTCGGCTTCAAGATAAATAATAACCGGGTGTTACAAGTCCACCCCCCTTAAATAGGTTTCGTCCCCGAAACCTGTTATTCCCCGAACAAACATGGGTAATGCAGCCTCATCTCTTCTTCAGTCTCCCACGTGGACTCGGATCCTTTCCTGTGCTTCCACTGTACACACACAAGAGGAACCATTTTATTCCTCAACCTCTTCTCCTTTTGATCGATGATTGCCACTGGTTGCTCCACATAATTGAGCCGTTCGTCTACTTCGATATCTTCCAGTGGAACAATCATATCTTCATCTGCCAAGCACTTCCTTAGTTGAGATACATGGAATGTCGGGTGAATTCCACTTAACTCATCCGGTAACTCCAGTCTATAGGCCACCTCTCCTACTCGAGCAATGATTCGGAAAGGGCTTATTTACCTCGGGCTCAACTTACCCCACTTTCGGAAACGGATGATGCCCTTCCAAGGTGAGACCTTCAACATAACCCGGTCACCCACCCGGAATTCAATCGGTCTGCGTTCTTTATCAGCATACGACTTCTGTCTATCTTTGGATGCCTTCATGAAGGCTTTGATCTTTTCAAGCTTCTCAGTTGTAGCCTCGATCACCTCGACACTCCCTAACTCCTTCTGACCAATATCACCCCAACAAACGGGTGTTCTGCACCTCCTATCGTATAGCATCTCATATGGGGGCATACCAATGCTGGCATGATAACTGTTGTTGTACGAGAATTCAACTAATGGTAGGTGGTCATCCCAGCTTCCTCCAAAATCGATAACACATGCCCGAAGCATGTCCTCCAATGTCTAAATGATCCTTTCTGACTGACCATCAGTCTGGGATGATAAGCCGTGCTAATATGTAACCTCGTCCCCATAGCGTCGTGGAACTTCTTCCAGAATTTAGATGTAAACCGGGTGTCACGATCAGACACAATAGACACCGGCACACCATGACGAGTTACAATTTCCTTGATGAACAGATTAGCCAACCTCTCAGATGAATATGTCTCGCGAATCGGTAGAAAGTGAGCACTCTTCGTCAGACGATCAACTATCACCCATATGGCATCATACCCCTTCGGGGTACGCGGTAGCTTTGTAATGAAATCCATGGTGATATGCTCCCACTTCCATTTCGGTATATCCAAAGGTTGGATCTTTCCATACGGCTTCTGATGCTCGGCCTTCACCTGTAGACAAGTGAGGCATTTACTCACATACTCCACCACATCACGCTTCATCCCCGGCCACCAATAATCTTTCTTCATGTCGTGGTACATTTTCGTAGCACCGGGAAGAATAGAGTATCGCGTCTTGTGAGCTTCGTCCATGATCTTCACGCGTAGATCCCCAAAACGAGGAATCCACACACGACCGAATCGGGTTCTAACACCGAGCGTGTTTTCACCCAATTCCACGACCAGACCTCTCATTCTTTCAGAGTATGCACGATCCTCTTTCAATGCCTCATCTTGAAACTCTTTGACTTGCTTCATCACATCGGAGGTCATGATCAGCTGATAAGCTTTCACCCAAATCGGCTCGGGTCTCTCCTTTCGGCTACGGCATCCGCCACCACGTTGGCTTTGCCCGGATGCTAATGGATCTCGCAATCGTAATCCTTTATAAGCTCCAACCATCGTCTCTGCCTCATGTTCAGGGTCTTCTGCTCGAAGAAGTACTTCAAGCTCTTATGGTTAGTGAAGATGGTGCACTTCGCCCCGTAAAGATAGTGCCTCCAAATCTTCAATGCGAAGACCACGGCGGCTAGCTCCAAATCATGAGTAGGATAGTTGACCTCATGAACCTTCAACTGTCGGGATGCATAGGCTATAACCTTCCCTCTCTGCATTAACACACACCCCAACCCCGAGTAGGAAGCATCAGAATAGACCACCAGATCATCGCTTCCATCGGGTAATGACAGAACAGGAGCTTGAGTCAACCTCGCCTTCAGTTCCTCGAACGCCTTCTCTTGAGCTTGACCCCATACGAACTTTACATCTTTTCGGGTCAACTTAGTTAGTGGAGAAGCGATCTTAGAGAAGTCTTGAATGAATCTCCGGTAATAACCCGCCAAACCCAAGAAGCTACGAATCTCGGATGGCGTTTTTGGTGACTTCCATTTCATAACCGCCTCCACCTTTGCCGGGTCCACCATAATCCCGTCAGGATTCACTACATGACCCAAGAACTGAATCTCGCGCAACCAGAATGCGCACTTGGAGAACTTGGCGTACAACTTCTCCCTTCTTAACGTCTCTAGAACTTCCTGAATGTGACCGGCTTGCTCTGTCTCGCTCCTCGAGTAAATCAGGATATCATCAATAAACACGATCATTGAATTATCCAACATCGACCGACACACTCGATTCATCAGATCCATAAAAGCAACTGGCACATTGGTCAAACCAAAACACATGACAAGGAACTCATAGTGACCATATCGCGTGCGGAAAGCTGTTTTAGGGATATCTTGCTCCTTCACCTTCAACTGATGGTAGCCCGATCGAAGATCTATCCTTAAAAACCAACTGGCACCTTGAAGCTGATCAAACAAATCATCGATTCTTGGTAAGGGGTATCGGTTCTTTATTGTCAACTTATTCAGCTCATGGTAGTAAATACACATCCTCATACTATCGTCTTTCTTCTTCACGAACAGGACCGGAGCACCCCAAGGAGAGATACTCGGTCTAATGAACCCCTTATCAAGCAGCTCTTGCAACTGCTCCATCAACTCTTTCATCTCTGTCAGAGCCAGCCGATACGGTGCCTTGGCAACAGGTTGGGCACCCGGTACCAGATCAATCTGAAACTCGATCTCTCGGTCAGGTGGCACTCCTGATAAGTCTTCTGTGAACACGTCTGGAAAGTCACAAACAACCGGTACATTGGCTAGTTGTGGTGTTGGCATATCCACATCCTTTACGTAGGCCAAGTAGGCACTACATCCACGCCTCATAAACTTTCCCGCCACCGCCATCGAAATCACCTTCGGAATCGTAGTAACCCGATCACCATAAACCGTCACCGAACTACCGTCGGGCGCTATCAAACAAATCATCTTCTTGCGACACACAATGTTCGCCTCGTAGTCCGCTAACTAATCCATCCCAAGTACCAAATCGAAACCACCTAAGGTCATCACAAACGGTCTAACAGGAAACTTATGACCCTCTAGCTCCACATCACAGTTCACTATCATCTCAGAAATCCTGGTAGACTTTCCTATGGCCGTTTCTACATCAAAGGGCGCTTCAACGCGTCTACTACTAACAGGCAGCTTAGCACAGAAAGCAGCATAAATAAAACTTTTACTAGCACTAGAATCAAATAACACAGAAGCTAAAGTTTGGTTCACTAGAAACGTACCGGACACAACATCGGGGTCCGTCCTAGCCTCCTCCTGTGTCACGGTGAATGCCCTGGCACTCGCCCTCGATCCTTCATTCCCCGTCTTCTTCACCCCGGAACCCTTAGCCCTCGGCTTCTTACAATCCTTAATTATGTGACCCTATTCACCACAGTTGTAACACCTACCCGCACGGCAATCCCTTGCCATATGCCCTACCTTCCCGCACTTGAAGCACACATTCAAACCCAGCCTATATTCTCCCGCATGCTCCTTTTCACACTTGCCACACCTATTCGATCCCGCTCCTGATATGGCCACACGGCGGTCATCCACCCGTGCCTTTTTGTTACCCGTCGAGGCATCACCCCGACCAATCCTTTTTCCATTCCCATTCCGATCACCACCACCCCTCTTGTTCGCTTCAGTCACCACCACCTCTCGCTCCTCATAAAGTCTCCCTGCCAAATCAACAGCCGACCTGAACGTGCTTGGCCGGGCGGCGATCATATGCCTGCGAACATCCACCGACAAACCCTGAACGTACCTCTTGATCTTTCGAGACAGAGGCATCACCAGATCCGGCACCTGCCGTGCCATTTCGTTGAATCTGGTGGTGTACTGCTGGTGTGTCATGTTCCCCACCTCCAGTTGCAGGAACGCCCTCTTGATTTTATCCATCTTCCTCTGAGGACATAACTCCTCGATCACCATCTTCTATAACTCCTCCCACCTCATCCTTCCTATCGCCCGGTTACCCTCGGCTTGGACAATGTTGTCCCACCAGCACAGAGCCGAGTCCACAAACGAATGAGTGGCAAACTTCACCTTCTGATCTTCCCAGCACTCGCTGATGTCGAAAACAGCCTCCATTTCCCTCACCCACCGGTGAGTAGCAGCAGCAGTGCGGTTTCCATCGAACGTAGGGGGCTTGCATCTCATAAACGCCCCATAGTTACAGCCTCATGCCACCTCTTGCACAGGCTCATCTTCCTCCTCTTCTTCATTATCAGAGAAGATTGTTTCAGGCTCCGGTTGCTCTCGTCCTCCCGAAGACATGTTTCTCTCCTTCCTTTCTCCTTCTTTCACAGCCTTGATGACTTCGGTCACCACACACGGTAATATTGTCTGCATGACCTGATGTACTTCTTCAACAACAACCTCCTTTACCGAGGCCCTCAAGTTTGCACTCTCATCCCCAGCCTCCGGATGAGGGGTCCCAGGTTCTTCAGGAACCACCTTTTCAACTCTAGGCCTTCCACTTTTGGGTCGCGGTTCGATATCAGGCCCACCACGGCCTCCACCCCTAGAAGCTTTAGAAGATCTACCACCAGCCATTCTCTATCACACTGAAAGATTCAAACACCAACACGGTCATTCAAGGGAACAGCTCAGTTTATGTCAAGTATAGTAAGTCCCACTTACTTTACACTTCATACCCCGAGCATTACCTGTCCTGACTACATCAGTATCTAAATCTACATTCAACACATAAACCACATAACATGCGCACGTAATACCGGTTAACATTATGAAAATACCTGATGGCACGCAGCTACTCAGATTTGCATCCCATTCCCTTTCCGTCCCATTTTCAGTTTAAGTTAATGTTTAGTTTGAAAAATTACCCATTTCTCTTAAACTTTGGCTCTGATACCAACTTGTAAGGCCCCGTTCCCGGGACGCCTACAGTTGGTCCTTCATCGCACATAAAACATATAATTACATTTAATCTTCATAAAACATCGCAGCGGAATTATCAAAATAGACATCTCATTTCATTATAAAAGCTTTTGCCAAATAATGCATCGTTAACCAATTACAAAATATATTGTTGCATTACATCACAAAAGCCCTATATAAATGGATGCCATCAAAAATAGTTGAGTAGCCTTGTAGCGCCATCCTCAACAACATTATCTGCCAACTGTAAACACATAAAAAGTCAGCGTTGCTGAGTGAGTTCTAGTTTTATAGTAAAATATACTTTACTTTCATTAAAACCGTTCGTTACTTTTGCATGATCACACATCATACATATACATAGATAATAACATTATTATTTTCTCCATTCGTTCACTCATTATTACATCTTTACTTGCGCATTTGATATCTTCCGTACCAATACCATGTGCTACACCCTAACTATATGGCTATTGGGCCGAAGACTATAAATGGACAGCTGAGCATATGCCGCAGCACCGGGGTAAGCGGTAGAGGTTCTATACAAATGGTCGGTCACAAAGACGGACCCCAATGTGCATCCTCCCAAGGTAGCAAACCCGCACACCGTTGGGCTAACACCTTATAGTTGGCGTGTCCCGTTATCAAATGCTTGCAAGACTTTCATTACTTTCGTTCAATTATGCATGCATTCCATTCAGGTTCCCCTTTTTATCATCTTTCACTTTACGTTACATAATACTTTCAATTCATTCATTAGCATAACACGTAAAGCCACAAGAAAGATAAACATTCATCATAATCAAGAACATCATGCATACATAACATACATCATACATAAATATGCAACGCCATCATCATCATCATGACCAACCTACTCTCTAAGGCCTCAACAGTCATCTTACATGAACTTACAGGAAATTCCATGCCAAAACTTACGTCTGAACTTTCCCCCGAAAGTCAGTAATTAAACTACACGTTTCCCTGGGTGCAACAGCTCTGTTTGGGCGTATGGACATCCTTCAGTCGCATGGCCTCCAAGCGACAGAACATCATGCGATTGGACTCATGCGGATGAACATCTATGCGAATGGACATCCAGTCGTGCGTATGGACCTCATGCGGATGGATCTAATGCGAATGAGCACCTATGCGGCTAACCTCATGCGAATGGACTCAATGCGAATGAACACCTATGCGATTGGGACCTCAGTCGCATGACTCCTCATGCGACTGGACCCCAATCGTACGAATGAATCCTTAATCGTGCGAATGAACCCTCAATCGTGCGAATGAATCTTAGTCATGCGAATGAACCTCAACCGCCCCTCAGTTGGTCGTATGGCCTTCAGTCGGTCGCCTAGCCCTAACTGATGCATAAAGGAGTTCATCCTGAACCCAATCTGCCATTTTCGGCCTCCAAGCTCATCCAAACCCATTCTAAGCCTAAATCAACAATCCTAAACCTCCAAGCTCATCCAAACCCATTCTAAGCCTAAATCAACAATCCTAAACCTTAGGAATGCATTCCACAACACCATACAAGCACACACAAGCCCGGAATCAAACACCAAACGCATCACACACAACCACACCCAAATGGCTCAAACACACACATATACAAAAGCGGGTTTTCTATGCTTTCCAGCCCTAAAATCGTTTGAAAACAAGTAAATGAGGGGTCCTAGAACTCACACAAACGAGCACAACAAGAAGGGCTTCGATTGGACTAGCTACTCAACGATTTTGCTCACTCGAACCAACCCAAACCAACTTTTCTTCCTCTTTTCTCCCTTTCTCTATTCTCCTCTTTTGTTTGGCTGAAAATGAGTGTGGGGAGAGGGTTATGGCTGCCCTCTCCCCTTAAATACCACCACACTCGACTTTCTTTCGGTGGCGAGTTTGGTCCCTTGACTTTGGACTTTATTTCTTTTTCATCTCTCGTCAGCTTCAAGATAAATAATAACCGGGTGTTACAATCTCCCTCATGAGAAGTTTCATGCTTTCTGTCTAAAGAAAATAATGATGAATCTTTCCTCTGGCATAAAAGAATGTGCCATGTAATATTAAAAACATGAATAAATTAATTAAGAATGATTTGGTAACTAGAATACAAAAGAAAGAGTTTACAAGGGATGACCACTGTGTTACATGCCTAAAAGGGAAGCAACACAAGGTATCTCACAAGCCAAAAGGAAAGAAATTCCATCATTAATCCCCTATACTTATTACATATGGATCTATTTGGCCCCACCAATGTAATAAGTCTAGGAAGGACCTTATATTGTTTGATGATCACAGATGATTTTACAAGATTCACTTGGGTCCTTTCTTAGAACTAAGGATGAGACCCTGAGATTCTGAAGAATTTCATCTTAAAGATTGAGAATCAATGTGATCACAAGGTCAAAACCATAAGATGTGATCAAGGAACTGAATTCAAGAATCAAATCCTTGATACATTTTGTGATGAAAAAGGTATTACAAGACAATATAGTGCTCCTAGGACTCCTCTGCAAAATGGTGTTGCTGAGAGGAGAAACAGGACACTAATTGAAGCTGCAAGAACTATGTTGTCTGACTCTAAACTGCCCATCACCTTCCGGGCAGAGGCAGTGAACGCTGCTTGCTATGTGCAAAATAGAGTTTTAGTGGTTAAGACACATGGTAAGACTCCTTATGAACTTTGGCACAAGAAAACCTTTCATTGGTTTTCTCAGGTCAGTTGGATGTCCTTGCACCATCTTGAATACCAAAGATCAAATTGCCAAGTTTGCTGAGAAATCAGATGATGGACACTTTATTGTATACTCTTCTCAAGCTAAAGCTTATAGAGTATACAATCTCAGAACTAGAGTAGTTGAGGAGTCAGCCAATGTGACTTTCAATGAGCACACTCCCAGTGTGAAAGGTTCTGGTCAGGATTGGCTATTTGATCTTGATTTAGTTACCAACTGTTTTAAGAAATCTTGTGAGAATGTTTTAGGATTTACAGATATATTACCTACAGGTGATCCTGACCCAAGATTTGAGCTCAGAAGACCTTCAAGTTACACATCTTCAGCTCTAGTGGTAACTATTTCTGCAAATGAAGCTTCTACCAGCACATCAATGACAAATCCTGCTGATGCTTTGGGGTGCCTCCAAATTCCAACTTAGAGGCACAAAACTCAGAAGAAGGAGCTTCAAATGTTGGAGAAAATGGTGGTAGTGAAAGTGATCAGGAACTTCTTGATGCTGATAACCACTGCATTGAAGACAACATCAATGATGTCACACACTTATTGGATCAAGTCAATCTTAATAAGTGTGCTGATGTGGAGGGTGAATATTCTTTGCCAGATTAAAATTTTTCAAATTTAGATTTGTCTAAGCAACTTGCTATGATCCCTCAGCAAAGGATCCACAAGTCTCATCCTACCACAAACATCATTGGAGATGTTGATTCAGGGGTGAGAACAAGAGGACAAACCCATGAAGCAAATGTTTGTCTTCACTCTTGTTTCTTGTCCCAGATAGAGCCAACGAAAACTGATGAGACTCTAAAGGATGGAAGTTGGGCTGAAGCTATGCAAGAGGAGCTGCTTCAATTCAAAAGGCAAAAGGTTTGGAACCTATGTCCTCTTCCTCAAGGGAAGACTACCATAGGAACCAAATGGGTTTTTAGGAACAAGAAGGATGATAGAGGACTTGTCATCAAGAACAAGGCAAGACTAGTTGTTCAAGGGTATGCTCAAGAAGAAGGAATTGACTACACAAATGTTTTTGCTCCTGTAGCAAGACTTGAAGCTGTTAGAATATTCCTAGCTTTTGCTGCATCCAAGAACTTCAAGGTCTACCAACTTGATGTCAAGTGTGCTTTTCTTTATGGGGTGATTGATGAAGAGGTTTATGTCAGACTTATGTCTGCCGGCTTGATAAAGCTCTTTATGGGCTGCACCAAGCACCAAGGAAGTGGTATGAGACTCTATCTCACTATCTCTGTCAACATGGCTACAAAAGGGGTACTATAGATGGAACTCTCTTCATCAAAGGAATAGGAAATGACATAATGCTAGTTCAAGTATTTGTAGATGACATTATCTTTGGGTCAACTAATCCAAATCTCTACAAAGACTTTGAGAAGCTGATGAAGGACAGGTTTGAAATGGCATCTTCATAAGTCAGTCAAAGTATGTACAGGACATGCTTAAAACGTTTAACATGACTGATTGTAAGGTTGCTAAGACACCCATAGCCAGAAATCACTCCCTTGGACCTGATCTTGAGGGGGAGTGTGTTAATGAACATCTCTATAGGATAATGATTGGGTGTCTTATGTACCTCACAGCTAGCAGGCCAGATATCATCTTTACTACATGCATTTGTGCAAGATATCAAGCCAACCCCAAGATGCCACACCTGGTCACTGTCAAAAGAATTTTAAGATATCTCAAAGGTGCTCCATCACTTGGCCTTTGGTATCCAAAGAATTCTGACTTTAATCGGTATGCTTATATAGATAGTGACTATGGTGGTTGCAACATGACTGCAAAGTCTACATCAGGGGGATGTCAATTTCTTCGTGAAAGAGTAGTCTCTTAGCAATGCAAGAAACAATTCTGTGTGTCAGCATCAACAACTGAGGTTGAATACATTGCTGTTGCAAGCTGCTGTGCTCAAGTGCTTTGGATTCAAAATCAGATGTTGGACTATGGATTCAACTTTAAAGAGACTCCCATCCACATAGACAACAATAGTGTTATCTCCATCACAGAGAATCCTGTGTAGCACTCAAGGACAAAGCATATTATAATCAGGTATCATTTGATAAGAGATAACTTTGAAAAGGGATTAATCAAACTAGTCAAAGTTAACACAAATGAACAATATGCTGATCTGTTCACCAAAGCTTTTGATGAGTAGAGATTTAAATATCTTGTATCAGCTATTGGGATGATTAACTTTGAATACCTTTTCTTAAAACTTAATCATATTTATTTCAAAAACCTGTGTGTCCTAAGTTGTTTATTTTATCACCTTCATAAGCCCTTGTTTTCTTTGGAAGAATATTTTTTCAAAAGACTTTTCTTAGATTTTTGAAAAATCTTGATCTCTTTGGAAGATTCAAAATTACCTTTGAAAGAAATTTATGTCTTAGTAAACAAATAAATGCTTTAGTAATTTTACCTTCGGAAGAAAATTTTGAAATATCTTCCGAAGCTTATAATCAACTTAAGTACTCTGTATGTTTTCAAAGAACAAGTTTCTTCCAAAAGCAATTTACCTTCGGAAGTATTTATTCTTCTTAGAATAAAAATCTCTGAGTGTAAATTCTCTTCCGAAGCAAAATTTTTAAAAACCTTTGAAATATCTTCCGAAGCCAATTTGCCTTCGGAAGCATTTTCTTCAGAACTTTCGAAGCAAATAACCTTCGGAAGATTTCTCGAATTTCAAGAAAACTACTTTTTGGGCAAAAGTAAACTACTTTTCAGAGGTGGGACCGACATCCGAATTTCAAAGTTTATCCTCTTTCATTAACTTTGTCTCAAATCCTTTTCACATAAATGCCCAACGGTTCCCCCCTCTTTCACTATCTTCCTCAATTACACTATTCCTTAAACCTAAATTCTCCCAAACCGCCTTTGTTCTTCATCTTTCTTCATCCTTAAGCTTCTAAAATGGCCAACCTAAACCGCAGAAACAACCCAGATTTCTCCAGCAACTTCACAGGCAACACAACCAAGTTGCTCTGTTATGCTCAGAGAAAGATGAAAGTTTCTCAGAGATTTGCCGTTTCTTAGCTCTATCCAACTACTTCACCTCCCTAACCATTTATCCTACTCTCTATCAGGATCATCTGCTTGAATTTTGGAAGACCTGCCAAGAGGTCATTATGGATGGGGAGAAGGCACTGTCTACCACAGTGCAAGGGAGGACAATCTTCATCACTCCGGCCATCATCAACACACTTGCAGCTAGATGATGAAGAAGGTGAGTTGTCCTTCCCAAAGGAAGCTGTAAATCATTCCTTTGAGTAGATGGGCTATGAGGAAGATTTCTCTGTAAAGACCTTCAGGAAAGGGAATGTCTCATCCCAGTGGAAATACCTACTTCATTTGGTTATCCACAACTTGTCAAACAAGCATGGAGGGTGGGACCAGATTCCTGAGGATCTCTCCTTCATAGTACATGGAATGGTTCAAGAGGTCAAGTTCAGGTACTCTCAGTTTGTTTATACAAATTTGCTTGCTAACTTGGACTCCTTAGAGTATTATATGTTTTCTAGATAAGTTCAACACATTCTCAACTGTGAACTGGGCTCACAGTTGAGGGAAATAGATAATATTCTTAAATTGGGACAGATGAACCCGGCATCTTTAAAGTTTTAAAGAAGCCAACTGTAGGCTTCTCAGGGGTAGAAACAACCCTTGTCCTAAAAATATTAGAGCTCATTGCTCAAGGTGACAACCTAGCAACACAAGCTAGTGTTGAATCCACACCTTCTACCTCCCAACCACCAAAAAGGCCACCAATCACCTTCACCTATTAAAGAAAATCCAAACGCACCCCTGCTCAAGCTATTGAGTCTGTGCAGGCCCCTATATACTCACCCATACAGGAGGAAGTGGACACTAGAACTCCCACTTCCCCTGAGGAGCAAACAACTCCCATCTCTTCAACAATCAGGGATGAGGTTCCTCATGCTCACCATGATGAGCTCACAAGCCCAACTGCCTTAAGCCTTCACTCTGAGTCTCAACACTCAAGTGAACAACCTTCAGGGGACAGTTACCATCCCCAGCCTTTATACTTAAATCAACTCATTCCCAGCCTCTGATTCTATACTGATTAAGACTTAGGTTTCAGTGGGTACCATGACTCTCTCTACTCTTTTCCTACTTAAATTGAGATGAGTACTCCTGAGTCTCCTTTGTCTAGCCCACATCAGTCACCCATCACTGAGGTGGATACTTCTGAACCTGTTCAGGATATCCATATGGAAGAGGCTCTCACTTCTGCAAGTGATTACATCATTAAGACATCAACCATGGCAACTCAGCCCATTGACACCTCAACTGAGGATGTCAATGTGCAGACAAAATCCAGCAGCCATGAACCTAAGGCTGGTGGTGAGAGAGAGGACTTTGGTCCAATCATCTCATCCCCCAATGATTCTTCTGATGAAGATGAGGGGAATCTGAGACTAAAGGTGCAAAAACTGTCAAAAACATGCTCCTATTTAGTCTCTAAGGTTAGTCACCTTGAATCTCAGGTGACTACCCTACATAATAGGGTTAATGATCAGCAACTTGAGATATCTTATCTCAGGGTAAAACTAGTTGGGAGACCTTTAAGAGGAGCTCAACCAGGAACACAAGAACCTGTAAATATGATTGACCTAACCTCTAGCTCACCTATGCAAGAGGGTGATGCTACCAAAAAGGGGGAGAAAGTCATTACAGTCACAGAACCTGGGAGTTCTTCAGGGAGTATGGACATTGAGGATTCACCATCCTCACTTGCAACTGTGCATTCTCAGCAACTTCCTCAAGTTCACATTAATGTGGACATTATAGACTCTATCAGTAGGAGTCTCTTTGAGGAAGGCATTCCAAGGGCTGTGTCATCTCCACCTCAAGGAACTTCAAACTACATTATTGGGTGGAGGTATGATGCTGATAGAAGAGCCCTCATTCTTCATAGAGTTCAAGGGCAGCAAGAAGTATTCAATTTTTAGACCTTGAACTAGTATGAAGGTCTTGACCTGATCAACATGCCACTTGTCAATCCAAGTCAATCAAGACAACCTGATAGGTTAGCACTCAGGATTCAAGACAGAATTACTGAAGAGTTCTGCCTTAGAAGGAGACAAAAGCAATCAGGTAATGTCATTGGTCAACTGGATGCTGAGGCAGACCCTGAGATTAGCTTCAAAGGGAAAACCTTGGCTGAAGGCCCAGTGATAGAGCCTGAAAGCCCTGTCACACCAACAACTCCTTCAGAAATTCATTCCCTCAGTGAAACATCTGCTGGTGAAGGTGTCTCACAACCTCTCTCTAGCCAGAGCTTGGATGCTACACCAAGCAATGAAGGCCAAAGCTCTCTCCATCCTGTGTCACAAAGGTCTGTGGGTGACAAAGGGAAAAAGATTCTAACTCCTGAGGAGATGGAGGAGGAGGAGAGAGAGAGAGGAAGATGAAGCTAAGGGGAGAAAGTTCCTTTAGGTCTTCAGGCTTTATGCAAGCTACAATCAGGGCTGCCCCCAGACCAAACACTCAAGAAGATGAGTTGAGGGCGGTCAGGATTACTTACCTACAGACTAGGAACTATGACATATATGAGATTATATCTCTCCCCTTAGAACAATTAAATGAACTGGCTGACATGAAAGTGTCAAGAGAGATGAAGGAAGTAGAGGATGCAAGGTTACTTCTCCAATTCAAAGAGGAGAAGAGACATAAAAGGTTATACAAGCATGCTCCAACTCTCTCTCCAGTTCAAGAAAGCCTTGTGCAAGAGGATGTGGCAGCTACACAAGAACCTCAGGTAGACAAGGAAACAGATAGGCAAAACATGATCAACTACTTGAGTGCCACAGGTCTCTACCAGGCATCTGCACTTCTTCCCTTGTCCTTTGAGTACATTGAGTTTGAGTATCTCAAACAGCTTGAACTTCAAGTGCTCAAAGAAAAAAAGGCAACAAAGAAAATGATAAGGTAAGATGCTGCAGAGTCAAGAGCCATCATCCAAAAGAGTATGAAGAAGTCTGCTTACAGACAAAGGATGATGAGCTTCTTGAAGCTGTATGGATTCTACGGAAGGAGACTTGGCCCTATGTCTCTATCCGCAATGGATGAGCATATCAGGGTAATCAAGCAGAAGATCATGAGTGGAGAGCTGATTGACTTATACTTTCCTCCAAGTCAAATCCTACCTGAAGTGGAGGTTAAGGTTGAACAACCTGAGACAACACAACCTGGACCTTCTGCTGAGCCTCAGCAAGCTTCATCTTCTGATCCATAGCAGGGTCAAACTTCCTCTCCTTCGGAACCTATGAGGGAGGAACACCCAACTGAGAAAGACAATGATGATCAACAAGGTGCTGCAGACCAGTCTTCTCTGTTGAAGTCTTCTAAGAGGAGAAGAGGATGGCTTCCAAACCAAAGTCAAAGAAGAAGAAGCCTGAATCATCCACCTCTACACCTCAGGTTGAGTTAGATCAACCTGAGGAAGTGCAGGAAGAGGCAGCCCAATCAACTCCAATTCAAGTGGCTCCTCTTGCAGCTGAGAGACCCATCTTATCCTGGACCTTCACTACTAATCCAGAGAGATGGCATGTGATCAGAGATCAAGGTATTAAGAATGTCTATACATGGCAAGACATAATCAACTTACCTCTGCATGATCTCTTAGAGATGAGAAGATACTATGAGAGTCTGAGCGATCCTGACCATCTGATGAAGAAGGGTATGGTCATTATCATTCTGAAGACCACCAACATCTGAAGATCTTCTAAATGTTTTGGTAGCATCAGCCTAGGGGGAGTTTATAAGGATTCCTATAAGTCTGATGCAGCCAAAACATCCAAAGTCTCTCTACATGCATGCACTAAAGAACAGATTTAGAAATGCATCGGAAGTTTTACACCATGCACTAGAATTATTCTAAGTGTAAAATCTTCCGAAGCCAAGACCAACATCTTCCGAAGCCAAAAGTGAAGTCTTCCGATGATTCAAAGACAAAGTCTTCCGAAGCCAAAAAGTGAAGACAGATTTCTTCCGAAGACTTTTAGATATATGCCTTTATCTGATGTACTTTATCATAAAGTTGGACCACCTTTCCGTTGCTACTCTGTAAAGTCACCAACTTACATGAGTTAGTGAAAAGGTCCATGCTTTGGTAACTATACATTGAGGTCTTGAGTCCATGCTTTCTACTTTATGTACTTTTATCCTTTTTGTAATATATTAGGATGTGAGCTATGGCATGTCATAGTCACTAGTCAAAAGGCAGATTTGCTTTTTGACTCTACATTTGATTTTGTAGTTGTCTAGTCAATCGTATCCAGCTAGCCTTCAAAGTATGGCCGGCTGTAGGATGTAGTATAAAGTATCTCAAGTACTTGTAACTTTCCATCGATGCTTTGTAACATTTGTAATAGAACTTGAGAAGCAATATACAGCATTTTTGAAACCAATTACTTGCGTTGTTTGCAATCTTGTTCTGTCTCATATTTACTTGTGTTCTTAGCATCTTTCATTAACAAGTTAACCAGTTCCCTATTTGATCTGTTAAGTGTTCTAAGCAACTCTCCTCACTGTGTTGTTGTGTTGTAAGTGCATACCCTGCACCGATCCCGCAAACATATATTAATTAAAATACATTAAAAAGATCATAAATTTTTATATCATTTTAATATAAATTAGAAATTGCTTAAATAATAAATCCACATACCTTTTGCACCCTTTAGTCTTTAGACATCTAGTTCAACCACCATCATAAACTGTGACATCCGTCACCTTAAGGTCCGTCAATTAACACAATTGTCCGTTATCTATTCTTTGATCGGTCATTCCTCATCCTTATTTGACTCATTATGTGAATATATGTGTGCATTATTATCGTTGTGTGTGTATTCGTTATAACCATGTGTTAACCTTAAAAAGACTTTTAAAACTTTCATTTTTGAAAACATCAAATATATCATTTTATTTATATATTAAATATTTTTAACATAACCATTTCTTAAGTCATAACAACATTAAATGAACTTTTACAATTAATATAAAACATCCAATAAAGTCGTTTTTCAACCGAACAAAACTTGGGAAAACTCGGGGGTTAAGTGCAGGGACTAAACTTGTAATTTTGTAAACTTGGGCTGGGTATAAATACCCCTCTTACCAGCCCTAAGCCTTCACATTCACCATCTTCGTCATCTTCATCCTCTACACACACAAAATCACCATTCTAGCACCAAATCCAACCCGAGAGGTCTTGTTTTCTTCGTCTAGACACCATCTACAGCTTAGACTACTCCTTTCTAGCAGGTAGTTATCTTTGATTGTCCGTTTTCTAGCCTTTTCACGGCTGTCCAAAACTAGGGTTTCGGGTGTTTGGGTTCAACCCGAACACACAAGGTCGTATGGGTGCGTGTGAGGTCTCTTTGCTTGTGTTTCATGTTTGTGTATGTTTGTTGAGTGTTTCTGGAGGTCCTTATGGTGTAAAACCCGTGTTTAGAGCAGCTCGGGGGCTGCTCATCCCGACCACAGTCGCGATTCTGCAGATTAGGCGACTGGGTCAACCATGCGATTGAGCCGTGCGACTGAGTGGGTCGTGCGACTGAATCATGCGTCTGAGTCAATCGCGCGACTGAGTTGTGCGACTGAGTTGTGCGACTGAGTGTCTGTATGCGATTGAGTCATGCGTGCGAATGAGTGTATGCGATTGAGTCATGCGATTGAGTGATTGTGTGCGATTGAGTCAGGTGACCGACTGAATGTGTGCGAATGTGCGTGATTCGCACGACTGGAGTCCAATCGCACGAATGAAGGTTCAACCGTACGAAAGTAGCTAATTCGCACGATTGAAGGTTGATTCGTGCGTATGGAGGTTGAGTCGTGCGATTGAGTGTTGTGTGGTACGACTGAATGCCAGTCATACGAATGAAGGCTCAATCGTACGAATGAAGCTGATTCGCACGATTGAGGGTTGATTCGTACGAATGGAGGTTGAGTTGTGCGTCTGGCCTTGTTATGCGACTGAAATTGTTGTGTTTGATCCCCTTGTGCGTGGTGTGAGTATGACGTGTGATGTCGAGGTAACATTAACATAATAAGCCATTGTTCGGCCGCAAAGATTAAAGTCAATGCGAAAAGGGCACACATACTATTTTAAACAAATTTAAACCAACGCTTTACAACGATCAATTGACTTATAACTATTGACACTTACTCAATACTTCTTCAATAACAACGAGACTTTTACTTAAACATCATCATTAATGGCGACAATGTCTTGTACTTGGATCTACATAAGAACTAGTATGCGTGTCAGTTTGTGTGTGTTATACGCGACCCAGCCGATACGACCCGAACCGACCCATCATTATTACGCGCTTATCATATCATATCATTAATGCTATACAATAACTGTCAATAGGTGTTTGACTGTTTATTTGCATTCAACATTTGGGATTACATCGATCATACATACTTACCACCTAACAAGTGAGTTTCGTGGCCCCTTTTTACGCTTATACAATATTTCAATCATTTACAACATGGGGGAAAAGTATGCTTACTCATTTTCAATGCTGAACAACTACATACATTTTACATACAAGGAATCAACGTGATACTGTGTTGCAAGTACTATTTGATACATGCTTGGGTCTGCTGAGTGGTTCTATCTTTGCAACTATTTAATTCCAGTGTGGGAACCGACGGTTAGGTATTGGTAGTACTACTGGGTTGACACCCCCACCCTCGTTCGATGGTATACTAGTTGGTACCATCAGTGGCAAGGAACGGGCCCTTGGGTGAATATATGCCGACAATTTCTTTGTGTACGTCGCTAGGTTTGGTTGCAAAGCTCATGTCATGTGAATTTACTTGTGTATATAACTGTATTCACGGTATTCCATTACGCTTACATTATTACAGCATCACTTACATTTTTATTACATAAACCTGCGAGCTCACCAACAATTATGTTGACCGTTTTAAGCATATCTTTTCAGGTGATCATGCAAGTCCAGGAATCTAGGTGTGCTGCCTTAGTGGAGACCCTAGGATGCATTTTTGGGACTTAACATATTTTGATAAACAATCTTTTGAACAATGTTAACGCTTGTAAACAATTATCAACTTGTGAAACTTGTTCCTGGGTTGTGGGAATTGACATTTACAATTTGATCTTATGTGAATATGTGTATCTTTATCATGTTATGCTTATGGCTATGTTGTCGTGAACATTGACTAAACACGACACAAGTCTCCTTGTCGTCGGGTGTCGTCATGACACGCTTGTCATCATTTATTATATTGCATCTCTATCGCTTACCATGTGTTATGACGATCCCGGCCTCGTTACATCCCCGTGTTTCCGCTTTTAGCGGGGGTGTGACAGATTGGTATCAGAGCCATTGGTTATAGAGAATTAGGCAATACGCTTGACCTAGACTATAACCTAGGAACCTTCATGTAGATTTGCATGCTAGGACTCTGTATGCATATTATATCTCGTGTATGTGTTCCTCGCTGCTTGATTTGTTCATCTATTTGTTATGTGATCTTTTCACCCTATGAGAGAGCCCTTGTGCTCACTCTTTTATGGGGATGCTTCTATTGGATCTTCCGTTCCCTCTACGCGCCGAGTTAGTTTATCAGATCCGGGTATTAAACCCGAAGAGATCCTCACAGATCATGCTATTGCGCTTGACCTTGGACATTGAGATTAAACTTGAGGAGGCCTTGTCTGAAACCTCGAAAGAGGAGGAAATAGACAACCTCCGCTAGACTAAACGTGATTGTATACATGGACATACAACTGTTGAGATGGATTATCATTGAAACATTATCAATTCATGGTGTGAGAACTGCACGAATTGCATGCGATGTGTGGTGACAATAAGTGTGACATTAACATGAAATACATGGACTTGATGAGTGTTATGGATATACACTTTTGACTGATTTAAGCTTATGTGTTTACTTTTCTATGATTAGAACATGCCGCCTCGAAGAGTTACCCGCAGCAACAGTGGCGGGAGTGAAGCCCCAAGGGGCAGAGGCAGAGGCAGGGGCAGGGCACCGAGAGCAAATGATGCTCCTGCCAGTAACAGTCAAGGAACAGGGAACGCCGACATGGCAGCCCTGATCGCTTAGCAATTGGCCGCGCTGATTCCTACTATTGTGGCCCAAGTGAGCGACGCACTCCAACAACACCACCCTCACGGGGATGGTGGCAATGATGATGGAGCCCAAGGTAGGATTGAAACTGAGACGGGAAACGGAAACCCGACCGGAAACGAGAGCAACCAGGAAACCGGGAATGGTGGTACTGCCGGTATCGAGACTGGAGTGGTTAATGCTCGTCGGGGATGTTCGTACAAGGAGTTTGTGGCTTGTAAACCGAGGGAATTCGACGGGAAAGGTGGGGCGATAGCCCTAACCAGGTGGTTGGAAAAGATGGAGGCAGTGATCGACATCAGTGAATGCCTCGACAGTCAAAGAATCAAGTATGCCACTTGTTCACTACAGGGTAAGGCTCTAACCTGGTGGAACACCCAGGTTCAAGCACGAGGAAGAGAGTCTGCGATGCAGATGTCATGGGATGAGTTCAAAGCCTTGATCACTGAGGAATACTGCCCTCTCAACAAGATGCAGAAGTTGGAGCATGAGTTCTGGAATCATGCCATGGTGGGGGCAGGGCATGCAGCTTATACAGATCGATTTCATGACCTGGCAAGATTGGTTCCACATCTGGTTATGCCGGAATCAAAGAGGATTGAAAGGTACATTTGGGGACTCGCGCCTCAAATTAGAGCTATGGTCACAGCAGCCACTCCTCCTACTATTCAGAGTGCAATTCTGAAAGCTGGCGCTTTGTCTGATGAGATGGTTAGAACTGGGGTTTTGGGCAGAGGAGCCGAGAAGAGAAAGGATGTTGGGGAGTCGAGCCGGTCGAGTGCCGGAAAATTTGAGAAGAGGTCTAAGCCGACCAGGAATTTTGTGGCCGTGTCACAGGCCAAGAGAGAGTATGTGGGGCTGCACCCCAAATGTGAAAGATGCAATTATCATCATCCCCCAGGGACGCAGTGCCGGGTGTGTGCGCGAACTGTAGGCGCCCGGGGCATTTAGCAAGAGATTGCAGAACTGCGCCGAATCTTGTAGCACCCGTCAACGTGGTTAACCCCGCCGGAAATGCAAGGGCTTGCTTTGAGTGTGGGAGCCCCGATCATTACAGAAACATGTGCCCCAGGCTGAATCGGGCACCGGGTCAACAGGGAACAACCAGCAGCAAGTGATGACCATAGCTGGGAATCAAGGCACGACTACTCAGGGGAATGCAGCTCGGGGTCGCGCATTCGTCATTGGAGCCAATGATGCTCGTCAGGACCCGAATGTTGTCACGGGTACGCACTTACTCAATCATCACTTCGCATCTATATTATTTGATACTGGAGCAGACAATAGTTTTATATCTTCCGAGTTTGTGCAATTGCTTGATTTGAGTCCTAGTAGGCTAGAAACTAGCTACTCTGTAGAAATGGCCATTGGTAGAGTTGTTCAGGCCGATGAGATTATTAGGAAGTGCTCGTTGACGTTGGAGGATCATGCTTTTGATATAGACTTGATACCCTTTGAGCTAGGAAGTTTTGATGTGATTGTGGGAATGGATTGGTTGTCGCAAAATGGAGCGGAGATTGTCTGTCGGGACAAAGTAGTACGTATCCCTATGCCAAACGGGGAAGTACTCAAGATTCAGGGAGAATGACCGGGTAAGAACTTGAAGCTTATTTCCTGCATGAAAGCACGCCAGAGTTTACGAAAGCAGTGCTACGCTATTCTGGCTCATGTGGTTGAAAAGAAAGACGAAGAAAGGAAACTGGTGGATATTCCAGTGGTGCGGGATTACCCAGAAGTATTTCCAGATGACTTGTCTGGCTTGCCTCCTCCACGACAGGTTGAATTCTGTATTGAGTTGGTTCCTGGAGCTACACCGGTAGCGAAAACGCCTTATCGACTAGCGCCATTCGAGATGCAAGAGTTGTCTAGTCAGTTACAGGAACTATTGGAGAAGGGTTTTATTCGACCGAGTCATTCGCCGTCGGGAGCGCCGGTACTATTTGTCAAGAAGAAGGATGGATCGTTCCGCATGTGCATCGATTACCGTGAACTGAACAAGTTGACGGAGAAGAACCTATATCCTCTCCCCAGGATCGATGATTTTTTGAACAGCTACAAGAAGCTTCGTATTTTTCAAAGATCGACCTTCGTTCTGGTTATCATCAGCTAAGGGTTTTCGAGGACGACATACCGAAGACTGCGTTCAGGACTCGTTATGGGCACTATGAGTTCTTGGTCATGCCGTTCGGACTGACCAACGCACCTGCTGTGTTCATGGATCTAATGAATCGGGTGTGCAAACCTTACTTGGATAAGTTCGTGATCGTGTTCATAGACGATATACTTATCTACTCCCGATCAAAAGAGGATCATGTAGAACATCTTCGGGCCATTCTGGAGCTGCTACGAGAAGAGAAACTTTTCGCCAAGTTCTCAAAATGTGAATTTTGGTTGCGGGAAGTAAAATTTTTGGGTCATGTGGTTAATGAGGACGGGATTCATGTAGATCCCGGCAAGATCGAAGCGGTAAAGAAGTGGGATACGCCTCAGACACCATCAGAAATACGGCAATTTTTAGGATTGGCCGGTTATTATCGTCGCTTCATCGCGAACTTTTCAAAGATCGCGCAACCGTTAACCCTGCTTACTCAGAAAGACAAGAAGTTTGACTGGGGATATGCACAAGAGCAAGCGTTCCAAACGTTGAAAAAGAAGTTGTGCAACGCGCCAATATTGTCTCTCCCAGACGAAACGATGATTTTGTGGTATACTGCGATGCGTCACATCAGGGATTGGGATGTGTATTAATGCAGAAGGATAAGGTGATTGCCTACGCTTCACGACAGCTTAAAGTGCATGAAAAGAACTACACCACTCATGATCTTGAGTTGGGCGCTGTAGTATTTGCACTCAAAATTTTGAGGCATTACTTGTATGGAACCAAATGCATCATCTTCACTGATCATAAGAGCCTTCAACATATTCTGGATCAGAAGGAACTTAATATGCGCCAACGACGTTGGGTAGAGCTTCTTAGTGACTACGACTGTGAGATCCGGTATCATCCGGGGAAAGCTAACGTGGTGGCTGATGCCTTAAGCCGTAAAGAACGTGTAAAACCACTGCGTGCACGAGCGTTGGGATTGACCATCCAAACCAACTTGAAAGCTCAGATCCAAACTGCACAAAGCGAGGCATTAAAAGAAGAAAACCTTGCGGGAGAAGAATTTCGGGGGTTGGATAAACAGATGATTCGCAAGGATGACGGTATTCAGTACTTCATGGATCGCATATGGGTACCCAAATGGGGAGGTGTTCGAGCCTTAGTCATGGATGAAGCCCACAAGACGCAATATTCTATTCATCCTGGTGCAGACAAGATGTATCATGATCTCAAGGATTTGTACTGGTGGCCAGGCATGAAGAAAGACATTGCCTTATACGTCAGCAGATGCTTGACGTGTTCCAAAGTCAAAGCTGAACATCAGAAACCATCGGGATTATTACAGCAACCTGAAATTCCCAAGTGGAAATGGGAGAACATAGCTATGGATTTCATTACCAAACTCCGTAGAACAAGCAGCTGTCACGACTCGATATGGGTCATTGTAGATCGAATGACAAAGTCCGCACATTTCTTGCCTATCCGAGAAGACTACAAGATGGATAAGTTGGCGAGATTGTACATCAAAGAGGTCGTGACACGGCACGGAGTGCCAGTGTCAATCATATCCGACCGTGATAGCAGATTTACTTCACGTTTTTGGCAGACACTACAGAAAGC
Organism: Flaveria ramosissima; assembly: GCA_025215565.1. Lineage (NCBI taxonomy): Eukaryota > Viridiplantae > Streptophyta > Magnoliopsida > Asterales > Asteraceae > Flaveria > Flaveria ramosissima. Next base: position 11,591,899 of record CM046046.1, on the reverse strand, counting down.
GATGGGCACTCGGTTAGACATGAGTACCGCCTATCATCCTCAGACAGATGGCCAAAGTGAACGAACTATACAGACGCTAGAAGACATGTTGAGAGCGTGCGTAATCGATTTTGGTGGTAGTTGGGATGCTCATCTACCGTTGATTGAGTTCTCCTACAACAACAACTACCATACAAGCATTGGATGTGCTCCATTTGAAGCGTTGTATGGAAGGAAATGCAGATCTCCCGTTTGTTGGGCCGAAATTGGTGAAAGTCAGCTGACAAGCCCAGAGATCATTCAAGAAACAACAGACAAGATTTTCCAAATCAAAGATCGACTAAAAGCCGTGGGAGACCGCCAAAAGAGCTATGCCGACAATCGTCGGAAGCCTCTAGAATTCAATGTTGGGGATCGTGTGTTACTCAAAGTCTCCCCTTGGAAAGGAGTCGTCCGATTCGGAAAGAAAGGGAAGTTAGCCCCAAGATACGTTGGACCATTTGAGATCACTGAAAGAATCGGTCCAGTGGCTTACCGGTTAAGATTGCCACAAGAGCTTAGCGGTGTGCATGATACTTTTCACGTGTCCAACCTCAAGAAGTGTTTGGCCGATTAATCCCTTCACGTGCCAATTGAGGAAATCAAGGTTGACGACAAGCTTCATTTTGTTGAAGAACCCATAGAGATCATGGAACGAAAGGTCAAGCAACTGAAGCGCAGTAGGATACCTATTGTTCGCGTAAGGTGGAATTCAAAACGAGGGCCAGAGTTTACATGGGAACGTGAAGATCAGATGAAACTCAAATATCCACATCTTTTCGAGGATGACACTCTTGGACCTAACTCCAGTTGAATTTCGGGACGAAATTCTCTCAACTGGGGGATACTGTGACATCCGTCACCTTAAGGTCCGTCAATTAACACGATTGTCCGTTATCTATTCTTTGATCGGTTATTCCTCATCCTTATTTGACTCATTATGTGGCTATCATGTGTGCATTATTATCATTGTGTGTGTATTCGTTATAACCATGTGTTAACCTTAAAAAGACTTTTAAAACTTTCATTTTTCAAAACGTCAAATATATCATTTTATTTATATATTAAATATTTTTAACATAATCATTTCTTAAGTTATAACAACATTAAATGAACTTTTACAATTAATATAAAACATCCAATAAAGTCGTTTTTCAACCGAACAAAACTTGGGAAAACTCGGGGGTTAAGTGTAGGGACTAAACTTGTAATTTTGTAAACTTGGGCTGGGTATAAATACCCCTCTTACCAGCCCTAGGCCTTCACATTCACCATCTTCTTCATCTTCATCCTCTACACACACAAAATCACCATTCTAGCACCAAATCCAACCCGAGAGGTCTTGTTTTCTTCGTCTAGACACCATCTACAGCTTAGACTACTCCTTTCTAGCAGGTAGTTATCTTTGATTGTCCGTTTTCTAGCCTTTTCACGGCTGTCCAAAACTAGGGTTTCGGGTGTTTGGGTTCAACCCGAACACACAAGGTCGTATGGGTGCGTGTGAGGTCTCTTTGCTTGTGTTTCATGTTTGTGTATGTTTGTTGAGTGTTTCTGGAGGTCCTTATGGTGTAAAACCCATGTTTAGAGCAGCTCGGGGGCTGCTCATCCCGACCATAGTCGCGATTCTGCAGATCAGGCGACTGGGTCAACCATGCGATTGAGCCGTGCGACTGAGTGGGTCGTGCGACTGAATCATGCGTCTGAGTCAATCGCGCGACTGAGTTGTGCGACTGGGCATGTCGTGCGACTGAGTTGTGCGACTGAGTGTCTGTATGCGATTGAGTCATGCGTGCGAATGAGTGTATGCGATTGAGTTATGCGATTGAGTGATTGTGTGCGATTGAGTCAGGTGACCGACTGAATGTGTGCGAATGTGCGTGATTCGCACGACTGGAGTCCAATCGCACGAATGAAGGTTCAACCGTACGAAAGTAGCTAATTCACACGATTGAAGGTTGATTCGTGCGTATGGAGGTTGAGTCGTGCGATTGAGTGTTGTGTGGTACGACTGAATGCCAGTCATACGAATGAAGGCTCAATCGTACGAATGAAGCTGATTCCTACGATTGAGGGTTGATTCGTACGAATGGAGGTTGAGTCGTGCGTCTGGCCTTGTTATGCGACTGAAATTGTTGTGTTTGATCCCTTTGTGTGTGGTGTGAGTATGACGTGTGATGTCGAGGTAACATTAACATAATAAGCCATTGTTCGGCCACAAAGATTAAAGTCAACGCGAAAAGGGCACACATACTATTTTAAACAAATTTAAACCAACGCTTTACAACGATCAATTGACTTATAACTATTGACACTTACTCAATACTTCTTCAATAACAACGAGACTTTTACTTAAACATCATCATTAATGGCGACAATGTCTTGTACTTGGATCTACATAAGATCTAGTATGCGTGTCAGTTTGTGTGTGTTATACGCGACCCAGCCGATACGACCCGAACCGACCCATCATTATTACGTGCTTATCATATCATATCAATAATGCTATACAGTAACTGTCAATAGGTGTTTGACTGTTTATTTGCATTCAACATTTGGGATTACATCGATCATACATACTTACCACCTAACAAGTGAGTTTCGTGGCCCCTTTTTACGCTTATACAATATTTCAATCATTTACAACATGGGGGAAAAGTATGCTTACTCATTTTCAATGCTGTACAACTACATACATTTTACATACAAGGAATCAACGTGATACTGTGTTGCAAGTACTATTTGATACATGCTTGGGTCTGCTGAGTGGTTCTATCTTTGCAACTATTTAATTCCAGTGTGGGAACCGACGGTTAGGTATTGGTAGTACTACTGGGTTGACACCCCCACCCTCGTTCGATGGTATACTAGTTGGTACCATCAGTGGCCAGGAACGGGCCCTTGGGTGAATATATGCCGACAATTTCTTTGTGTACGTCGCTAGGTTTGGTTGCAAAGCTCATGTCATGTGAATTTACTTGTGTATATAACTGTATTCACGGTATTCCATTACGCTTACATTATTACAACATCACTTACATTTTTATTACATAAACCTGCGAGCTCACCAACAATTATGTTGACCGTTTTAAGCATATCTTTTCAGGTGATCATGCAAGTCCAGGAATCTAGGTGTGCTACCTTAGTGGAGACCCTAGGTTGCATTTTTGGGACTTAACATATTTTGATAAACAATCTTTTGAACAATGTTAACGCTTGTAAACAATTATCAACTTGTGAAACTTGTTCCCGGGTTGTGGGAATTGACATTTACAATTTCATTTTATGTGAATATGTGTATCTTTATCATGTTATGCTTATGGCTATGTTGTCGTGAACATTGACTAAACACGACACAAGTCCCCTTGTCGTCGGGTGTCGTCATGACACGCTTGTCATCATTTATTATATTGCATCTCTATCGCTTACCATGTGTTATGACGATCCCGGTCTCGTTACATCCCCGTGTTTCCGCTTTTAGCGGGGGTGTGACATAAACACATGAACTTTATCCACTTTCATATGCATCACCCAATTCCCTGTAAATGCCTTAATTTTTTATATATGCAACTCTCAATGTCCTATCTTTATGATATCCCATATCAAAGAATTCAAACCTCCTCGTTTCATGCATATTGAAATTATGAAGAAACAGATTATTTGTTTAAATATCATGTCTGCAACATAAGATAAAACTTTAATCCTTTGTGTAATATTGCACTCCTACCTGGTATGTGTAGATGAGCCCTTTCTTATTATTTATAGATAGAATCATAAAGAATCTTCAAAAGTAACCAAAGATCATCTCCAATGACTTCAAACTAATAATCAAACAAAACCCATATAATCATGATAAAGAATCTTCAAACCTTAAAAATCAGACAAACAATTCAACCAACATTTGATACAACCAGAAGCATAATTCAACACTTTGTGAATTTAAGTTATCAAGAAGCCAATAATGACTACTCGCAGTAATACAAGATTTAACTTATAATAATTAAACACTAAACACTAAATCAAATTAAGAGGCAAGAAAACCTTATTCGACGATTCCTTAGCCTCCTCCGTTGCTACTTTCGCAACAGAAACCTTTAACATGAATAATCACAAACAGAAATTGGAACTAATGAAATTAATTGAGAAATCAAAACATAAACAATGAACAAATTAGGTGAAACGATTACAGTTTATGATTATATACAATTTCAATCTTCAAGAACGCATTGACGAGGAACTCCACCTCAAAGTGCGGTTGATAAATAATGATAATCTTGTGTACTAACATCCTAAATATCAATTAAAGATATTGAAACTACAGATCCTTCCTCATATCTCTGATACTATAATCAGTGCGAACACGAATCGTCCTGATAATCTTGTGTTGATGAAGATGAAGGAAAGAAAAATCAAGATCGTACAACGAACAACAAATACAAAGCAAATAAACATCGAATAATGCCATCAGATAACCGATAGAAGAAAACATTACTGAATTATGATGAAACAGATGAAGATTCAGAAGCAATTAGGAAAACTAATTCGGAATGGAGAGTATCAGCCGATGAGAGAAAAAGGATTAGGGTTTGTGTTAGAATAGGTGACCGAATGTGATAGGTCGGGTTTTGTGGATCCGTAATTAGATCCGCGTGTCTTAAATATTGAGATTTCATTTGGGCGGGAAAACTCAAAATTGAGGCATCAGAAATATGCCAAGTGGCAATCCAATCCTCAGAAATGTGCCTAGTGGCAATCCCAATTATCCTTTTATTAGAGTAGTGGGATTTCTATCTCTATGTTAGTGAAAAAGGAAAGGCACTGGGGATAAAAGGTTGAGTAAGTGTCTTGTATCAGAGATACTTTGTAAGAAAACCAAACTCTAATGACTGCTTTATAAAAATATAAAAACTCACTGTAGGCACTAACATATTGTTTTTATAATATATATAATATTAATACAATACACATAATGTAATATTGTTAGCCCAGGTTGAACACTTGAATCAAATAATATGAAGATTTTTTTATCAAAATAAGATGAACACAATAAAAACCCCAATTTGATCTATTTTGATTGCAAATGATATTGTTTACAAGTAATCACCCAATCAATTGGTCATGCAACCATTAACCAATCCTAATTATAATTAGGTTGTTTATAGTCTAGACTAACTTTCATTATTTACACTTAACCCCCTAGACTATACAACTAGACTAAAACTAGACTAAAACATGAATATTACAATAAAACCCTTATTAGTCTAGATGACTTTGACTTATGTTGACTTTGACATTGTTGATAATATAGACTATTGTTTTAGACCCAACAAATATCCATCGTAGTTGGAGCTGAAGGAAGTTATCCTTCGGTTGACGTGAAAAACATTGAACACTAGTAAAAAAACATTATACATGTTGGAAGAACGTATAATCATAAAAAAGCATAAAAGAACAATAAAACTTAAATGATAATAAAAATGTATGTTGATAAACGATGGTGATGAACCTAAGGACATAGTAGTGGCGCATTAGGCGTGATGATAGTACTGTAGTGAGAAGAACGACAATATTTGGCAACATAAAGTAACTAAAGCCTAATCTATACATATGTACAAGCTAGGGTGGTGGAATAAGACCAGATGATGATTGTGATGATGATGAATAATATAACAATAAAGAAGAAACCAACATTTAAAGTAAAGAAGATTTTATTAATCGGTCGCCTCATGTAAACAACAGGCGTGATGATAGTACTGTGATGAGAAGAGCGACCATATTTGGCAACAAAAAATAACTAAAACCTAATCTATACATATGTACAAGCTAGGGTGGTGGAATAAGACCAGATGATGATTATGATGATGATGATGAATAATATAACAATGAAGAAGAAACCAACATTTAAAGTAAAGAAAATTTTTTTAATCAGCCGCCTCATGTATTGATCTTATTGCGCTTCAAAATCAGCCACTTGTACCAACACTATCATCAAATGCCCTGATCATCATCATTTCCCACCACCATCGAAGTAGTTGTCTGCAGGACCGGTGAAAGGGGTCAATGCAACATTTTCACAATGAGAAGAGAATTAAAACACTTAACCGATCAAACTGAAAACCGGGTTTATGTTCATGATACTAAGAACACAAGTAAGTAAGAGACAGAACAAGAACAAGATAAGTTTGGTATTCATGAATGTTGTATATTGCTCTCAAGTTCTATTACAAGTGTTACAAAACATAAAAATAAATACAAGAACCTCAGACATTTTATACTACATCCTATAGCCGGCTATACTTTGAAGGCCAGCTGGAAACACAAATCTAGACAACAAGATCAATGCAGTCCAAAGGCAGATTGTCTTTTGAGTAGTGACTATGACATGTCATAACTTACATCCTAATATATTACAAAAAGGATAAAATGTACAAAAGTAGAAAGTTACAGACCAATGACTATAATCTATAGTTGACAAAAGCATGGATCTTTTCACCAACTTATCTAAGTTGGTGAGTCTTTAGAATGGCAGCGGAAAGTTGTTCAGCTTTTGTCAAAAGGTTATCAGAGAAAGGATGTCTTCTCTGTCTACGGAAGAAATCAGTCTTTGGCTTCGGAAGACTTCATCTTTGGATTCAGAAGGTTTGATCATTGGCTTTGAAAGATTTATACTTAGCAAATTTTTTCTGAGTTGTGTAAAACATTCGATGTGACTTTACTCTGCATTTCATGCATGCATGCTGAGAGCTCTTCGGTTGTTTTGGTTGCATCAGCCTTTAAGTACAAACCTTACAAGTTCCCCCTTGGCTGATTCTACCAAAATAAAGGAGATTACTTAGAGATTAACAATCCTCATCATGATCAAGACCATTTCTTTCTACATCATTTGGTTAGAATCCTATAGACTCTCATAGTATCTCCTCATGTCATAAAGATCATGCAGAGGAAGATCAAGCATGTCTTCCCAGAAGTAGACATCTTGACCTTCTTGATCTCTAATGACATACCATCTGTCTGGATTTGTAGCAGAGTCCAGGACAAGATGGTTCTCCCAGCTACAAAAGGCTCTACATGTGAGTTGGTTGAGCAGCCTCTTCCTGAGTTACCTCAGGATGCTCTAACTCATCCTAAGGTGTAGAGGTGTATGCCTTAGAGTTCTTCTTCTTTTGACCGTCCCTCCTCATGGCCATCCTTTTCTTCCTCTTTCCTGATTTCAATTGAGAAGACTGGCCTTCAGCACCAGGTTGTTCTTGTGTGTCTTTCTCAGTTGGGTCCTTTTCCCTCACAGGTTCAAAATGAGAGGGATCAGGACCCTGCTGCGGATCAGAAGATGAAGTTGGTTGTGGTTCAGCACTAGGTCCAAGTTATGTTGTCTCAGGGGGTTCAACCTTGACCTCAACTTCAAGTGTAGCCTGACTTGGTGGAGAATGCAAGTCAACAATCTCACCATTTTTAATCTTCTGCTTGACCACCCTAATGTGCTCATCCATGGTGGATAGAGACATTGGACCAAGCCTCCTTCCGGCGAATCCATACAATTTCAAGAAGCTCATAAACCTTTGCCTATCAGTAGACTTCTTTCGACTCTTTTGGATGATGGCTCTTAACTTTACAGCTTCTTCCCTCATCTTCCTCTTAGTAGCATTTTGTTCTTTCATTACTTGTTGCTCAAGCTGCTTAAGGTATTCAAACTATATGTATTCATATGATAAGGGAAGAAGTGTAGATGCCTGATAGAGGTCTGTTGCACTCATGTAGTTAATCATATTTTATCTGTCTGATTCCTTTTCTACTTGAGGTTTTTGCTTAGTTGCCACAGCCTCTGTCTCAGGGTTTTTTTAAACTGGAGAGAGGGTAGGAGCATAATTGTGGAGTCTTTTCTTCCTCCTTTCTTCCTTGATCTTGAGGAGCAATTCTGCATCCTTTGCCTCCTTCCTCTCCTTTGACAACTCAGTGTTATCCAGTTCATTTAGCTCTTCTAAGGGAAGAGAGATGAGTTCATTAATGTTGTACTTCCTGGTCCCCAATTAGTTTAATCTGGCTGCCCTTAACTCATCATCTTAAGTGGTTGGCCTGGGGGAAGCCCTGATTACAACTTCCATGAAGCCTGGGGACCCACTTAAACTCTCTCTCCTCCTCCTCAATCTACTCAGGAGTTAGTTTCGTTTTCTCTTTGTCACCCACAGACCTAGGTGACTCGGGGTAGAGAGAGCATTGGCCTTCACTGCTTGGGTTAGCACTTGAGCTCTTGCCAAAGAGAGGTTGTGAAGCACCTTCACCAGCTGGTGCCTCACTGAGGGTAGAGGATGTTGAAGTAGTTCTTGTATCAAGGTTCACATGTTCTATCACTTGGTCTTCAGCCAAGGTTTTCCCTTTGAAGCTAATCTTAGGGTCCAGCTTAACATCTAGTTGACCAATGACATTGCCTATTAGCCTTTGTCTTCTTCTAAATCTAAACTCTTCAATAATCTTGTGTTGTATCCTCTCAGATAGTCTGTCAGCTTGCCTGTTTTGACTAGGATTGGCAAGTGACATGTGGACTTGAGGAAGACTATCATAGCACTTCAAGGTCTGAAAATTGAAGATCTCTTGTTGCTTATAAAATCTATACAGTATCAGGGCTCTCCTGTCAGCATCATACTTCCACCCTAATATTTCATTTTTAGCATCATGGGGTGGGGTAGGCATAGCCCTTTGGATAGCCTCCTCAAACAGACTTTGTATGAGTGAGTCCACATCAATATGGACTTGAGGAGATTGCTGAGTATGAACAAGTTCAAGTGAGGTTGGTAAGTCCTCAATGTCCATAATCTGAGAAGAACTCCCGGGTTCTGTGATTGCTAGGACTTTCTCACCTTTTTTGGTAGTATTACCCTTTTGCATAGGTGAGCTACAGGTTAGGTCCACCACATCCATAGGTTCTTGTGGACTTGGTTGAGTCCTCCTAAGTGGTCTCTCAGCTAACTTTCCCTTGAGATCAGTGATCTCAAGTTGCTGGTCATTTTCCCTCCTTTGTAAGTTAGTCACTTGAGATTTCAGGTGACTAATCTGTGAGACCAAATAGGTGCATGTTTTAGTCAGATTTTGCACCTTTAGTTTCAAACTCCCCTTATTTTCATCTGAAGAATCATGAGGGGATGAGAGAATAGGACCAAAGTCTTCTTTCTCATCACCAGCACTAAGTTTTTGGCTGCTAAATTTCCCCTGCAGCATGACAGCTTTAGTTGAAGTCTCAATGGGCTGGGTTACTATGGTTGAAGTCTTAAGTATGTAATCACTTGCAGAAGTGAGAGCCTCTTCCATAGGTGGATGATATGGGCTAGACATGGGTGAGTCAGGAGCACTCATCTCTCCATGAGCAGGGGTGGAGAAGAGAGACTCATGGTACTCACTGAATCCCATGTCTTCATCATCATAGCATTCAAGGTTGAGTATGGGTTGATTGAGGTCTAGACGTTGAGGATGGTAGATTTCCCGTAAAGGTTGTTCACTAGAGTTTTGATACTCTGAGTGAGGGCTTAAGGCTGTTGGGGTTGTGAACTCATCAGGCTAAGAATGAGGAACCTCAGTACTGATCCTTGAAGAGATGGGAGTGGTTTGCTCCTCAGGGGAAGTGGGAGCTCTAGTGTCTACTTCCTCATACATGGGTGATGATGTGGGGGCCTGCACAACCTGAGTAGCTTGTGTAAGAGTTTGTTTGGATTTTCTAGTGTAGGTAATGGTTATTTGAGGCTGTGTGGGTGGTTCAGATGTAGAAGGTGTGGATTCAACACTAGCTTGTGTTGCTAGGTCGTCACCTTGAGTAATGAGCTCTAACATTTTGGGACTAGGACTATTTCTACCCTTGAGAAGCCAACAATTGGCTTTCTTATTGTCTTGAAGATGTCGGGCTTCATCTGTCCCATTTTAAGAATATTACGTGTTCCCCTTAACTGTGAGCCTAGTTCATTGTTAAGAATGTGCTGGACATATCTAGGAAACATATAATATTCTAAGGATTCTAAGTTAGCAAGTAAATTTGTATAAACAATTAAGAGTACCTAAACTTGACACCCTAAACCATCCAATGGACTATATAGGAAAGGTCCTCTGGAATGTGATCCCATCCTCCATGCTTGTTAGATAAATAGTGGATGGCTACATGGAGGAGGTACTTCCATTGGAAGGAGACCTTTCCTTTTCTGAAGGTTTTTACGGAGTAGTCACCTTCATAGCCCATCTGCCTGAAGGACTGGTTTACAACAAACTTTAGGAAGGACAAGTCGCCTTTTACATCATCCAGCCTGAGATGAGTATTAATGGAGGCTGGAGTGATGAAAATTTTCCTCCCCTGCACTGTAGCAGACAGTGACTTCTCCCCATCCATAGTGACCTCTTGGCAGGTCCTCTAGAAATCCAATAGTTGATCTTCATATAGTGGAGGATCTATATTGAGGGAAGTGAAGTAGTTTGATAAAGTCAAGAACCAGCAAACCTATAAAAAAACCAGGATCTTTCTCAGAGTTTAACAGAGCAACCTGATTATGTTGTATATGTAAATGGATGGAAAATTCAGGTTGGTTTCGTAGATCAAGGATGGCCATTTGTAAGTAGCTTTGGGGTGAAGGAAGATAAGAACAAAGGTAGTTTGTGGGTGAATTTAGTTAGAGAGATTTGCACATGAAAAGGAAAGTGAAAGAGGGAGAACTGTTAAGGTTGTATATATATATATATATATATATATATATATATATATATATATATATATATATATATATCTATATATATATATCTATTATCTATCTCTCTCTCTCTCTCTCTCTCTCTCCCTGTCTATCTGTTCTATCTCTCTCCTCCCTCGCTGTCTCTCTCTCTCTCTCTCTCTCTCTCTCTCTCTCTCTCTCTCTCTCTCTCTCTCTCTCTCTCTCTCTCTCTCTCTCTCTCTCCCTCCCTCTCTGTCTCTCTCTCTCTCTCTGTCCTCTCTCTCTATCTCCCTCCCTCTCTCTCTTCTTCTCTTCTCTCTCTCTCTCTCTCTCTCTCTCTCTCTCTCTCTCTCTCTCTGTCTCTCTCTTCTCTCTCCTCTCTGTCTCTCCCTCTCTCTCTCTCTCTGTCTCTCTCTCTCTGTCTCCTATCTCTGTCTCTACATCCTTCTGTCTCTCTCTCTGTCTCTCTCTCTCTCTCTCTCTCTCTCTCTCTCCCTCTGTCTGTATCTCTCTCTCTCTGTGTCTCTCTCTCTCTCTGTATCTATCTCTCTCTCTATGTATCTCTCTCTGTGTGTCTATATCTCTCTATCTATCTCTCTATCTCTCTATATCTCTCTCTATATATATCTCTATCTCTCTATATCTATTATCTATATATATATATAATGAATTTGAGACAAAGTTATTGCAAAATGATAAATTTTAAAATCCGAAAGTCGGTCCCACCTCCGAAAAGACACCAAAAAAGGTAGTTGTTTTTGGAAGTTGAAAATCTTCCGAAGGTAATTTGTCATTGGAAGTTTTAGAAAAACTTTCGAAGCCAATTTGACTTCGGAAGATAGTCTTGAGTTTTGTGTAAATTTTGCTTCGGAAGAAAAATACTTAGAGTATTTTTACTTCTGAGACAGATTTGGTTTCAGAAGAGATTAAAACTAAGAAGTTTTATTCACAAGAGAATAAATTTTCTTTCGAAAGAAAATTTTCCTTCAATATCATATAAATACTTTGAAGCATATCTAAGCTTCAGATGATATATCTGTAACTCCAGGATGATCAAACTTGAATCAAATCATGAAGAATTAGATCAAAATATGATGAACACAATGAAAACCCTTTGATCTTCAATTAGATTCTCAAATGTGTGTTTACAAATAATCCCTCAATCTATTGGTTATGCAACCATTAACCCAAAACCTAATGACAATTAACATATTTATAGTCTAGACTAAGATATGAAACCCCCTTTGATCTATATTGATTGCATATAATTTGTACAAATGGAAACCCAATCAATTGGTCATTCAACCATTAACCCAAAACCTAATGACAATTAACCTATTTATAGTCTAGACTAAGATTCACTAATTGCACTTAACTCCCTAGACTTAGGCTAATTAATACAAAAGTACATATTAAGCATAAAAATGACTAAAAACAAGATAAAATATATTTTGTTCACACAAAATATATTTATTACAATAAAACTCCTAGTCATTTAAATCTTCAACGTCTTGTCTCGGTTCCTCGTCTCGAGCGTGTCGGGTTTGACTTTTGTTGACTTTGACCATGACGTTGACTTTTGTTGACTTTCATTGTGTTGATAATATAGACTATCTTTTCCAGCTCCAACAATATCAGAATTTCTTCGAAGGTAAATGTCTTATAAGTAGTTATTTAATTTGAAGACACAATATTTTTCGAAGACAACTTAATGTATTCTGAAAGAAAATATGTCTAAAATTTCCTAAATTCTAAAGAATATCATTTAAAAAGTTTTCTTCCAAAGTAAACTAGGCTTATGTAGGTGATAATATAGACAACTTAGAACACAAGTACTTAAAAATAATCTTGAATTAAGTTTAAGAAAATCTACTCAAAATTAATCATCCTAATGCTGATAAAAAATATTTAAATCTCTACTTATTAATGGCTTTTGTGAACAGATCAACATATTATTCATTTGTGTTAACTTTTTACTAGTTTGATTAATCCCTTTTCAAAATGATCTTTAATTAAATGATACCTGATGTTGATATGTTTTGTACTTAAGTGATGTACATGATTCTTTGTGATAGAGATAGCACTGTTTTTATCTATGTGGATGGGAGTCTCCTTGAAGTTGAATCCATAGTCCAGCATCTAATTCTGAATCAAAACACTTAAGCACAACAGCTTGCAGCAACAAAGTATTAAGATTCAGCAATTGATGCAGACACACAAGACTGTTTCTTGTATTGCCATGAGACTATCTTTTCAACAAGGAATTGACATCTCTCAGATGTAGACTTTGCAGTCATGTTGCAGCCACTATAGTCATTATCTATTTAAGCATACAGATTGAAGTCAGAATTCTTTGGATACAAAGGCCTAGTTTTGGAGCACCTTTGAGATATTTAAGAATCCTTTTGACAGTAACTAGGTGTGACATCTTGGGGTTGGCTTGATATCTTGCACAAATACATGTGGCAAACATGATATCAGGCCTGTTGGCTGTGAGGTACATAAGAGACCCATTCATAGCCCTGTAAAGGTGTTCATCCACATACTCCCCCTAAACATCAGGTCCAAGGGGGTGGTTTTTGGCTATGGGTGTCTTTGCAACCTTACATTCAATCATGTTGAATCTTGTAAGTATGTCTTGTACATACTTTGACTGACTTATGAAGATGCAATTGTCAACCTGCTTCACTTGAATTCAAGAATGAAATTAAGTTCCCCCATGGCACTCATTTCAAATCTATTCTTCATCATCGTCTCAAATTCTTTATAGAGCTTTGAATTAGTTTACCCAAAGATAATGTCACTCATATAAACTTGAACCAACATCAAGTTATTCCTTATTCCTTTGATGAAGAGTGTTCCATCTATAGTACCCCTCTTGTAGCCATGATGATAGATATACTGAGATAGTGTCTCATACCACTTCCTTGGAGCTTGGTGAAACCCATAAAAAGCTTTATCAAGCTTGCAGACATAATCAGAATGATATGGGTCTACAAAGCCAGGTGGTTTTTAGACGCACACCTCCTCATCAATCACCCCATATAAGAAAGCACACATGACATCAAGGAATATTCTAACAGCTTCAAGTCTTGCCACTAAAGCAAAAACATCTATGTAGTTAATCATTCTTCTTGTGTGTATCTTTGAACATCTAGTCTAGCCTTGTTCTTAATGACAAGTCTTCTATCATCCTTCTTGTTCCTAAATACCCATTTGGTAGCTATGGTGGTCTTCCCTTGAGGAAGAGGACATAAGTTCCAAACCTTTTGCCTTTTGAATTGAAGCAGCTCCTCCTACATAGCTTCAACCCAACTACCATTATTCAAAGCTTCATCAACTTTCTTAGGCTCCTTAGAGAGGAAACAAGAGTATAGACAAACATTTTTGTCATGGGTTTGTCCTCTTGTTCTTACCCCTATGTCAACATCTCCAATGATGTTATGGTTGGGTATGACTTATGGATTCTAAGTTGAGGAATCACAGCAAAGTTATTGGACAAATCCGAATTTGAGAAATTCAAATATGGCAATGGAGTGTCACCCACCAAATCAGCACACTTATCAATAGAAGCTTGATCCAATGAGTGTGGGACATCATTGATGTTGTCTTCCATGGAGTGGTTATCAGCATCAAAGAATTCTTGATCACTATCACCACCTCCATCTCCTATATTTGAAGCTCTTTCATTTGAGTTTTATGCCTCTGAGCTGGATTTGTCATGGTTGTGTTGATAGGAACTCCATTTGCAGGGTTAGTTACCATTGGAGCTGAAGTAGTATTCTTGTTTGATCTTCTCAGCTCAAATCTTGGTTCAGGATCACATATTGATAAGTTACCTGTAGATCCTAAAACATTCTCACAAGATTTGTTAAAACAGTAGGTAACTAAATTAAGATTAAATAGCCAATCATGACCAGAACCTTTCACACTAGGAGTATTCTCATTGAAGGTCACATTGGCTAACTCCTCAACTACTCTAATTCTGAGATTGTATACTCTATAAGCCTTAGCTTCAGAAGAGTATCCAATAAAATATCCATCATTTGATTTCTCAGCAAATTTGGCTACTTGATCTTTGGTATACAAGATGGTGCAAGGACATCCAAATGATTCAAGGAAACCAATGAAGGGTCTCCTTTTATGTCACAACTCATAAGGAGTCTTACCATGAGTCTTAACAACTAAAACTATGTTCTGCACATAGCAGGCAGTGTTAACTGCCTTTGCCTAGAAGGTGATATGCAGTTTAGAGTCAGACACCATGGTTCTTGTAGCTTCTATAAGTGTCATGTTTCTCCTCTTAGCAACACCATTTTGATGAGGATTCCTGGGAGCACTATATTGTCTTGTAATACCCTTTTCATCACAAAATGTATTAGGGATTTGGTTATAAA
The DNA here is from genome assembly GCA_025215565.1 of Flaveria ramosissima. Lineage (NCBI taxonomy): Eukaryota > Viridiplantae > Streptophyta > Magnoliopsida > Asterales > Asteraceae > Flaveria > Flaveria ramosissima. The sequence goes on along the minus strand of CM046046.1, from coordinate 11,576,808 downwards.
ATTCAATTCCTTATCACAACTTATGGTTTTGACTTTGTGATCACATTGATTCTCAATTTGTAGAATGAAGTTCTTCAAGATCTCAGGAGTCTCATCCTTAGTTCTAAGGAAAACGACCCAAGTGAATCTTGTGAAATCATCTGTGATGACCAAACAATATGTGGTCCTTCCTAGACTCATTACCCTGGTGGGGCCAAAGAGATACATATATAATAAGTGTAAGTGTGTAGTGATTGAGTTCATTTCCTTTGGCTTGTGAGACACCTTGTGCTGCTTCCCTTTCAGGCATAACACACAATGTATGGGATCAAGTAACGCTGGTGCAACCAAAACAAACACTTAGACATTTTTTGGTGCAACTGATGAAGAACTTTCGAAGGCAAATGCTGAACTTCCGAAGGCAAATGCTGAGCTTCCCCTGGTCAAGTCTAAAAGAGCTTCCGAAGACAAAGTCTTCCTTCTTCCGAAGTTCAAGACTTAGAAGAAATCAAGACAATGACTTCCGAAGTATGAAGGTATGAAGAATGTCTCAAGCCTCGGAAGAAGTAGCCTCTTCCGAAGTATAAGTGGTTTCGGAAGAACTTGTTCTTCTGAAGCCAATTAACCTTCGGAAAAACCTACTATGAACCAGTGGACATACGTATGGTCCTTCTGAAACTCTGTTGCAAATCTCTGATATATTGCATGGTGCTTTCCCACGCCCATGTAGTTGACCATACTTTATTCCACTGTCCATTTCTTATCAATTAGTACAGTTACCAACTTTAGTTGGTGACAAAAGGTAAGTCATGGACATGTCATGACTACCAAATCTTAGATATTATTTTATCTAAGATACCTTACCTTTAGCAATGTAGTATTTGCTTTAGTCATAGGTTTGCAGCTGGTATCAAAGTATATTCTACTGTAGGTAGTAGTATATATAGTTTCTCATTGTAACTCATGTAACATGCTTGTAAGAGTCTTGTAAAACTTAAGTTGAGAAGTAATATATACAAGTATCTTGAAAATTTTATTTTCTCGTGTTCTATTTTACTTAGTATATTATTATTAACTCGGTAAGGATTCTACATCATCAAACCGAGTGTGATCTAAGTGAGTTTGAGAGTTAATATCTGTGTTGAGTGAGAAAAACCGATCCTGCAATTGGTATCAGAGCTTCTTAGGCTCTTGATTGTGAGATCTTACCATCCAAATCAGCCTCTTTTACACTCATACTTTTACCCACTCAAAATGGCCCTCAACCAAAAATCATATGAAGGTGAAATAGGAACTATGTCTAAAGCACCCATCATCACACCGAAAAACTTCAGATCTTGGAGCAGACGTATTAAAGGCTTCATTAATTATCAGGATAGCTTGATGTGGAAATCTATCACAAATGGCCCCTATAAGCCAAAGGGTGCAGTACCGGGTGGAAATGGTGCTATGATAGATAAGGCTATTGAAGACTACTTTGATGAAGACCACAAGCGACTAGAGATTGATAGATTAGCAATGACTGTTCTTATGAATGTCATACCCAATTCCATCATGGTGGGTTTTGAACATTGTCAGTCAGCCAAAGAACTTGATGCTTTGTCTCAGATGTATGCCAGCTCCAATAACTCCAAGAAAGATTCACTAAAGCAACAGTTTGAAAACTTTACTTACATTGCTGGATAGACCCTTAGCCAACAATACTTCAGGTACATGGATCTTATTTCATCACTTCAGTCTGTGGGAGTGACTTTTGAGATGAGAGATCTCTCAAGAAAGTTCATGAGTGTACTCCCAAATGAGTGGACCTTTTCTTGTGTCTCTATCAAGAGGACAGAGAACTTAAACTCTCTCACAATGACTGAACTATATGGCATCCTTGATGGATACCGTTTAGAAATGGAAAACAAGAATGACCACCAGGTGAGCAGATCCTCAAGCCTTTCTGCTAGCAACGTAAATGGTGGCTGAAGGCTCAAAACCCCCCAACCTCAGCAGTACCTGACTTACTCACAACACCCATCCTGCTCTTCTAGGCCTTACATTACCTTTCCTGAGACTCCAAGGTCTCAACAGGCTCAGTCAAGTTCTTTCCAGGATAGTTGTGCCTTTGTCTCAGGAATTGGACATTCTAGTGATTTTAAATTTTGCTTTGATGATCTAGAATGTTTCAGCCCAGGTGATGTGGAGTACATGGACATTGTCCAACAGATGGCTCTGTTAACTTACAGGGCGAAGAAGTTCTTCAAGAGAACTGGAAGGCAATTTCCCCAAAACCCAACTAACAGTAAGTTTGGGTTTGACAAGACAAAGGCTAAATGTTACAACTGTAACCAACTTGGCCACTTTTCCAAGAAATGTAAGGCTCCCAAATCAAATCCGGGAACCTCTTAAGCCTCCATACATCCTACCACACCTAAAACAACCAGAAAGCCAACTGAACAACACACAGCTAGTGTTGCTCAAGTAGTGAACTGGAGCTTCATGGTGCAGGATGTAACCTCTGCTCAAGCATTGATGGTCGGAAGTGATGACAGCAAGGTATTTGAACACCTATCTACTCCAGCTATGGAAATTAAATCTGATATTGAGTCTTTAAAGATCCTTAAGAGTGATTTTAAAAGGGCTGAATCTAACTATAAAATGAAAATTGAAGAGTTGGAGAAAACTGTGTCCTTTTTAAAACATGAACACACCAACTATAAGACTCAAATCAAAGATTTAATCTCCAAATTAATTGAGGCTCAAGCCCAGCTTGTCATAGCTGAGGCTCAAGCCTGGAAGCATGCTATTTCTGAGCAAAACTTCCAAGCCAATCTTGCATCGTCCTCCCACTCAAAAATTTGTTATCAAAACAAAGGTGGGTTGGGAACCAATGAAATTGCTCCACCACACTCTTATGAGTCTATTAGACAACCAAGATGTGGGACTGAAGAGCAAGAGGTTCCATCAGCTGACCCACCTTCCTATGAGTTGAAGAGTGATGCAACCATGGAGACCATCACAGGAAAGGACCAAGTAAATCAACCTATCTCTACAAGTGATGATCATCCCCTAACCACCAAAGCAAGAAGAAACAGGGCTAAGGCAACCAGAAAAACAGCCAAGAAAGTGGCTGAGTCCAAGTCAAAAATAGACCCAAAACAAAAGGGTGTATTCATTTCAGCTGGATTCCAAGTGGTTGGAAACTCTAATCTTGGAAAGGAGTGTAGTACCAGCACCCCTGTCCTGCTGAAGGATCAGAAGTTAAAGGGGAAGACTGTTGATGAAGACAAGAAGAGCAAGAAACAACAATCTTCAAATCCCTCAAAGGTTAACATTACATGTATAATGTGTGGTCTGCAAAACCATATGGCTAAAGATTGTTACTACAATCCTGCAAGCATACACTATACAAATAATGTTAAGAAAGAAGGAGTCAAGGAGGGTTTCACATTTGGACCCTATCACATGGTCCAAATGATGAGGAAAGGAAAGCTTGTTTCCGAGGCAAAGTTGCTTTCAGAAAAAACTCATTCTTCCAAAGGGAAAATAGCTTTAGAAGATATGGCTAAGAAAATTCAAAAGAATAAAAGAGTTCCTTTGAAACCTTCTGAAAAGAAGACTGCTTCGGAAGAAAAGGTGAGGAAAGCTCTTTTCGAGAAGAAAGAAGATTCGGAAGTATGCCATGCTGCACAAGCTTCATCAAGCTCATCTGCTTTGATTATCCAAGGGATGGATTGGAAGATCAAACAAGATGTTGCAGCCCAAATCTCTTCTTCACAAACATTTGTTGAACCCTCATGCATACATTTTGGTTCAATTAAAACCTCATCATTGGAAAAGCCCAAGACCAATAAGGCTTGGGTTTCCAATAAAAACTAACTTTTTCACCTTATGTGCAGGGACATCCACATGACAAAAATGATAATGTGTGGATTGTAGATAGTGGATGCTCCAGACACATGACTGGAAACAGATCTCTTCTTCAACAGTTTCAACATTTTGATGGAGGTCCTGTTCAATTTGGAGGTGAGGCTGGAGGATACATTTCTGGCCAAGGAAGTGTATCCAACGGCAAGTTAAGAATCGACGAAGTAAACTTTGTCAAACAGCTTGAACACAATCTATTAAGCGTTTCTCAGTTTTATGATCAAAAGCACCAAATGCTTTTCACTAAACATGAGTGCATGTAAGGATTCCTATAAGTCTGATGCAGCCAGAACATCCAAAGTCTTTCTGCATGCATGCACTGAAGTACAGAAGTAGAAATGCTTTGGAAGTTTTACACAATGCACTAGCAATATTCCAAGTGTAAAATCTTCCAAAGCCAAGACCAACATCTTCCGAAGCCAAAAGTGAAGTCTTCCGAAGCTTCAAAGACAAAGTCTTCCGAAGCCAAAGAGTGAAGACAGATTTCTTCCGAAGACTTTTAGATACATGCTTTCATATGATGTACTTTACCATAAATCTGGACCACCTTTCCGCTACAACTTTATTCAGTCACCAACTTACATGAGTTAGTGAAAAGGTCCATGCTTTTGGTAACTGTACATTGAGGTATTGAGTCTGAGCTTTCTACTTTATGTACTTATCCTTTTTACAATATATTAGGATGTGAGCTATGGCATGTCATAGTCACTATTCAAAAGGCATATCTGCCTTTTGACTCTACATTTGATATTGTAGTTGTCTAGTCTTATGTATTCAGCTAGCCTTCAAAGTATGGCCAACTGTAGGATGTAGTATAAAGTATCTCAAGTCCTTTGTAACTTTCTTTTTATGCTTTGTAATACTTGTAAAAGAACTTGAGAGCAATATATAGCATTCTTGAAAACCATACACTTGTGTTGTTTGCAATCTTGTTCTATCTCATACTTTACTTGTGTTCTTAGTATCTTTCATATAAGTTACCAGTTTCCTATTTGATATGTTATGTGTTCTAAAGAACTCTCGTCATTGTGTTGTAAGTGACCACCCTTTAAACGGTCCTGTATTTGGTATCAGAGCATTCCAGGCTCTTGATTATAAGATCTCACCATCTTAAGATCCCTCACACACACAAAATACTTAACAACTCAAATGGTAGCTATTACTAAAGCTGATATGGAAACTGGAACTATGACAAAGTCCCCACTGATCACTCCTGAAGACTTTGATACTTTGTGTCAAAGAATGGAAGGCTTTATCAAGTCTCAAGACTCCAGGATGTGGGACTCTGTTGTTCAAGGACCTTACATGCCAAGCACCTCTTTAGCTGCTGCTGGAGGTGGTATGATCCCAAAGGTTGTGGCTGATTATTCTAATGAAGACATAAAAAGAATAGAGATTGATCGGAAAGCCATGACAGCCCTTCAAACTGCTCTTCCAAACTCCATCTACAAAGGCTTCAAGAAGTGCAAAATGGCCAAGCAACTATGGGAGGCACTGAAGCTCATGTATGAGGGGTCGAATGAAGCTAAGAAGAACTAGGACCTCCTAAAGCAGCAGTTTGAAAACTTCACCTTCAAAGCAAGTAAAACCATGACTTAACAATACTTCAGGTATGTTGAAATTTTGGATACTCTAATGGATGTTGGAGTAACTCTTAAGAACAAGGATATTATAAGGAAGTTCATGTCCTCTCTTCCTAGACAATGGACACATTACTGTGTTGTTATCAAGAGGACTGAGAACCTTAAGACTCTTACCCTTACAGAGTTGTATGGTATTCTCAATGGATACCATATGGAGATGAACATGCAAAACTCATCTAGTAACTCCAGCAATCAACTGAGTTCAACCCTCTATGTGGTTGAAAGGGAAAGCATTAAACCACAACATCATCTTATATGCTACCCTGAAAACTCATAAAAGGGTCCTTTCATCACCTTCCCAGAGACTCCAAGAGAAAGCTACACTCAAGGAAGTCCATTCCAAGAGACAAGTTCTTCTCATGCTTTTGTCTCTGCTGATGAGAGCACACGCAACTTTCTCTTCACCCTTGAAGACCTGGATTGTATCCATCCAGATGATCTAGAGTACATGGAGATAGTTTAGCAGATGGCTCTTCTCACTCATATAGCCAAGAAGTTCTACAAGAGGACAAGGAGGAAGTTTCCAAGCAATGCAGCCAGTGTAAAGTTTGGGCTAGATAAAAGCAAAGTGAAGTGTTACAACTATAACCAGATGGGACACTTTGCAAGGGAGTGTAAGGCACCAAGGACCAATGGTGGCCAAACATAAGCCAGACCAAACTACACTGATAGAGCTCCTCAGAATGAGAAGCCAAAGCAGCAAGCTGCAGTTGTTGTTGAAGAAGGAGGCTTTGACTGGAGCTTTCAGGTGGAAGATGCTTCTCCAAACCAAGCACTCATGGCAGACCACAATGAAGGCAAGGTATTGGAACATCTTTGTACTGCTGAATGCATTGCTAAAGTAAATAGATACAAGTCCTATAATTTAGAGATGAGATCTAATCTTGAGTCCTTAAAATCTTAAAAGCTGATTTTAAAAAAGCTGAAAATGATTATAAACTGAAAATAGAGGATTTAGATAAAATTATTTCAACTCTTAAACATGGGCACACCAACTACAGGACTCAGAATAAAGACCTCATAACTAAGTTGACTGAATGCCAGGCTGAGCTTGTGATTAGCAAACCCAGGGCAGAAAAATGTGTTCTTGAAGAAGAGACCTTCAAGAACATAATATCCTCATCCTTGCATGCAAAAGTTTGTTATCAAAATAAGCAGGGACTGGGATCTAGTATGATAGCTCCTCCACACAAAATCTTGTCAGTAAGATCTCCTAGACTGAAGAGGATGAAGAGAAGATGGTGAAGAATGGCCCTGAGAAGAGTGAAGAAGAGCATTCTAAGAAGGGTCACCATCCCTCTTAGGAGAGTAAAGATGTTGGGATGACCAAGTCTAAGAGAAAGAACTTGATCATGAAGGCTAAGAGAAAGTCCAAGAAGGCTCAAGAGATCAAGGCCACCTTCAACTCTGCACAAAAACAAGTCTTCATCTCTGCAGGATTTGAGGTGGTTAAGGCTGAAGACGCAAACTTGAACTCCAATAACAAGAGTTCTAGTTCATGTCCAAATCATTCCATCATCAAGAAGAAGGCTGATCAGTTGTGCACCACTGTTGTACAACCTGAACCTTCCAGTTCTAAAGGTAGTTCTATCCCCACAATAATTGCCACAGCATCTGCAAAGATGAAGATGGAGAAGGAAAGTGATCAAGTTCAGCCTTGTGCACAAAAGAAGACTCCTAGAAAGAAGAAAATGGACTGTGTCATGTGTGGGAGTACCTCTCATCTTGCTAAAGATTTGTTTACAATCCAAAAAGTACTCTCCACATGATCAAGAAAGAAACTTCTAAGAGTTTGGAGAAAAAGAAGCAAGCTTCGGAAGGAAAATCTTTTTCCTTCAGAAACTCCAAAATGAAGAAGAAGACAAGTGGAAACTTGCCTTCGGAAGAAATATTGGTCTCGGAAGAAAGGAATACTTCCGAAGCACTGAAGCCTGCTGCAGCGAAAGCAAGATTTTCCGAAGGTCCAGTCATCAAAACTTCTGAAGTCAACAAAACTTCTGAAGTGTTGAAGGTCAAGTCTAAGCTTCCAAAGGTGGTGTGGAAGACAAAGAAAGACCAAGTGGCTGAAAGTTCTTCATTAACCTCAGCAAATGATCCTCAAAACATGACTATAGGATCAATTACTGTTGCATTGTCTTCAACTTCTTTTGATGAGCCCAAGACCAATAAGGTACGGGTTTCCAAATGTAACTAACCATCTCTTTTGTGCAGGAACAGCTCAAGACAAACAGAAATGTGTGGATAATTGATAATGGCTGTTCCAGGCACATGGCAGGCAATAGGTCACTACTGCAAAAGTTTGAAAGAATTGATGGAGGACCAGTTGCTTTTGGAGAAGATGCAGGAGGTTACATTACAGGAAGGGGCAGGTTCACAAATGGTAAGCTCAGCATTGAGAAGGTAAACTTTGTCAAGGAGCTTGGGTACAATCTTTTGATTGTATCCCAATTTTGTGATCAGAGTCATAACATGCTCTTTACTGAGCATGAGCGCATTGTTCTCAGGCCCGGGGTGGTCATTCCTCATAAGCATATCCTGCTCAGAGCCCCCAGGAAAGGGAACATGTACAAGATGGATTTGCAAGAAACATCTCCCTCAGGAGAAGTTTCATGCTTTCTATCTAAAGCAAATAGTGATGAGTCTTTCCTCTGGCATAAAAGAATGTGTCATGTAAACTTTAAAAACATGAATAAATTAATTAAGATGATTTGGTAACTGGAATGCCAAAGAAAGAGTTTACAAGTGATGATCATTATGTTGCATGCCTGAAGGGGAAGCAACACAAGGTATCTCGCAAGCCAAAGGAAAGAAACTCCATCACTACTCCCCTACACTTATTACATATGGATCTTATTGGCCCCACTAGTGTAATGAGTCTAGGAAGGACCTCTTATTGTTTGGTGATCAAGGATGACTTTACAAGATTCACTTGGGTCTTTTTTCTTAGAACTAAGGATGAGACCCCTGAGATTCTGAAGAATTTCATCTTAAAGATTGAGAATCAATGTGATCACAAGGTCAAAATCATAAGATATGATCAAGGAACCGAATTTAAGAACAAAAACCTTGATACATTTTGTGATGAAAAAGGTATTACAAGACAATATAGTGCTCCCAGGACTCCTCAGCAAAATGGTGTTGCTGAGAGGAGAAATAAGACTCTAATTGAAGCTGCAAGAACTATGCTGTCTGACTTTAAACTGCCCATCACCTTCTAGGCAGAGGCATTGAACACTGCTTGCTATGTGCAAAACAGAGTTTTAGTAGTTAAGACACATGGTAAGACTTCTTATGCACTTTGGCACAAGAGGAAACCTTTCATTGGTTTTCTCAGGTCATTTGGATGTCCTTGCACCATCAGAAAAAATTTTGCTGAGAAATCAGATGATGGACATTTTATTGGATACACTTCTCAAGCTAAGGTTTATAGAGTATACAATCTCAGAACTAGAGTAGTTGAGGAGTCAGCAATGTGACTTTCAATGAGCACACTCCCAGTATAAAAGGTTCTGGTCCTGATTGACTATTTGATCTTGATTTAGTTACCAACTGTTATAACAAATCTTGTGAGCATGTTTCAAAATCCACAGATATACTACCTACAGGTGATCTTGACCCAAGATTTAAGCTGAGAAGTCCTTCAAGCTACACAACTTCAGCTCCAATGGTAACTTACCCTACAAATGAAGTTTCTACCAGCATATCAACGACAAAACCTTCTGATACTTCTAGGGTGCCTTCAAATTCCAGCTTAGAGGCATAAAACTCAGATGAAGGAGATTCAAATGTAGGAGAAAATTGTGGTGGTGAAAGTGATCAAGAATTTCTTGATGCTAACAACCACTCCATTGAAGACAACATCAATGATGTCACACACTCATTGGATCAAGTCAATCTTGATAAGTGTGCTGATATGGAGGGTGAATCCTCATTACCAGATCAAAATTTCTGTAACTTAGATCTGTCTAAGCAACTTGTTGTGATCCCTCAGCTAAGGATCCACAAGTCTCACCCTACCACAAACATCATTGGAGATGTTGATTTAGAGGTAAGAACAAGAGGACAAACCCATGATGCAAATGTTTGTCTTCACTCTTGTTTCTTATCTCAGATAGAGCCAAAGAAGATTGATGAGGCTCTAAAGGATGGAAGTTGGGTTGAAGTTATGCAAGAGGAGATGCTTCAATTTAAAAGGCAAAAGGTTTGGAACCTATGTCCTCTTCCTCAATGGAAGACTACCATAGGAACCAAATGGGTGTTTAGGATAAGAAGGATGATAGAGGACTTGTCATCAAGAATAAGGCAAGACTAGTTGTTCAAGGGTACACTCAAGAAGAAGGAATTGACTACACAGATATTTTTGCTCCTGTAGCAAGACTTGAAGTTGTCAGGATATTTCTAGCTTTTGTTGCATCCAAGAATATTAAGGTCTACCAACTTGATGTTAAGTGTGCTTTTCTCTATGGGGTGATTGATGAAGTGGTGTATGTCAGACAACCACCTGGGTTTGGAGATCCTGATCATCCTGATTATGTCTGCAGTCTTGATAAGGCTCTTTATGGGCTGCACCAAGCACCAAGTAAGTGGTATGAGACTCTATCTCAATATCTCTGTCAGCATGGCTACAAAAGGGGTACTATTGATGGAACTCTCTTCATCAAAGAAACAGGAAATGACATAATGCTAGTTCAAGTATATGTGGATGACATTATCTTTGAGTCAACTAATCCAAAGCTCTATAAAGACTTTGAGAAGCTGATGAAGGATAGGTTTGAAATGAGTGCCACGGGGGAACTCAATTTCTTTTGAGGAGTTCAAGTGAAGCAAGTTGACAATGGCATCTTCATAAGTCAGTCAAAGTATGTACAAGACATACTTAAAAGATTCAACATGACTGATTGTAAGGTTGCTAAAACACCCATAGCCAGAAACCTCTCCCTTGGACCTGATCTTGAGGGGGATTGTATTGATGAACATCTCTACAAGGCAATGATTGGGTCTATTATGTACCTCGTAGCTAGCAGGCCTGATATCATGTTTGCCACATGTATTTGTGCAAGATATCAAGCCAACCCCAAGATGTCACACCTGGTCACTGTCAAGAGGATTTTAAGATATCTCAAAGGTGCTCCATCACTTGGCCTTTGGTATCCAAAGAATTCTGACTTTAATCTGTATGCCTATACAGATAGTGACTATGGTGGTTGCAACATGACTGCAAAGTCTACATCTGGGGAATGTCAATTTCTTGGTGGAAGGATAGTCTCTTGGCAATGCAAGAAACAATCCTGTGTGTCTGCATCAACTGCTGAAGTTGAATACATTACTGCTGCAAGCTGGTGTGCTCAAGTGCTTTGGATTCAGAATCAGATGCCGGACTATGGATTCAACTTCAAGGAGACTCCCATCCACATAGACAACAACAGGGCTATCTCTATCACATAGAATCATATGCAGCACTCAATGACAAAGCACATCAACATTTGGTATCATTTGATTAGAGATAACTTGGAAAAGAGATTAATCAAACTAGTCAAAGTTAACACAAATGAACAGTATGCTGATCTGTTCACCAAATCTTTTGATGAACAGAGATTCAAATATCTTGTATCAGCTATTGGGATGATTAACTTTGAGTAGCTTTTCTTAAAACTTAATCATATTATTTCTAAAACCTGTGTGTCCTAAGTTGTCTATTCTATCACCTTCATAAGCCCTTGTTCTCTATGGAAGAAAAAAACCTTTTCCAAGACATCCCTTAGATTTTTGAAAATTTTGATCTTTTATTCGGAAGATTTGAAATTACCTTCGGAAGAAACTTATGTCTTAGAAAACAGATACCTACATCAGTAGATTTACTTTCGGAAGAAATTTTCTGAATATCTTCCAAAGCTTAAAATTAACTTAAGTACTTATATGTTTTCAAAGAACAATTTTCTTCTGAAAGCAATTTACCTTCGGAAGTTTTTATTCTTCTTAGAATAAAAACTCTGAATAATAAATCTCTTCCGAAGAAAAATTCTCAAAACCCTTTGGAATATCTTCTGAAGCCATTTTGCCTTCGAAAGCTTTCCTTCAGAACTTCCAAAGCAAAATAACCTTCGGAAGATTTCTCAACTTCCAAGAAAACTACTTTTTGGGCAAAAGTAAACTACTTTTTCAGAGGTGAGACCGACATCTGGATTTCAAAGTTTATCCTATTTCATTAACTTTGTCTCAAATCCATTTCATATATATACCTAACGGTTCCCCCCTCTTTCACTATCTTCTTCATCTGAAATATTCCTCTAACCTAAATTCACCCAAACCGCCTTTGTTCTTCACCTTCCTTCACCCCTTAAGCTTTTTAAAATGGCCAATCTAAATCGCAGAAACAACCCTGAATTCTTCCATGCAACTTCACAGGCAGCACAACCAGGTTGCTCTGTTGAACTTTGAGAAAGATGATAGTTTCTCAGAGGTTTGCCGTTTTCTGGCTCTATCCAACTACTTCACTTCCCTAACCATCAATCCTACTCTCTATGAGGATCATCTGCTTGAATTTTGGAAGACCTGTCAAGAGGTCATCATGGATGAGGAGAAGGCACTGTCTGCCACAGTGCAGGGGAGGACAATCTTCATCACTCCGGCCATCATCAACACTCATCTTCAGCTGGATGATGAAGAAGGTGAGATGTCCTTCCCAAAGGAAGTTGTTAATCATTCCTTTGAGAAGATGGGCTATAAGGGAGATTTCTCAGTAAAGACCTTCAGGAAATGGAAGGTCTCATCCCAGTGGAAGTACCTGCTACATGTGGTTATCCACATCTTGTCCAACAAGAATGGAGGGTGGGACCAGATTCCTGAGGATCTCTCCTTCATAGTGCATGGAATGGTTCAAAGGGTCAAGTTCAGGTACTCTCAGTTTGTATATATAAATTTGCTTGCAAACTTGGACTCCTTAGAGTATTACATGTTTCCTAGATATGTTCAATACATTCTCAACTGTGAACTGTGCTCACATTTGAGGGAAACAGGTTATATTCTTAAATTAGGACAGATGAAGCCCGGCATCTTTCAAATCATGAAGAAGCCAACTGTAGGCTTCTTTGGGGTAGAAACAGCCCTTGTCCCCAAAATGTTAGAGCTCATTGCTCAAGGTGACAACCTAGCAACACAAGCTAGTGTTGAACCCACACCTTCTACCTCTAAACCACCAAAAAGGCCTCAAATCACCTTCTCCTACCAAAGAAAGTCCAAACAAACCCTTGCTCAAGCTATTGAGCTTGTGCAGGCCCCCATATACTCACTCATATAGGAGGAAGTTGATACTAGAGCTCCCATATCTCCTGAGGAGCAAACCACTCGCATTTCTTCAAGGATCAGTGCTGAGGTTCCTTATGCTCAGCCTGATGAGCTTACTAGCCTAACTAACTTAAGCCTTCACTCTGAGTCTTAACACTCAAGTGAACAACCTTCAGGGGACAGTTACCATCCCCAGCCTTTAGACTTAAACCAACCCATTCCCAACCTTGAATTCTATACTGATGAAGACATAGGTTTCAGTGAGTACCATGAGTCTTTCTACTCTTTCCCTACTCAAAGAGAGATGAGTGCTCCTGAGTCTCCTATGTCTAGCCCACATCAGTCACCCATTACTTAGGTGAACCTTTCTGAACCTGTTCAGGAGATCCATATGGAAGAGGCTCTCACTTCTGTAAGTGATTACATCATTAGGACCTCAACCATGGCAACTCACCCCATTGACACTTCAACTAAGGCTGTCAGTGAGCAGAGGAAATCCAGCAGCCAAGAACATGAAGCTGGTGGTGAGAGTGAGAACTTTGGTCTAATTCTCTCATCCCCCCGTGATTCTTCTGATGAAGATAAGGGAAATTTGAGACTAAAGGTGCAAAAACTGTCAAAAACATGCACCTACCTAGTCTCTAAGGTTAGTCACCTTGAATCTCAGATGACTACCCTATAAAACAAGGTCAATGATCAGAAACTTGAGATATCTTATCTTAGGGAAAAACTAGCTGGGAGACCTTTAAGGAGAGCTCAACCAGGAACACAAGAACCTGTGGATGTGATCGACCTAACTCCTAGCTCACCTATGAAAGATGGTGATGCTACCAAAAAGGGGGAGGAAGTCATTGCTGAAGGGATTTTAACAAGTTTATCAAAGTTCATATAAGCTTGTTTATATGAAAAACGCAGCGGAATATAAGTTTAAAACTTGTTAATAAGTTGATTATTAAACCCATTTGATAATCAAAATCCAAACCATGGATCCATATACGAAATGTATACAATAAAGACAACCATAGGATGTTTAGAGGACAACCTTTCAAGCTGCTAGAAACGACTTTGTTGAGATGCTAAAGATGAACTTTGTGGCTGAATCTTCAAGCAAGAAGACCTCAAGAAGGTGATACCCCAAGCTACCAACAAAACACCCTTTGATGCTAGGATTTTCACAACACCAATTTCAGCTTTTAAACACTTTTTAAAACTGAAAATGCAGCCTCCTTTCCTGGTTATTTTCGAGAGCAAGAGAGGGAGAGAAGAGAGAGTTCTACACCCAAGACTTGAGAGAGTTTCAAATGGCTTTGCATGAAGCTTACTTGTAGGTGAAAAAGCATCTATAAAACAATTGGTTGGTGCTCTTTTCAGCCCCTTTTGAGCCGAGAATGAGGCTGCCACCAATGGGTGGCCTTGCTTTTGATTTAACCATCCAAATAGTTTTATTAGTACTACAAAATTAAATATGTAACACTTACATTTTCTTTTGTATACCCAACAAATTCTATCATGACATTAATTAAAACCCATATTTTAATTAATTTGTAACACCTTACATGCCACGTTATCTTTATCTTATACCTGTTAATTAACCATTAAATAACAGTTATAAAGTAATCTCTCAAAATAAATAAACCCATGTTATTTATTAATTTCTTAAGTGTATCTAATTTAGAAAACCAATTTCAACTTCTAAATGTTCTTGGTGTTGTTATTTATTTAACTGATCAAATCAATAAATAAATATTGCAGGTGTTTGTCTAGCCTATTATTGGGTATGACCCGACTTGGATCATATCACACTAGCCACATCAATTTAATATGTATCTTGGGCAGATCAATTCCTTCAATCTCCCACTTGCACAAGATTCATAGAAGATTGATGCAAGCAGCAAATAACGCCTAGCAACGGTTTGCTACCCCTAATGTATATGACTAAGTGCCATTCAATAACATCATCTCCTTCAAGTACCATACTTGAAATGTTTTTAGGTGAATCAATCATCCATCCTTTTGTTACAGATGTCATGTTAAATCCCAAAGACACAGAGTTGTCATTCTCCGATGATTTAACTTTAACAGGCCTTAGACATCTAACTCTCAACGAATAAGAGGAACAATGTTGGTCCATGTGATCGAAAAACAGTACAATTGAAGTGATGAATTGCTCAATATCTAACATCCATGCTAAACAACAACAATTGAGAAGATAGAAGAGAATTCTAACATATATTTGATAATCAAATGAACAATAGCAATCAATAACATCAAGCACAATAGTATTTCTGTGTGAAAACTGCTTAGAATTGGTAACTTGCAACAATGATCCACGATTAGGGTTTTGCAAGCTTACCTTACAAAGAGAATGACAAAAGTATATATAGCAGTTATAGTTTCGCTGACAGTTTCGCTACCAGCGAAACTGTCATGCCGAAACTATAGTTTCGCCCGGCAGAACACAAGTTCGCCGGGTAAACTTGAACAGCAAACTGTGAGCGAATGTATAGATTCGCTCACAGTTTCGCTGGACTGCCAAAACTACACATTACTAAGAACATACAAAAGGAAACTAACAAAAGTCCTATTACAATGTAAAGTAAACAACTATACTAAAGTGAGTCCAACCTAAACATGATCTTCAATACTCCCCCTAGGTTGGATCTCACTATCTTCACTTGTCTTGATTTAACTTGTCAGCTCCAGTTTCCTCTGCTGCTGTTGATCTATCTTCATCACCTCCTGCAGCAACATCCTCAGAAGCTTCAGCCACTGATCCTCCAAGGTTCTTTCCTGCATCACTAGCTTCTTTAGAATGACCACTAGCCTTTGCAAACTGCCTGGTCAAATCTTGAACATCCATAGCAAAATCATCCTGAGCTCTCACCCTTTCAGCTAGCCTCTTAACCTCCGACCTTACTCCCCTTATCTTGTTTGCAACATTCATAAACAAACTAGCTTCTTTTCTTGTTTCCTCTCCAGCCCCAGCCTTAATATGATTTTCACATAGTACCAAGAGATCTTCATCACAGAAGCTAAATAATTCCATCGGATCAAACACTCTGAACTCTTTTCCATGTATAACTCTAATCACCGCCTCTCCTGTATTGTTGTCATAAAACCACTTCTCAAAGTCCTGTAGTTGTTGGGGAAGAGGATCAGCCAATCTTACCCGATTTACAGTCTTTGGAGGTTTGACTCTTAGTACAATCCTTCCTTTTCCTGTCTCCCAATCTTTATCCTTCTTTGACCTTTTTCTTTCAGCTTTTATATATCCAAAAGACTCAAAATTATCAGTAAGTCCATTTTTGATTTCCTTCTCAAGAAATGCTGCTCTTTCACTTAAGTGAGCATTGATCAAAGGTAAAGTTGCCAAACGTCTCAAATCCCATTTGGGCAAGGTCTTAAAAGCCTTCCTCTTAAGCATATAGCTGATATTTCCCCCTCGTCTCTTGATCATGAACATCTTTAAACTGGGATTGTAGCACCAGCTTATGATTTTCTTATCTGCTTCCTTCCTACTTAATCCCTCCAGATTTTGAAATAAAGGAGTAATTTCCTCCACCTCCTTCTCTTTGACCAACCAATCATTCTTATCCATTTCAAAAACATCAGCATCATCTTCTCCCTTCTTAGCAACATAAATCAGTGGTCGCTCATCAACTTCATAAAACTCTGGTTCTGAATCATAGTCTATCAGTTGTTCATCTTCCTCCTCTTCATCAACCAACCCTTTCCCTCTATCAGATACTCCTTCAGTGGTAGCTGTAACAACAACTTCTTCACCAACAATATCTTTGTCAAAATCAAACTGCAAGTTTACAAACCCAGCCTCAATAATATCTTCTTCATCATTCCTTCCAACATCCTCTCTTGGTATTTCCTGCTCTCCTTCACCAGTAGTTGCTGCTCCAGAAGTACCCTCTCCTACCTTAGATGAAGTACCCACATTCAAAAATGAGTACTTTGATGTATCAGTCAAATCATCTAACTCAGATTGAGTCAGTTGACTAGGTAGGCCGGCTGCAGCTTTCATTTGTGTAATCTCCTCAAACAACTTCTTAATTAGTTTGTTTTGGTCAACTAACATTCTCTGCATTTCCTCAATCACCTCATCCTTCTGTCTTTCTCTGATCTCCTGATTCGTAAGTTTAGTCTTAATCATACTCAGCTCATTTGCCAACGAAGTATTTAGATTACGTATCACATCCTCATCAAGATTTTCACTAGCCTCTCTTCTGGCTGTAAATCCCTCATGTCTATGTTTGGTTCTCCGCTCAGGCTCAGCAAAATCAGTTTTCTTCTTAGACCTCCTTTCTTTCTCTACCCTGATCTCCTCGCTTGTGCATCAATATCCTCTTCAAAATCATAATCCTTTTCTTTAGCGTATCTCTTCCTTTTCTTAGTAGCATCAGCTTGCTGTACTCTTGTTTCTTCAGCCCTTTTACTCTCAGACTCATCAACCCGTCTAATATAATTCCAGCGTTCTGGAGGATACATATTTTCCCAAAGATGGGTGATTTTACCACTAAAGTCATGGCGGATAGCACACCAATCAGCAAAAATACGAGGATTCATCTGCACCAGTCTCTTGATTTCACCATGCTTTGGAACATCAGGTATAAGATCATCAAAAATCATCTGAAGAAAGCGAGGGTATAACAGCCATTTGTCTTTCTTTACAGCCATCACATTCTCTGCCATACATGCAAAAATCAGTCTAGCTATGTTGGCCTTCTCCCCTTTACAGCACAGCACCATAGCTTTAGCCCAATCAAGATTAAGTCCATCAGATCCACCTTTACGGTGATCTAGACACATGATAAAAACATGAGCGATATATCTCCATTCTTTAGATAAGAAAGACTTCTTGATCTCTTTCCTTGAACCAAAGGCTGGTCCCTCATACCCCATTCTTCTGAAAGCTTGAAACACTTCAGACTCTGTCATAGCTACTTCATCTCCAGAATCATCATCAAGTCTAAGAATCCTCGAAACACTCTCAGCAGTGATCGTCACATCATGATCAATAACTTTGGCAGTGATTCTCTGTACATCTCCTCTAGTATCGTATTCTGCTGATCGCCAAAAATCTCTAATATGAAGATCATAAATAGTAGGCGAGTGAGATATAGCATAGGCTATAGGTGATCTCTGAAGCCATCTGATACAATCACGAAATCCAGCTGCCTTAGGGAGAGTATCATCTAAAATAGCTGTGATGTTATTCCTCTCATCAAATTTGAGATTTGCCATGATAACCTGAGAAGGAAAACAATTAAATTTGAATGAGAAATAATGAAAATAAGAAAATAATACTAAAACAAAAGAAACTAGCAGTTTCGGCAAGCGAAACAATAGTTTCGCTCACTAAGACATGATAGTTTCGCTGACCAAAAGCAGTTTCGACAATGAAAACTAACAGTTTCGACAAGCGAAACAATAATTTCGCTCATTGAAACATGTTATTTTCGCAGAACAAAAAGCAATTTCGACAAGGTGAGGATAGATTAAAGAAGTTTCGCAATTAATTTCTCCAAGCACAAACATAGTTTCGCTGTAACAAATTAGTTTCGCTGTTCTAAAATTAGTTTCGCTGTTCACAAGAAAACATGATTAAGCGAAACTGTGCAAGTTTAAGACCAGACACTGCGAAACTAAAGATTATTTGGCGAAACTGTTAAGTTCGCCCGGACAGCATAACTTTACAGTTTCGCTGAAAAGATGAGAACTTTCGTTCAGTTTCGCAGAAGAATCAGTAGTTTCGCTGGATGAACAGCGAACCCACCGAAGAGTCACAATCCAAATCACTTAAATGGAGATGATTTTAACCAGATTAAAAGATGTTACAAGGTTCGAAACTCACATGCGAAGCAAATAACACTAATAATCAGTCCAAAACACAATCACAAAGCAAAATCGCCAAATAAAGTCACGGAGAAACCCTAAGAACTACACAGAACGGTTTTGCGAAATTATGAGAAAAATTTCGCAAAAACGACTTAAATAGCAAATAGTTTCGCTGCTAGCGAAACTATAAATTCGCCGGGCGAATTTACAGTTTCGCCCAGTGAAACTGTAATTTCGCTAAGAGATAACTAGTTAACAACTAATTAGCAAACCTAGCGAGATTGCAGTTTCGCTTTGCGAAACAATTAGCGAAAGAATAATTTCGCCACCAATATTTTTTTTTTATTTTTTTTATTTTATATTTTTTTGTTTTTTTTTTTTTTATTTAATTAACAAGAAGCTCATCACATAATGAGATCTAAATTAATCAGAGATCACATTCTCTAGATATTTATGAACATAAAGATGATCAAAAATCATCTACCAGCAATGAGATCATACTGAATACAAGATCTGATCACAATCTGCACAGAAACAACTGAAATTAGAACAAATCAAAAACGATTGCTGATATAATTGTCCACTTAAACTCATGCCTTATCCTTTTTCAACAAACAGCTTATGATTCGTTTAAGGTTCAATTAGATGCTTTAGAATGTTAGGACCCCATAATCACTTGGTAAAAAAACCCTCACCCAACCTCAGGATTTCTTGAATTTTGAATCAATCTTCATAGAACAAGGCTTGTGCGTTAGTGTGCAAATGATTATAAACAGAATATTTCATTCTGAAAGAAACTCATCGATAAGATGATTTGACATAATTATATCAAAATGGTGAGAGCTCCAGATCTATACTCACGTATAACAGAGGAGATAACCATTTAAACATGTGCTGATGAGAGCTCCAGTTCAGTACTATCGTACAGCAGAGGAGATCATCACTCCAGGTCAGTACTCACGTACAGCAGAGGAGATAAGCACAGACACACGACACCTTAACACCAAATATACCAGCTGTGGTTCAGGGTGATGACATAACAAAGCAAAATGGACGAAAGATTCATTCTCAATCCAATTTTTGTCAGGACTCAGTTTTTGTGCAAGCAAAACAATTGAGTAAATCCAGACATTCTTAAGCATGATGTTTAATTTAATTATAAAGCTGATGTCTACTTTATTCGTCAGGCTGAGTCTATCAAGCATATCGTTAAAGAATCTGATCAATTTCTTTAAAAAATAATGTGAAACAGAATCCAGTATCAGTTACTATCATTTCTCATTGAAGCACCGGTCAGTACTCACGTACAGCAGAGGAGATAAGCACAGACACACGACACCTTAACACCAAATATACCAGCTGTGGTTCAGGGTGATGACATAACAAAGCAAAAAGGAAGAAAGATTCATTCTCAATCCAATTTTAGTCAGGACTCAGTTTTTGTGCAAGCCAAAACAATTGAGTAAATCCAGACATTCTTAAGCATGATGTTTAATTTAATCATAAAGCTGCTCTCTACTTTATTCGTCAGGCTGAGTCTATCAAGCATATCGTTAAAGAATCTGATCAATTTTCTTTATGTGAAACAGAATCCAGTATCAGTTACTATCATTTCTCATTGAAGCACCGGTCATGTATATAAAAATACTTAGAGAATATACAATATTTCTCATCATGTTAAATTCCGATCTCAGAACTATGAAATTACTCCCCCAAATTTTTATTTTCAGTAAATCATATTTGTATTATTATAATTTAATTAATTTTTTTTATTTTTTTATTTTTTTTAATCAAAGAAATAGAAAATGAAAATTTAAAAAGATATTAACCCGAGCATAGAAATCAATTCATAAAAACGAGGTTTATCAAATGTTTTTGTGAAAAGATCAGCTTTTTGATTTTTTGTATCGATGGGTATAATATCAATGAAACCCTTTTCTTGAGCATCACGAATCGCATGAATTCGTGTCTCGATATGCTTGGTTCGGGAATGATGAATGGGATTTTTAGCAATTCCAATGGCAGCTTCATTGTCACAAAATAAAGGTGTATGGAGAAAATTAATCCCATAATCAATCATTTGGTGTTGGATCCAGAGAACTTGAGAACAACAGCTTGAGGCAGCAATATATTCAGCTTCCCTGTAGAAAGAGAAACAGTAGTTTGTTTCTTGCTCTGCCAGGATACCAAACAATTTCCCAAATATTGACATCCGCCAGACACAGATTTTCTGTTTAACCTGCAACCATTGGAATCACTATCAGAGTAAGCATGTAAATCAAAATTCCCACCATATGGATACCACAATCCTAAACGAGATGATCCTTTGAGATAACGAAATATTCTTTTGACAGCTTTCTCATGAGATTCCTTTGGGGCCGACTGATATCTAGCACAGTAACCAACAGCAAAAGTGATATCAGGACGACTTGCAGTAAGATACATGAGAGAGCCAATCATAGATCTAAAAAGATGAGGATCAACTGGTTTTCCGTTTTCATCCGGAGTGAGACAAGTCTGAGCAGTAAAGGGAGTCATCTCTGTAGAAGCATCATCCATCTTAAATTTCTTCAAAATATCTTTAATATACTTCTCCTGATGAATAAGAATTCCTTCTTTCTGTTGTTCAACTTGTAATCCAAGAAAGAAACACATTTCACCCATCATACTCATTTCAAACCTTTGGCTCATAACTTCTTCGAACTCTCTACACAATTGAGAATTTGTAGATCCAAAAATAATATCATCAACGTACACTTGGACAAATATCATTTCACCATTCACCTCTCTTTTGAATAAAGTCATATCGATGGTACCACGAGAGAAACCATTGCTTAGAAGATATTGCGTAAGGGTCTCATACCAGATTCTGGGTGCTTGATGAAGACCATACAGAGATTTATCAAGCTTATACACTTTATCAGGAAAATCAGGATCTTCAAAACCTGGTGGTTGACACACATATATCTCCTCATCAATGTCTCCGTAGAGAAAAGCACACTTCACATCCATCTGATAAACTTTAAATTGTTTATGAGCAGCATGAGCAAGAAATATTCTGATTGCTTCAAGACGAGCAAACGGAGCAAAGACTTTTGTATAATCAATCCCTTCTTCTTGAGCGAAGCCTTGCACTACAAGTCTAGATTTGTTATGCACCACAACTCCCCGATCATCTGGTTTGTTCTTAAACACCCATTTTGTACCAATTGGATATTTGTTAGGAGGTAAATCAACTAAGGTCCAAACCTTAAGCTTTCTGAACTGTTGAAGTTCCAATTGCATAGACTCTACCCAACAAGGATCTTGTAGAGCAGCATGAACATTTTTCGGACAATTTGAGAGATGAAGCATGAGAAAAGACAAACATTAATTAGACCAGATTGACTTCGCGTGCGAACACCATCAGAAACAGATCCAATCACATTGTCAAGTGGATGATCTTTCAGAGTTTTATAATCACTTGAAGAAGGAAAGATGGTTGAAGAAGTATCGCCCATAGCCGGTGAAAGATTAGATGAAGGTGAATCAATGATAGGTGTTAGATCAGGTAAAGGAGAAGATGTAGGAGGTGCAGAATCAGATGATGGTGCCTGATCAGTCATTGGAGACGAAGAACTAACATCAGTTGAAACAGCATCATTTACTAACATGGTGGATTGAACAGACGATGGAGATGATGAAATAATATTTGTTTGAGTATTTGGAATTGATGTATCATCATCGAAAACTGGCAGATTAAACGAATTGAACACCGTATCGAAGTCAAAGAACCATGCAGGTTCAGATTTAACTTCAGAAGGATTGGATTCCTGCCAATCAACATAGAAAGACTCTTGAACAATACGTGTTCTCTTGTTATACACCCGGTACGCCTTTTGTGAAGAAGAATATCCAACAAAATAACACTCGTCAGAAACGGCACCAAACTTTGTCTTTTGAGATTGAGTATTCAAAAGAGTACAAGAACAACCAAATGGTCGAAAGAAATCAATTAGAGGCTTTCTCTTATGAAAAAGTTCATAAGGAGTCTTCACTTTATCTTTCACAATTAACACCCTGTTTAGAACATAAGATGCACAATTGACAGCTTCAGCCCAGAAAATAATGGGTAATGAAGATTCTATCAGCATTGTACGAGCAGCTTCCACGAGAGTGCGATTCTTTCGTTCCGCAATACCATTCTGCTGGGGTGTTCTTGCAGCACTAAATTGTCTCACAATCCCTTTTTGAGCACAAAATGAATCGAGAATCTGATTTTTGAATTCAGTGCCGTTGTCACTTCTTAGTCCCATAACTCTTCTCTTACTGATTGATTCGATAAAAGAATTAATTTCTGCAATTCCTCTGCAACTTCGCCTTTGTGTGCAAGAAACCTCACCCATGAATATCTTGAGAAATCATCTGTAACAACAAGACAAAAAGATTTTTTAGCAATTGATTTAACACTAATTGGCCCAAATAAATCAGTATGTAACAACTCAAGAGGACAAGATATGCTATTTAGAAGTTTGGGCTTATGAGGTTTCTTATGTTGTTTCCCTTTGGCACATGCCATGCATTTTTCATTAACAGAAAAATCTTTTAAAGGAAGTCCTCTAACAAGATTGTTCTTTACTAATTTATTAATTATCTTAAAATTGACATGGCCTAAACGTCGATGCCATAAGAGAGACTCAGAGGTTGATGCTTTTGAAAGAAGACAAGTTGCAGTAGCCTTTGACTCGTTTGAATTCATATCGAGAAGATATGTATCATGTTTCCTTGGAGCACGCATGAGAATTAAATCATCTGGAATGGCAATCTCTGATTTTAAAATTAGACATTCATCAGATTTAAATAGAACAGGAATGTCTTTATCGCAAATTTGAGAAACACTCAGAAGATTAAAAGCCAATTTGGGAACATGGTTGACTTTTTCCAAAGTAAGAGAACCATTGGTAACTTCTCCTGGTCAACAAATCCTTTAATCCCGTCATATGCTTGGAACACCCGCTATCAACATGCCATAAACTGTTTACAATCTTTGATGAGAATTCCTGAAAAGAATTAACAAATCACTTAGCCAGGAGTAATAGGAACCCAAGATTGAACAACTTTGCTTTTTAAAGAAGCAGATTTTTTACAGAAGAAATTATTAACCAATTTTGTCAATTTATTCCCAAAACAATTCCTATTAGAGGATCCTTGAATCAAAGGACAATTTTTGACAAGATGACCCTCTTGACCACACCTGAAACAATGAGGTTTGAATCTAGGTCTATGATGTGATGAGGTAAAAATAGGATCAATAATAATCTCCTCATCACATTCAAACAAATTAGAATCAACATCACTGAATGTCTCATACAACTCATGAGGTTGTTGTTTATTTGAACAAGAATTTTTCTTTACAAAATTAGAACAAGATTCATCTGACATATCAGTAAAACTTGTACCACTGGTACTGGTGTCAGATGAAGAAGAACTACATTTTTCTGATGAGGTCATATTTAATGGTGTGAAAGATGGAATAGGTTGAGAAAAGAACTTTTCGAAACAATTAGTTTTAAGTTGCTCAGTTGTTTTTGGAGAAAGATCAGATGCATTACATTCATTATGAGAACAAAAATCATCACTACCATGATTTGAATTACAAGATGGAATAGAACTATCAAGAGAACATGAGACATTCAAGTTGTTACATTTGAACTAGAAACAAAAACAGAATTTAAACTAGACTTATGATCTAAAACAGACTGCTGATTTCAGGTGTACTAGAACTAGTGCATCCAAGCCCACTAGTTGGTCCATAGTCGTAGTCTTCACGAATGTACTTAGAGTTATTCCCGACTAAACCTGCAGACATACTGTCAGTATCTGTTTTGATTAAATCATTAGAAGGATGAGGAACAGGCATAGGAGAATAACAGTATGTACTAGGTGGAGGATAAACCTGTACATTTTCATAACCCAAACCTTTTTTAATTCTTGCTCCCCGTTGAGATTTACAAAGATCATCATGTTTCATTCCACAAATAGTCCATTTATCTAACTTTGACTGAAGTTTGCTTGCTTCAAATTCAGCAAGAGCAACCCTTTCAGTCAAAGTATTAATCTCGACATTTCTTTCCAAAACGATTCTTTTTAAATGATCAGTTTCTTTTAAAGCCTCATTTAATTTCACAAAATATTTTGATTCATTCATTTTAAGTTCATCATTAATTCGCTTTAAATCATTTTCATTATCAATTAACAAACGGTTAGCCTTATAAATCCCAAATAACCTAATTTTGCAAGCAGATGAGCACATATCCTGTATTACCTCATATGGAAGTCCCATTACCATCCTTTCAGCAGCTAAAGCTTTATCACACATGCATACTGGAGTACTTGATTTCTTTTCCTATCTCATCTCTTGAATTTCTTTTCTCACTTGAGCCTGCAGTTTCCTCTTTCCCATTTCCATCTGCCTTTTCTTCTTTCTCATTTACTAAAGACTTGTTTTCTCTTTTGAATTCCTTGAACAGCACAAATCCATCTTCACCAACTTCCACTTCATTACTTCCACAAACTCAGCAACTAACGCGTGATTAATCTCAGTTCTTGTTTCTTCCACCTCTGCACTCCAATCAAAGTTCGAAATCAAAGCCGACTCCTTTTTTAGATTCACTTCTTCCTTTTCTTTCTCTGCTGTCAATCTTGGTACTCCAGAGTTACTAGGATCTGTGACAATTAGTAATGGACATTCACGTTTAAAATGTCCCAATTGTTTACAATTAAAGCACCTCAATTTTGACTTATCAAATCCCAGTTTTGAAGTAGATGATTGACCACCAAAGTTCTTTCGTCCTGTTCTTTCCATGAATCTCCGAGCTCTTAAAGTTAACATTGCCATTTGCCATTGAATGTCAGTTTTTTCTAAATCATCAGGATCAACCTGATACATGTCCTCCATAGTCATTCCTTTACCTTTCAGTTCTCCAGCAACAAGAGCTTCATAGCTCTGAACAAACATACCAAAAAGAGCCATTGTTTCAGATGGAATTAAAGGTTCAACATTGACCTTAAAATTTCCCAAATCTTTTCCAACATGACTATTACCACTCGAGAAATTACTTGTATTGCTCCCTCCTTGAATTGGATTTTGAATGTGAGAGTTTGCAGCGGATGACAACAAAGCAGCATTTTGAGAAAAACCAGATGTGGGCATCATAGTCTGGTTAAATTCTCTTCTTTTCATATCCAACTCAAAAGATTTCAACTTGTTAATGATATCCATCAGCTTGTAATCTGTAAAACCTCTTTCTTGTTTAAGCATTCTCACTTGAAGACTCCACTGTGGTGGAAGAGAATCGAGAAGCCTATTAACTTGTTCACTGTTGGAGAGCCTTTCATCATACTTCTTTAGAGTGCTTGAGACGGTTAAGAAACGGTTTGTAAGATCTGTCAGACTCTCATTCTTGTATCCCACAAATGAATTGAACTCCTTTTCAGCCTGAATACTCTTGTCTTTTACCAAATCTGCATTACCATCATAGAATTCACATAGAGCATCATAAAGGGATTTAGCATTTTTATGCTCTGCAAAACGGTTGTAGATGTCTGGAGCTAAACAGAGAGTTAGAGCATCAAAAGCCTTTTGATCACGATCAATCAATTTCAAATCTCTTTCAGTATAGGAAGATGGGTCCTTGTTTTGAGAAACAACATCACCAACAGTAACCGTTGGTATGTGAGGACCAGAAGTAATCGATTCCCATTGATTATGATCAGTGTAGAAGAAGAAAGCTTTGAGACATCTCTTCCAATCTTCAAAATTATCTCCATTAATGAGTCTTGGAGGTCTATTAGGAGCAACACTTTCAAGATCAGCAAGTGTGAGAGTAGTTAATTTCGACATTATAGTTTCGGCAGAAATGTTTATAATTTCGCTGACAAATTCGCAGAAAAAGATGACTTGGATGACAATTTCGCTGAAGATGTACTTTTGCTGACAATTTCGCTGAAGCTGACACTTTCGCTAGCAATTTCAGCAGCACTTTCGCCTGAACAGAGACACCACTGGCTTAGTTTCGCTGCTAACTTCGCACGAAACAAGCTTGAACTTTCGTTCAAAAATAAATTCGGCAGCAATTTCGCTTGTTAATTGTTTACAAGCGCTGATGAACTTTCGTTCAAGGAATTAGTTTCGCAGAAACTCTAGAAAACAACTTCTGATCCAAGATAACTCATAATTTCGCTGAAAGATGATGACAGTTTCGCTGTAAGAACATCAATTTCGCTGATCGATCTCAAAACCCTTTTTCACCTCAAAATCAATCTGAAATCATCCAAAACTCAATGAATTTGAGATCTGATGATTGTAGAATCTTCCTCAATCAAAAACAAGCATAATTCAATCAATTTCCATGTCAAAAACAGCTGATAATCCAATGAAAATTTATTGAAACTAGATATTGACCAAAAACCACAAAAACTCAACAAATCAAGAGCACTAATGCTCTAATACCATATTGTTGGTCCATGTGATCGAAAAACAGTACAATTGAAGTGATGAATTGCTCAATATCTAACATCCATGCTAAACAACAACAATTGAGAAGATAGAAGAGAATTCTAACATATATTTGATAATCAAATGAACAATAGCAATCAATAACATCAAGCACAATAGTATTTCTGTGTGAAAACTGCTTAGAATTGGTAACTTGCAACAATGATCCACGATTAGGGTTTTGCAAGCTTACCTTACAAAGAGAATGACAAAAGTATATATAGCAGTTATAGTTTCGCTGACAGTTTCGCTACCAGCGAAACTGTCATGCTGAAACTATAGTTTCGCCCGGCAGAACAAAAGTTCGTCGGGTAAACTTGAACAGCAAACTGTGAGCGAATGTATAGATTCGCTAACAGTTTCACTGGACTGCCGAAACTACACATTACTAAGTACATACAAAAGGAAACTAACAAAAGTCCTTTACAATGTAAAGTAAACAACTATACTAAAGTGACTCCAACCTAAACATGATCTTCAAACAAATTCCATCTTGACTACATATGTCTTTCACAATTACCTTATATCATACCTGAACCTAGCCTTACGTACTGTTAATGTTTAATAACAGCAAAGCACTAAGTCAAAGTACGATACTTGGTGAATATCAAGACTCAATATGCATCTCAGGTCTGAGGATACAATGATATTCGCCTTTACTCAATATTTCTTATGACTAATCATAAACATTCCATGCAGAAATAATAGAGAGCGGGTTAGTCCTATATCTATATCCCATAGATATCAATGAACCTTGGTAGCAACCTTTTGCTCTATATTCATACTTATGAATATCAAC
Organism: Flaveria ramosissima; assembly: GCA_025215565.1. Classification (NCBI taxonomy): domain Eukaryota; kingdom Viridiplantae; phylum Streptophyta; class Magnoliopsida; order Asterales; family Asteraceae; genus Flaveria; species Flaveria ramosissima. The sequence goes on along the minus strand of CM046046.1, from coordinate 11,548,808 downwards.
CAATCCAAGTTCATTATAGTCTTACATTCATAGTTGTTCCCACAAGTATGATCGACTACGGACGTTTAGAATAACTTGCTTATTCACGGATTTAAACATACTAAAATAGATGAACAAATGAAAATTATAATCATATAATTAAGTCAAATAACATAAGTTCCAATATCCAAATACAAATTTTGATCAAGTCCAATCACTAGAATATCGAAGTCCTAAGGCACAAGTATGACTTTCATGCTTTGACCTATCTAGGAGCTTCGTGAATGGATCCGCAATGTTTTGATCGGTGTGAACTTTGCGAATGCATATCTTTCCCTTTTCAACTTCATCCCTTATGTAGTTGAACCTCCGTTCAATGTGCCGAGTCTTTTGATGAGCACGAGGTTCCTTGATTTGAGAAATCGCACCTTCGTTGTCATAAAAGATCTCTAGGGGGTCTTGAATGGTAGCAACGACCCCTAGATCAGCAATGAACTTCCTAAGCCACGCAGCTTCTTGAGCTGCCAATGAAGCGGCGATGTATTCTGATTCTGTTGTAGATAGTGCCACTACATCTTGCTTTGAGCTTTTCCAAGAGACCGCTCCTCCATTCATAATGAAGACATATCCCGACTGTGATCGAGAATCATCTCGATCAGTTTGGAAACTCGCATCCGTGTAACCCTTTACAACGAGTTCCTCCTCACCAGATCCATATATTAAGAACATGTCCTTAGTATTTCTAAGGTATTTCAAAATACTCTTAACAGCCATCCAATGACTATTACCAGGATTCTGTTGATATCTACTTGTCACGCTTAAAGCACATGACACTTTTGGCCTAGTACATATCATTGCATACATGATGGATCCTATAGCAGATGCATATGGGACTCCATTCATTCTTTCTTGTTCAACCTTTGAACTAGGACATTGAGATGAGCTCAATATAGTCCCCTTTTGAATAGGTACCAAACCTTTCTTAGAATTCTCCATCTTGAACCTTTTCAAGATCTTTTCAATGTATGCACTTTGGTTAAACCTATCAACCGCCTTGATCTATCCCTATAGATCTTTATTCCCAAAATATAGGTGGCTTCACCAAGATCCTTAATGGAAAAACAGCTTCCAAGCCAGGTTTTTACACCTTCCAAGGTTGGAATGTCATTTCCAAATAGTAGAATGTCATCGACATATAATACCAGGAAAGTAATAATGCTCCCACTAGCTTTCTTATACACACAAGCTTCATCAGCGTTTTTGATGAAGCCAAACTTCTTTACTTCATCATTAAACGGTGATTCCAACTTCTTGACGCTTGTTTCAATCCGTAGATTGACTTCTTTAACTTGCATACCTTGTTAGGATGTTTTGGATCAACAAAACCTTCAGGCTGTTCCATATGGACATCTTCCTCAAGATATCCATTAAGGAAGGCGGTTTTGACATCCATTTGCCAAATCTCATAGTCATAATATGCTGCTATGGCAAATAATATCCTGATAGACTTTAGCATTGCCACAGGCGAAAAAGTTTCATCATAATCAACCCCTTGAGTTTGAGTGAAACCTTTTGCTACAAGTCTAGCTTTATAAGTATCCAAGTTTCCATGCATATCGGTTTTCTTCTTGAAAACCCACTTACTTCCAACTATCTTGGACTTAAGAGGTGGTGTAACCAATTCCCAAACTTGGTTATCATACATGTATTGCATTTCTACGTTCATGGCTTCATGACATTTGTCAAAATCAGGTTTTGACATTGCATCATGGTATGTGGTTGGTTCATCCGAATCTACCACATAGCATCCATCCATGAAAAATCCATATCTCTCAGGAGGAATACTAGTTCTACCAGATCTGCGAACGTTTTGTGTTTGTTGATCATTCATATGATCATTCTCAACATCCTCATGTTGATTGCTAGTATCAACCAATTGTGTATCGTCTTGTGAATCTTGAACCTCTTCAAGTTCCACTGCTCTTCCACTAGTTTCTTCCGAAAGAAACTTAGTTTCCAAGAACTCTGCCTTTTGAGCAATAAACACTTTCTGCTCTGTCGGATCATAGAAATAATATCCAATACAATCTCTAGGATATCCAATGAAGATACACTTTGTGGATCGGGCTTCCAGTTTGTTTTGAGTATATTGCTTAGGATAAGCATCACACCCCCAAACATTTAAATATGATAATGATGGAACCCTTCCATGCCATACTTCGAAAGGTGTCCTTTCCACTTTCTTGGTTGGGGCCATATTTAAAATACGTGCCGCGGAGAGAAATGCGAAACCCCAAAATGATAGAGGTAGTGTACTTCTAGCCATCATAGGTCGAACCATATCCAATAGAGTCTGATTCCTCCTTTCAGACACACCATTATGTTGTGGTGTTCCAGGTGGAGTAAGTTGTGAGACAATCCCACAACTTCTAAGATACTCTTGAAATTCACTACTCAGGTATTCACCTCCTCTATCTGTACGAAGAATCTTGACCGTTTTGTTGAGTTGATTTTCAACTTCATTCTTGAAGATTTTGAACATTTCAAAAGATTCATGTTTGTGTCTTAACAAGTACACATACCCATAACGACTATAGTCATCGGTAAAGGTAATGTAGTATCTTTCACCATTCCTAGTCATTGGATTAAAAGGTCCACATACATCCGAATGTATGATCCCTAATAAATCTTTTGCCCTTTCAGTAGTCCCACTAAAAGGGGCCTTTGTCATTTTACCTTGTAAGCAAGACTCGCACACATCAAATGAATCATTTTCATTAGTTTTCAAAAGACCATTCTTTTGAAGTTTTTGCATACGTTTCTTGTTAATGTGACCAAGGCGACAATGCCAAAGATAGGAATCACTCAAATCTAATTTGAGCCTTTTGGTGGTTGCTTGGTACATTGAGCTATCATAAGTTGTGTTATTATGAACCAATTCATAAATACCATTACAAGGTATAGCCTTAATATAAAACACATGATTTAAAGAAACATGAATATCATTGTCAACAAACTTGAAATCATAATCACATTGTCTTAAACGGGAAACAGATATAATGTTCCTAGTTAAACTAGGAGCATACAAAACATTCTTTAAAATAACTTCCAAACCACTTGGAAGCTTCAAAATGTAGTCTCCTTGCTTCCACGTGAACCTTTGCACCATTGCCCATAAAGAGACTTATTTCCCCGTTTGCATAATGCTCACTTCTTTTGAACCCCTGCAACAAATTGCAAATATGAGTTCCACATCCAGTATCTAATACCCATGTGTTAGAAGAAATAACATTTAGCTCAACATGTATCATAAAGATTGTACCTGAAGTTTGCCCCGCGTCCCTCTTCGATCTCAACGCTTTGAGATAGACCGGACAATTGCGTTTCCAATGGCCTACCTCACCACACTCAAAACACGGGTCATCTTGAGCAACCTTTTGCTTCTTTTCTTTCGGTTTGGGCGGTTCCACTTTTGCTTTACCCTTACCCTTCCCTTTGACGTGCCCCTTCCCTTTGGCAACATTTGCCCTAGGGTCGGGGAGGTCCCTTTTCCTACTACCACCTTCATTGATCATAAGGACCGGTAGAACCTTTCTACCCATGCCTGCCTCGGCCGTTTTGAGCATTGAATGAAGCACACCAATGCTCTTGTCCCATCCATTCATGTTATAGTTCATAACGAAGCTATCAAACTTCTTGGATAGGGAGTTGAGGATCAAATCCATTGCCAACTCGTTGGCCACACGACAGTTAAGCCTTTCAAGGCGATCAATGTGGCTCTTCATCTTGAGAACGTAAGATGATACCGATTGGGTCTCGTCCATTCGACATGCATGGAGTGCTCGAACCGTTTCGAAGCGCTCCACCCTTGATTGTTGTTGGAACATTTCCCTCAACTGGGTGATCATGTCATAGGCATTATGGTTCTCAAAGTCCTTTTGCAAATCAGGAATCATACTCGCTAGCATGAGACATGAGACTTGCACAGAGTCTTCGGTGTACTTGACCCACTCGGCAAAGGCCTCAACGTCATTTTCATCGGGTTGATCGGGAATGGGATCGTTTAACACATAGGACTTCTTTTCTTGTTTGAGAACGATTCTCAAATTTCGGTACCAATCCATGAAGTTCCCATGGTTTAGACGTTCCTTTTCAAGGATTGTTCTTAGTGAAAGGTTATGGACGGTCGGGATTGCGTTGTTGTTGTTAGCCATCTACAATTTTACAAAGTTCAATTTTTAGTACTTTTAATATCAGTGTATTTTGATTATTAATACCCTTTTTGTCTCATAGACAATTAATAGTCAAAATTTAGAATCCAACGTTACATTTAAATATCGGTTAGGTGACCTTTATCCCTTTATTTAAATTAACAAGGTAGTCAACGTTTGACAACTGTAACCTATTACAATTTCTAGTGTATGGGATCGGTTAAACATCTTATGTTTGTTTGGCATGTTTATCCCATCAACACCCTTTGTACGTCATGCTTCGGTGATCCTAATGCATGATTTCCAAATTAAGTCGTCCTACTTAGACACACGTGTGGATTTGCTAATATAAGTGGTTAGGTGACCTTTATTCCATAAATACGGCAAACCCACCTCAAACTCATAAGTTCCCTTTAATGTGGTTAGGTGACCTTTATCCCACATTAAGTTCTCAAATGATTCGAGTGTTGTATAATAGGATGGTGTTTGACTTATTTTAAAAAGGGATTTGAGTTTAACAAAATTCTAGTTTGTAAAACAATTTTCATACCTTGCATTTGCATGCATTCAAATGCATGGTAGTTTGTTTGAAACTTATTTCAAAGTTCCTTTTAATTACTCATTTAATTATGAAATCAATAACCTTTGGTAAAACAATTTTATGCGAGTTGATGATTCCATGTTGTTAACTATCCAATTCCACAATAAGATAATATGAACATAAATCAACCATACATGCAAAATAAAACAACCACAAGTTCATAACGATAGCCAATGGATTTGGCAACACTTGTTGGCCAAAACAAGTGTGCCAAGAGGGTCAATTATAAAGCATAAACATGACACAAGGCATTGAGATGGTGTGCTCCCACTTGATCCCGCATCCTAATGCATCAAGTGTCCATTTTGTGTTGTCATCATTTTGCTTTATTTGGGCTTTCTTTTGGGCTCCAACTTCAGCTCCTAGCTTCCTTGGGCCTTCATGCTTTGGGCTTTGGTTATTGGGCTTAAAACCAATCTTGGGCTATGAGGCCCATTTGGGCCTAAAATGACCCAAACCAAAAAACCCAAGTCTTGTTGAACTTCTTTTACAAAATATATCCTAATACATTTTTACTAGTAAAAGAAATACAACTAATCTACTTATTATTACAAACCAACATAAATAATAAATAGATTACAAACCCAAATAAATAATTATTACAACCCAATAATAATGATCAAACAATATCACAACACAAATATACATCCAAATATACATCCAAACACAAGGTTTTGGCTAGATTATGAACATTCAAATACACATCCAAATATGCAAGCATTTCAAGTTAAAATGGTTCCCCTTTTCATCCTAAATTTTCGGCCAAGGTTATACAAACCGAAAATTTTGGTTTTGTCCAAATAAAACAAACAATCCATCAATGTGACTTGATTTTAAAGATTACCATATGCATGTAAAATATAATCTTTAAAACCACAAAGGGGTAACCATTCAGCCCTAAAAGGTCATGGCCATATGGTGTTTCACATCACAAAAACTTGAAATGTATAATCTATGCATGTATGCATTCGTATAAGTGGCTCTTGATGCCATTGAAGGGATTTTAACAAGTTTATCAAAGTTCATATAAGCTTGTTTATATGAAAAACGCAGCGGAATATAAGTTTAAAACTTGTTAATAAGTTGATTATTAAACCCATTTGATAATCAAAATCCAAACCATGGATCCATATACGAAATGCATACAATAAAGACAACCATAGGATGTTTAGAGGACAACCTTTCAAGCTGCTAGAAACGACTTTGTTGAAATGCTAAAGATGAACTTTGTGGCTGAATCTTCAAGCAAGAAGACCTCAAGAAGGTGATACCCAAGCTACCAACAAAACACCCTTTGATGCTAGGATTTTCACAACACCAATTTCAGCTTTTAAACACTTTTTAAAACTGAAAATGCAACCTCCTTTCCTTGTTATTTTCGAGAGCAAGAGAGGGAGAGAAGAGAGAGTTCTACACCCAAGACTTGAGAGAGTTTCAAATGGCTTTGCATGAAGCTTACTTGTAGGTGAAAAAGCATCTATAAAACAATTGGTTGGTGCTCTTTTCAGCCCCTTTTGAGCCGAGAATGAAGCTGCCACCAATGGGTGGCCTTGCTTTTGATTTAACCATCCAAATAGTTTTATTAGTACTACAAAATAAAATATGTAACACTTACATTTTATTTTGTATACCCAACAAATTCTATCATGACATTAATTAAAACCCATATTTTAATTAATTTGTAACACCTTACATGCCACGTTATCTTTATCTTATAACTGTTAATTAACCATTAAATAACAGTTATAAAGTAATCTCTCAAAATAAATAAACCCATGTTATTTATTAATTTCTTAAGTGTATCTAATTTAGAAAACCAATTTCAACTTCTAAATGTTCTTGGTGTTGTTATTTATTTAACTGATCAAATCAATAAATAAATATTGCAGGTGTTTGTCTAGCCTGTTATTGGGTATGACCCGACTTGGATCATATCACACTAGCCACATCAATTTAATATGTATCTTGGGCAGATCAATTCCTTCAATTGCAATCACAGAAACTTCCTCAAGTTCACTTTGATGTGGACTCTCTCGACTCTCTCATTTAGAGTCTCTATGAGGAAGGCATTCCAAAGACATGTCATCCCCACCCTAACGAACTTCAAACTACATCACTGGGTGGAGGTATGATGCTGACAGAAGAGCCCTCATTCTTCAGAGAGTTCAAGGGCAGCAAGAGGTATTCAATTTTCAGACCTTGAACTATTATGAAGGTCTTGACCTGATCAACATGCCACTTGTAATCCCAAGCCAATCTAGACAAACTGGCAGGCTGGCACAAAGGATTCAAGATAGAATTACTGATGAGTTTAGCCTAAGAAGGAGACAAAGGCAATTAGGTAATGTCATTGGTCAACTGGATGTTGAGGCAGAGCCTAAGATTAGCTTTAAAGGGAAAACCTTGACTGAAACCCAGTGATAGAGCCTGAGAGCTCTGTCACACCATCAACTACTTCAGCAATTCATTCCCTCAGTGAAACACCTGCTTGTGAAGGTGTGTCACAGCCTTTCTCTGGCCAGAGCTTGGATGCTACACCAAGCATGAAGGCCAAAGCTCTCTCCACCCTGTGTCACAAAGGTATGTGGGTGACAAAGGGAAAAGGATTTTAACTCCCGAGGAGATTGAGGAGGAGGAGAGAGAGAGAGGAAGAGGAAACTAAGGGGAGATAGTTCCACTGGGTCTTCAGGCTTCATGCAAGCTGCAATAAGGGCTGCCCCCAGACCAAACACTCAAGATGATGAGTTGAGGGCAGTCAAGATTACTTACCTGCAAACCAGGAACTATGAAGATTACTTACCTGCAAACCAGGAACTATGACATTGATGAGATTATATCTCTCCCCTTAGAGCAACTTAATGAACTGGCAGACATGGAAATGTCTAAGGAGAGGAAGGAAGCAAAGGATGCAAGGTTGCTCCTCCAAATCAAAAAAGAGAAGAGACAGAAAAGATTGTACAAGCATGTTCCTACCCTCTCCCCAGTTCAAGAAAGCCCTGTGCAAGAGACTGTGGTAGCTCCACAAGAACCTCAGGTAGACAAAGAAACAGATAGGCAAAACATGATCAACTACCTGAGTGCCACAAGTCTCTACCTGGCATCTGCACTTCTTCCCTTGTCTTTTGAGTACATTGAGTTTGAGTATCTCAAACATCTTGAACTTCAAGTGCTCAAAGAACAAAAAGCAACAAAGAGAAAGATGAGAGAAGAGGCTACAAACTCAAGAGCCATCATCCAAAAGAGTATGAAAAAGTCTGCTGATAGACAAAGGATGAGGAGCTTCTTGAAGCTGTATGGATTCTCCGGAAGGAGACTTGGACCTATGTCCCTATCCATAATGGATAAGCATATTAGGGTAATCAAGCAGAAGATCAAAAGGGGAGAGCTCATTGACTTACACTCATCTCCAAGTCAAGCTCCTTATGAAGTGGAGGTTAAGGTTGAACAACCTGAGACAACACAACCTGGACCACCTGCTGAGTCTCAGCAAGCTTCATCTTCTGATCCAAAGTAAGGTCAAACTCCCTCTCCTTCTGAACCTATAAGGGAGGTACACCCAACTGAGCAAGACAAGACTGATCAACAAGGTGCTGCAGGCCAGTCTTCTCAGTTAAAGTCTTCAAAGAGGAGGAAGAGGATGGCTTCTAAACCAAAGTCAAAGAAGAAAAAGAAGTCTGAATCATCCACCTCTAAGCCTCAGGATGAATCAGATCACCCTGAGGAAGTGCATGAAGAGGTAGCCTCATCAACTCCAATTCAAGTGGCTCCTCTTGCATCTGAGAGACCCATATTATCTTGGACCTTCACAACTAATCTAGAAAGATGGCATGTGATCAGAGATCAAGGTGGTGAAGATGTCTACACATGGCAAGACTTATTCAACCTACCTTTACATGATCTCTATAAGAAGAGAAGATATTATGAGAGTCTGAGTGATCCTGACCATCTAATGAAGAATGGCATGGTCATCATCATGATGAGGACTGTCAACATATAAAGATCTTCAAATGTTTTGGTAGCATCAGCCTAGGGGGAGTTTGTAAGGATTCCTATAAGTCTGATACAGCCAAAACATCCAACTAATTTCTGCATGCATGCACTGAAGTACAGAAGTAGAAATGCTTCGGAAGTTTTAGACAATGCACTAGAAAATATTCTAAGTGTAAAATCTTCCGAAGCCAAGACCAACATCTTCTAAAGCCAAAAGTGAAGTCTTCCGAAAAAGTCTTCCGAAGCCAAAGAGTGAAGATTGATTTCTTCCGAAGACTTTTAGATACATTCTTTTATCTGAAGTACTTTACTATAAAGTTGGACCACCTTTTCGCTGCAACCCTGTTCAGTCACCAACTTACATGAGTTGGTGAAAATGTTTATGCTTTTGGTAACTGTACATTGAGGTCTTGAGTCTGAGCTTTCTACTTTATGTACTTTTATCCTTTTTGTAATATATTAGGATGTGAGCTACGGCATGTCATAGTCACTAGTCAAAAGGCAAATCTGCCTTTTGACTCTACATTTGATTTTTTCGTTATCTAGTCTTATGTATCCAGCTGGCCTTCAAAGTATGGCCGGTTGTAGGATGTAGTATAAAGTATCTCAAGTCCTTTGTAACTTTCTTTCTATGCTTTGTAATACTTGTAAAAGAACTTGAGAGCAATATACAGCATTCTTGAAAACCATACACTTGTGTTGTTTGCAATCTTGTTCTGTCTCATACTTTACTTGTGTTCTTAGTATCTTTCATATAGGTTAGCAGTTCCCTATTTGATCTGTTAAGTGTTCTAAAGAACTATCCTCATCGTGTTGTTGTGTTGTAAGTGACCACCCTTTAAACGGTCCTGCAGTGCATTATCCTCAAACCCGGGATGACAATTCCTCAGGAATTGGTGCTTCTTAGATCTCCTAGGAAAGGGGATATGTATAAGCTGGAAATGAACAATGCTTCTCCTTTGGGTGAAGTATCATACTTTCTTTCCAAAGCTAACGGTGATGAGTCAACTCTGTGGCATAAACGAATGTGTCATGTCAATTTTAAAACCATGAATAAATAGGTTAAAAATAACTTCGTACATGGTTTTCCTAAAAAAATTTCTGCAAAGATAACTGTGTTGCATATCTGAAAGGAAAGCAACATAGAATATCTCATAAATCCAAAGTAGTTAACTCTATCACCACTCCATTACACTTATTGCACATGGATCTATTTGGTCCCACAAGTATAATGAGCATTGGAAGGAAATCATAATGCCTTGTGATTGTTGATGATTTTACTAGATTCACATGGGTGTTCTTTTTAAGAACTAAAGATGAAACAATTGAAACTTTAAAATCTTTTATTCTTAAAATAGAAAATCAAATTGATCACAAGGTTAAGATAATTCAAAGTGATCAAGGGGCTGAGTTTAAGAGTCAAGTTCTTGACTCATTCTGTAACTCAAAAGGGATTTCTAGACAATATAGTGCACCTATAACTCTTTAACAAAATGGTGTTGCTGAGAGAAGAAACGGGACACTTATTGAGGCTGCTCGAACTATGTTAGCTGATTCAAAGCTACCTCTAACATTCTGGGCAAAGGCAGTCAGCACTGCATGTTATGTGCAGAACAGAGTTCTTTTTGTTAAGCCATATGGAAAAACCCCTTATGAGCTATGGAACAAGATGCCATCATTCATTGGCTTTCTTAGGTCCTTTGGCAGTAGGTGTACCATACTTAAGACAAAGGACAATTTGGCAAAATTTGCTGAAAAGTCGGATGATGCTATCTTTGTTGGATATTCTTCTACCTCTATTTCCTATAGAGTTTATAACTTTAAAAATCAACAATTTGAGGAATCATCCAACATTGTTGTCAATGGGCACACTCCTTGTGTTAGGGGAATGGCCCTGATCACATCCTTAATATAGAGTTGTTTCCAAACTATTCTAAACTCTTTTGTGAGAATGTTCTAGCTGGAACAGGTACTCAAAGTGATACTGATGATGACCACCTGTTTGAGTGACCCAGACCTCTTCCAAGTTCTCCAAGAGTTGCTGAAAATCAAGCTCCCACAATAATCAGATCTGACAGCATAACTATCTCAAGAAATAGTGGAGCTTCAACAAGTTGTCAACTAAATGAGCCTCAAAACTCATCTGGTGACAATGCACAACACCAAGGTGATGGAAGTAGCATTCTGAAGGAACAGGAAATTGTTAATGTTGCCCCACAGCCAACTGATACTGATGTTGTTTCTCATTCATTCAATCAGACCTCATTGAATGAGTGTGAAACATCAGCTGGACCAAGTGTTCAAAACCCTAAGCGAAACTTTTCTAATCTAGATCTATCCATGCAACTGGATGTGATCCCCAAGCTCAGAATTCATAACACTCATCCAGCTAAGAACATCATTGGAGATGTCTCTGAAGGCGTGAGAACAAGAAGACAAACTCATAATGGGAATGTCTGCCTGTACTCATGCTTCTTATCTTAGATGGAACCCAAGAGTGTAGAAGAAGCCTTGAAAGATAGTAGCAGGGTTGAATCAATGCAAGAGGAATTGCTTCAATTCAAAAGATAAAAGGTTTGGAACTTATGTCCGCTACCATCCGGTCAAGTACCAATAGGCACAAAATGGGTATTCAGGAACAAGAGAGATGATAGAGGCTTGATCATCAAGAACAAGGCAAGACTGGTAGTTCAAGGATACACTCAAGAGGAGGAAATTGATTACACTGATGACTTTGCACCCATTGCAAGACTTGAGGCAGTAAGGATCTTTCTTGCTTATGCTGCATCCAAGAAATTTACTGTCTACCAACTTGATGTCAAGTGTGTCTTTCTATATGGGGATATAGATAGGGAAGTCTATGTGTGCCAGCCTTCAGGATTTGAAGACCCACAGCACCCCAACTATGTGTGCAAACTGGATAAAGCTGTATATGGGCTGCACCAAGCACCTAGTCTGTGGTATTAGACTTTGTCTCAGTTTCTCCAGAAGAATGGTTACACCAGAGGTACCATTGACAAGAATTTATTCATAAGAAAGTCTGGGAAAGACATCTTGCTCGTACAAGTCTACGTTGATGACATCATATTTGGTTCCTCAAATGACCAAATGTGCAAAGACTTTGAGAGCATCATGAAGAAGAAGTTTGAGATGAGTTCCATGGGAAAAATGGACTTTTTCCTTGGAATTCAGGTAAAACAGATGAAGGAAGGTTTCTTCATCAATCAATCTAAATATGTCAATGACATTTTGGAGAGATTTGATATGAAAGAGTGTAAGCCAGCCAAGACTCCTATACCCAGAAATCGCAATCTTTGTCCTGACTCTAAGGGGGAAGATACTGATCAACATCAGTATAGGGCAATCATTGGATCTATGATGTATCTCACAGCAAGTAGACCTGATATTATGTTTGCAACATGCATCTGTGCAAGATATCAGGCTGCTCCAAAGGTGTCTTACCTAGTTGCTGCCAAGAGAATCCTAGATACCTCAAAGGAGCACCCAAACTGGGTCTCTGGTATCCAAGGAACACCAATTTCAATCTCTATGGCTACACTGATAGTGACTATGGTGACTGCAACATCAACAAAAAATGAACATCAGGAGGATGTCAATTTCTTGGTGGAAGGATCATCTCATGGCAATGCAAGAAGCAATCATGTGTCTCAACATCTACTACTGAAGCTGAATACATTGCTACGGCTAGTTGATTTGCTCAGCTGCTGTGGATTCAAAACCAGATGATAGACTATGGATTCAACTTCATGAGCACTCCTATCCACATTGATAACAAGAGTGTTATATCCATTACAGAAAATCTTGTCAAGCACTCCAAGACAAAACACATTGACATCAGGTACCATTTCATTAGAGATATTCATGAGAAAAATCTAATTAAACTAGTCAAAGTTGATTCAAATGAATAATATGTTGATTTGTTCGCCAAAGCATTTGATGAACAAAGATTTAAGTATCTTATTATGGCTATTGGGATGATAAACATTGATTAGCTTATCTCATTTGAAAATCTTTTTAAAATGTGTGTTGTCTTTGTTAATATAATCTAAGCCATGTTACAAAAGGTTTTTCTTCAAAATTTCACTAAGTATAAATTCTTTGAAAGAGGAATTAACCCTCTAAAGATATCATATATATCTTTCGAAGCAAAATTCCTCCAAGGGAAATCTTATCTTCGGAAGAGTTTTTTTTCTCGGAATAAGCATTTGATAAAATATCAGATCTGAAACTTAATAAACTTCTTCACACGAAAGGCCTTCTTACGCTCGGAAGTAAAATTTACCTTCGGAAGTAAAATTTACCTTCGGAAGTAAGATTGGGTTCGGAAGAAGATTTCCTTCGGAAAAAGTTTTATACTCGGAAGAAAACTTTACTGTGTAACGTAAAATCTTTTGGGCCCCACACTGTAAAAAGGTAAAGATTTTCTTAATGGTGTCGGAATTTTTTAAATGGATTTTATCTTAACCACCCTTGTCACATCATACCCCAAACCATCACTTCACCTTATCCATCCGCCATTTTCACCCATTTAAATACTTCTGAATCACCCCCTTTAATATTTTTACTGATTTTACTGCCCAAAGCTTCCTTCGTCTTCAATTTACCCAAATTCAAACTCATTTTTCTGCAACTTTCTCTCAAAAATGGCACTAAACCCTCAGCACAACCAAGTCGCACTCCTTGACTTTTCCAAGGATGCCGACTTCTCTGAAATCATCTCCCATCTTACCCAATCCACCTACTACATTACCCTAACTATTAACCCCATCGTTTATTCAAACCACATGGCCGAATTTTGGGGGAACGGACAGATTGTAACCCTGAACGGAGTTAGGGTTCTTAGGTCAAGCATTTGTGATTAGGAATTGATTATATCTGAACAGATCATCAGGGGGCATTTAGAGCTTCATGATGAAGGCTCTCCTACAGAGTTCCCCAAAGCAGACCTGGATGATACACATACCTAGATGGGATATGGTGGTGATGTGAGCAGGTCAATTGTGTACAAATTCAACTTCTCCTACAACTAGAAGTTCCCGCTGCACATAGTCCTTCACTTCCTGTCAAACAAGTCTGGGGATGGGATCAAATCCCTTATGAACTAGGTTGCCTACTTCATGGGTTGGTAAAAGGCCTCCGATTCAATTATTCAAGGTTTGTGCTGACCAATTTTATGGGGAACCTTCAAAGGGAAACATTTTACATGTATCCCCGGTTCATTCAGCATATCATTAATTATGAGCTGGACCAGAGCAAGCTTGTCTGTGTAGCTGCTCTACATGTCCCTCACATGAGGCCGGCCATCTTCAACGTGCTGAAGAGGATGTCCACCAACTTCACCGGAAGATATACTGCTTCTTCCAGGTATGATTGAGCACATAGCTCCTAGTGACATCCCTGTTAACCCCACAGGTGATGAACCCATACCAGCAATAACCCACTCAATGCCAAATCTACTTTCCCACCCCATTAAAATCACATATCAGAGACGATCCAAATGAACCCTTGTTCAATCTCCTCTGATTGAACAAGTCCCCCCTGTTCAATCCAAAAAGGCTAGAGTGGAAACATGCCTCCCACTCAGTTTTGAGGTCACACCTTCCTTCACATTTGACCTCAAAATGGGCATTAAGTCTCCTCAGTCTAAATCCTATGAGTCCCAAACCAAAGCTGAAACTCCTCAGGATGAGTCACCATACTCTCCTGAGCAGCCAAAAAGGGACAACCCTCTCATAGGCTCAATGTCATAAGACATTGATCAATGTCCTGGGTCATTAGGCATAAGAACCTCCCAACCTGAAACCTCTACACAAGAACCTCCCAAGTCTCAAACTTTTGAAGACACCAAAGGGAAGAGGAAGATGACTGCAGAAGAACTGCTAGAGGAAGAAAAGTTTGAAAAGTTAAAAAGAAAAGGTAAACTCCCTATTGGGAAGCTACTAGCTGCAAGTAGCAAAGAAGCTATAGCGAACCAAGAGGCTATCAACAATAGAAGGAGGGTGGAGATCATTGATAGACTTGTCAATCTAGGAGCTTCTAGTGAAGATATGCTCCTGCTACCACTGGAAGAGCTGATTGAGTTAGAAAAGGCATGCTACGTATTGAGCAAGAAGAAGAAGCAGCAAGGTTAGCCTTAGAGGAAGAAAGGAAAAGGAAGGAAGAAGAAGCTGACCAACAGCTTAGGAATGAGAGGATAGCTTTCCTAAGCTCCAGGGGATTCTCTCTTGAGGAACTAACTCCTCACAATAATGATACGATCTTGTGGCTTTTCAAGAAAGAACAAGATCAAATGGAGAAAGAGAGAAAGAAGGCTGCTAAGGAAAAGCTAAGGAAGAAGAAGAAGAAGGAAGAAGAAGATGAACTTGTAGCTGTCAAGAAGATGGGTGACAAAGCCTGGATGAAAGATTATCTCAGGGCCCATGGCTTCTCTGGCAAGCAAGTGGGTCCCATGTCAGAAAAGACCCTGTAGCGACATGTCAGTGACATCAAGGCTGACATTCGCTCAAGAAGAAGGAAAGAGATGTACAGAAGATTACAGGGGATGACTTCCAAACCAACACCTCAACCTCAACCTCAACCTCAACCTCAACCTCAACCACAACCTCAACCTGAACCAATCCCTTTCCCTTTCCCCATCAAAACCGAGCCAACCACTGAGTCATACACTCCTGAACCCACACCATCAACCATACCCTCCTCCTTAAACATTCCATCACAACAACCACCTCAACTACCCATCCTCAAACTCAAAACACTCCCTAGAACCCAAACATCATTACCTACCTAACAAACACCCAAGTCATCCTCTCAGCCTTCCAAATCTCTCTCCTTAGAAGAATTCAAGGAGATCAAGATGAAGCTCATCAAATGTACTACTTTGAGCGATATCTCTTGTGAGGAGGGGTCAGTCAAGCTAACCTATGTTGATGGCTCCTCACGTTCCCTCACTAGAGAACAATTCCTTGATCTGCCAAGAGGAACACTAGACCAGGCTGTTAAACTCTTTGGCCTCAACTCTGACTTGCTAAATGAAGAAGAGAAGAAGCTAAGAAGAAGGCTGGTGACTCTATTGGATTTGAAGAAAGGGGAAAAGGTACCTAGTCAGCCCCTTATGTCTAGAAAGAAAATAATCTAGTGGAGGTTCAAAGACTCTTCTTACAACTTTGTTGTGGAAAGAGAGAATGGTGAGATAAACAGGCTGAATGCCTCCTTTCTGCTACACTTAAGCAGATTTGATATTGTTGAGTTAGCAGAGAAACCATTCTCCAATCCTTCCAACTCTGAGATGGCTGCTCACATCAGAAATCATCTGAGCAGTCTTCATCTGGCTGAGCTGACTGCAAGGACCAAGATTGAAGAAGAGTTGAAACTGAAAGAGAAAGATGAAAAGGAAGGATTAGCAACCAAAGGTAAAGCCTTTCTTCAAATGGTTGAAGGTCCTGAACTAGAGTCTATAGTTAGATAGGAGAATTAGTACAACTCCCATCAACTAACTCTCTTTAGAGGGCCACAACAGAGGATACATATCATTCAAAATGACAGACTGGATCTCTTGTCCACGAATGATTTGTACAAACTTCTCAACACCACATCTGGGAAGAACAAAGAGATAGATATATATCTTCTCTCCCTGGTGCTGAAGTTTTGAAAAGTAGAAACTGTTGGAGCTGTAAAAGATAGTCTATATTATCAACACAGTGAAAGTCAACAAAAGTCAATGTCACGGTCAAAGTAAACAAAAGTCAAACCCGATACGTTCGAGAGGAGGAATCGAGACGAGACGTTGAAGATTTAGATGACTAGGAGTTTTATTGTAATAAATATACTTTGTGGGAACAAAGTATATTTTATCTTGTTTTTAGTCATTTTTATGCTTAATATGTAATTTTGTATTAATTAGCCTAAGTCTAGGGGTTAAGTGCAATTAGTGAATATTAGTCTAGACTATAAATAGGTTAATTGTCATTAGTGTTGGTTAATAATTGTATGACCAATTGATTGAGGGATTTACTTGTAAACAATATTATTAGCAATCAAGAGAGATCAAAGGGTTTTCATTGTGTTCATCATATTTTGATCTAATTCTTCATGATTTGATTCAAGTTTGTTTATCCTGGAGTTACAATTTGGTATCAGAGCCATTTTGGATCAAATTCACTAAAGATTTGAAGATTTTTAGAGAGAGAAGTTGAGGTTTTGGTTGTTTTTGTTCAATATCAAGTTTTCATCAATTTCGGATCAGATTTGAGTGTTATTGATATGGAAATTGATTGAAGTTTGCTTGTTATTGGTTGGGAAAGCTCTGTTAATCATCAGATTTCAAATCCATTGAGATTTGGGCGATTTCAGATTGATTTCGTGTTGAAAAAGCTTTTCAGCTTCGTCCAGCGAAACTACGAGTTCTTCCAGCGAAACTGCATGTTCTTTCAGCGAAACTACAAGTGTTTTACACTTTGTAGTTAATTTCAGCACCTCAGCGAAAGTAGTGATCTTTTGAACGAAAGTTCAACAGTGCTTGTGGGTGATTTACAAGCGACATTGCTGCCGAAAGTATCATTGAACGAAAGTTCAAGCTTGTTTCGTGCGAACTTATCAACGAAACTAAGCCATTTGTGACATTCGGCTAGCGAAACTGCTGCCGAAATTTCACAGCGAAACTAGCTCTGCAAAACTATAATTTCGGCGAAACTATCATTTTTTCAGCGAAATTCGAATGTTAAAGATGACTTTTTCCCCCTAGTTGGGATTAATTGCCATTTGTGACTTGACCCCAGTTGCTAAGATTTTCTAGCGTGACATTTAAAAAAGAAATATTTCTCCCGGGGGAGAATTATTCTAAATTTTGTTGGGAAAAATATTTTTGGGGCGTTTAATTGTTTAAATAAAATAAAAATAAAAATGGCTTTTGCAGAACTGATTAAATCCTTCGAATCTGATGATCTCACAATTGCACAATGTCGGTTTGATAATTTTACAGCTCTAAAGAATGAAACGATGTCTAAGTTTGTTGATCGTTTTCTGTTAGTGGCAAGTAATTTGAAGAAGTTTGATGCACAATTGGGAAATCATGAACAAGTTCTAAGATTGCTTGATTCCCTCCCATCAGAATGGAGCTCACACGGCAAGTCGATTAAAAGAGATAGAGGTTTTCGGGATTACAAACTAATGGAGGTGATCAACAAACTGAAAGAAATGGATTTGGATATCAAACGTCGTGAGTACTATGAAGCAACATATCTAACTCCAAATATCACTTCAAACTCCAAAGAGAAACCAGAAGAGAGATCAGATTCTGGCACCAATTCCGACGGTTTACCGAAACCTGAAACTGAAGAGGTACAAGAGGAGCTTAAGCAGACATCAATGGGTAAAGGTGGAGCTGAGTTGAATGCTGAAGTTTGTAATGCTGAGAAGGAAGAGAAATGGAAGCGAAATACTAGAGTTTGCAACTATGAGAAGGCTCTTACTGCTGAAAGAGTCATCCTGGATCTTCCATACGAGACAGTTCAGGATATGTGTTCTTCTGCTTGTAAAATTCGTTTATTTGGTGTGTATAAAGCTAATAGGTTACTTTTAGATAACCAAAAGGATTTAACCACCATAAACGCAGAACTTAAAAAGAATGAAGCCAAGTATTTCATAAAATTAAATGAAGCTTTAAAAAAAATGATCATTTAAAACGAACTCTTCTTGAAAGAAATGTTGAAATTAATCTTTTAAACGAAAGAGTCACTTTGGCTGAATTTGAAACAAGCAAGCTTAAAACAAAGCTTGATAGATGGACCATATCCGGAATGAAACAGGAAGAGCTACTGTGTAAACAGAGGGGAGCTAGGATTAAAACGGGAGTGGGTTGTGGTGAAAATCCATACGTCTATCCTCCTCCTAGCACCCATTCTTACTCTCCTATGCCTCAACCTCATCCATCTAATGATTTGATTGAAGCTGCAGAAACTAATAGTTTAAATGCAGGTTTAAGCAACGTTAATCTTAAAGAGGTTAGAGATGTGCAGGATTCTCCTGTAGGTTTGGGATTTCTCAGGCAGGGGTCTAATAAGAAGATTAATGACGATTCTACCTCTGATGCTCCAAAATCAATATCAACTGCTTCTCCAACCTTCTTCAACAAATTCAAAACACGTAACATTCCTTCGTTTGTTCCTGTCAGGTTTGTCAAAGAAGGAACAATTGTTGAATCATCAGACAATCAGAATCCTATAAGCAAAGCCAACATAATAGGAGGTGTCAATCAAGATCCTTTGGAAGCAGATCTGTGTATACGAGACTGGATAAGCTCAGATGATGAATCAATCATAGAGGAGCGTGTTGGTTCCTCTCATATCAGGATATCTCCTGACAGTGTCAAGTCTCAAAAGCTTCCTAACATTGAATCAAGACCGATACGGATCTCTTCTCCAACTGCAAAACAATCCAATCAACCAGTGAAGATCTCATTCCCTGTTTTGCACAGGAAACTTAAGAACAAGCAAGAATCTGCTACAAGTTCAAAGCAATCCTCATCCCCACCTCTATCACACGGTTCAGTCAAGCATCAAAAGCCACTCAAGGCTTGTTTTGAGTGTGGAAAAGAAGGTCATGTGGTAAAGAAGTGCCCTCAAAGACTTGCTTCGAATGGTAAAGGCAAAACGAATTGCTTCTCCGAATGTAAGTCTACAAAGAATATTCCAGATGGTAAAGGCAACATGGGTTGCTTCTCTGGATCAAGTGGTAAAAAGCACACATCTTTGAATGGTTGGATGAAAAACCCTCCATCCAAACCTTTTCATGTGAAGCCGGTTTCACATGATACAAAGATGAAAATGACCAAAGGTTCAAAACCAAATTCTTTTTCTTCCGGTCTTAAACAGAAAATGATTTCCAAATTTAATTCATTCAAATCCAAATTAATTGAACCGAAACAAATTTGGCAAATTAAAAAGAAGGATACAGCAATCCCTGATTGTTTAAACGGTTGTGTGCCGAAGCAGGTTTCTTATATTGATGAAAAAGGAACCTCCAAGACTACGATGGCCTGGGTTCCCCTTTCTAACTAATTTGTCAATGAGTGCAGGAACAATTTAGGAGGACTGTTAGTAATCCGGTTTACTGACAGGGATTGTTCCCAATTCAAATTTGAGGCGGAACAAACAGGTTAAGGTCATGGTATTATATCCACAATCTGGATTTATTATCTGCACTATCACAGTTCTCACTTCACAGTCACTGCATATTTCTTGAGAATTCATTTTTTATCTTCATATCAGTGTAGTTTGAAAGACCTTCTTTGATAAATTTTTATTTTTGTACAGTTTAAAAAAAATTAAAAAAATTAAAAAATTAAAAAAATAAATAAAAAAATAATAAAAAAAGATATAAAAAATAATAAAAATAATAATAAAAAAATAAAATAGTAAAAAAAAAGAGTTTGCAAAAATAAGAATTTAGGGGGAGAGTATAAGTAAATAAAAATGAGAAGAGAACTGGGAACTTGATTGAAGGTGTGCAGAGGATGTTAGTTGATCAAAACCGACTGGTGAAGAAGTTGTTTGAGGAGATTACACAGCTGAAGGCTGCAGCCAGTCTACCTAATCAACTAACTCAATCTGAGTTAGATGATTTGACTGATACATCAAAGTACTCATTTCTGAATGTGGGTACTTCATCTAAGGTAGGAGAGGGCACTTCTGGTGCAGCAACTACTGATGCTGGAGAGCGGGAAGCTCCAGGAGAGGATGTTGGAAGAAATGATGAGGAGGATTTACAGAGGCTGGGTTTGTAAACATGCAATTTGACTTTGAAAAGGATCTGGTTGGTGAAGAAGTTATTGTAACAGCTACTACTGAAGGAGTACCTGAGAAAGGTAAAGGGTTGGTTGATGAGGAAGAGGAAGATGAACAGCTCATAGACTATGATTCAGAACCTGAGTTCTATGAAGTTGATGAACGACCATTGATCTATGTTGCTAAAAAGGGAGAGGATGATGGAGATGTATTTGAAATGGATAAAAATGATTGGTTTGTGAAAGAGAAGGAGGTAGAAGAAATCACTCCTCTTTTCCAACACTTGGAGGGATTGAGCAGGAAGGAGGCTGACAAGAAAATCATAAGCTAGTGTTATAATTCAAGCTTAAAGATGTTTATGATCAAGAGACGTGGAGGCAATATCAGTTATATGCTTAAAAGGAAGGCTTTTAAGACCTTGCCTAAATGGGATTTATGGTGTTTGGCAACTCTACCTCTGATCAATGCTCATCTGAGTGAAAGAGCCACATTTCTTGAAAAAGAGATAAAAAATGGGCTTAATGACAATTTTGAGTCTTTCGGGTATATGAAGGCAGAAAGAAAGAGGTCAAAGAAGGATAAAGACTGGGAGACAGGAAAGGGATGGATTGTTCTAAGAGTTAAACCTCCAAAGACTGTAAATAGAGTAAGATTGGCTGATCCTCTTCCCCAACAACTACAGGACTTTGAGAAATGGTTTTATGATAACAACACTGGAGAGGCTGTGATCAGAGTTAAACATGGAAAGGAGTTTAGAGTATTTGATCCGATGGAGTTGTTCAGTTTCTGTGATAAAGATCTTCTGGTATTATGTGAAAATCACATTGAGGCTGGAGCTAGAGAGGAAACTAGGAAAGAAGCAAGTTTGTTTATGAACGTTGCCAACAAGATCAGGGGAGTAAGGTCTGAAGTAAAGAAATTAGCTGAAAGGGTAAGGGCTCAGGATGACTTTAATATGGATGTTCAAGGCCTGACCAGGCAATTTGCAAAGGCTAGTGGTCATTCCGAAGAAGCTAGTGATGCAGGAAAGGACCATGGAGGATCATTTGCTGAAGCTTCTGAGGACGTAGCTGCAGGAGGTGACGAAGACAGATCAATCGCAGCAGAGGAAACTGGAGCTGACAAGTCAAATCAAGAAGAGTGAAGACGGTGAGATCCAACCTAGGGGGAGTATTGAAGATCATGTATAGGTTGGACTCACCTTAGTATAAATTGTTTACTTTACTTGTAATAGGACTTTTGTTAGTTTCCTTTTGTATGTTCTTAGATTTGTGTGTTTTTAGCAGTCCAGCGAAACTGTGAGCGAATCTGTAAATTCGCTCACAATTTGCTGTTCTAGTTTACCCGGCGAACTTATGTTCTACCGGGCGAAACTGTAGTTTCGGCATGACAGTTTCGCTGGTAGCGAAACTGTCTGCGAAACTACGACTGCTATATATACTTTTGTTAGTTTTCATTGTAAGGTAAGCTTGCAAAACCCTAATCGTGGATCATTGTTGCAAGTTACCTATTCCAAGCAGTTATTACACTAAAATATCATTGTGCTTTATGTTATTGATTGTCATTGTTCCTTTTGTTATGAAATATGATTTAGAATTGTATTCAATCTTCTCTATTGTCATTGTTTAGCATGCTTGTTAGATATTGATTCGAGATGATTGAGAAATGATTGTATATCATCTTGAAATGCTTGTTTTTGCATGACTTGCGTTTATAAATTGAGAAATGATAGTAACTGATGATGTTATCTGATTTACATCTTATTTTTAATTGTAAATAATAGAAAAATAAACAGATTCTTTAATGATATGCTTGGTAGACTCAGCATGAAGAATAAAGTAGACAGCAGCATAATGATTTAACTTAAAATATATGCTTAAGGATGTCTGGATTTACGCAATCATTTTGGCATGCACAAAAACTGAGTCCCGACAAAAATTGGATTGAGAATTGATCTTTCACCCACCATGATACAAATCATATAAGTCATATCTTTGAGCCATGATTGGTGTATTTATGTGTCTTGTGTTTGTGCTAATCTCCTCTGCTGTACGGAAGTACTGACCTGGAGTGATGATCTCCTCTGCTGTACCTGGAGCTCTCATCGGCACATGATTAAATGGTCATCTCCTTTGTTATACGTGAGTATAGACCTGGAGCGCTCACCATTTTTGTCTAAGTAGTGTCAAATCATCTAATACATCACCGAATGCAATATTCTGTTGATAATCACTTGCACACTAATGCACACGCCTTGCTCTATAAAGATCGTAACAAGAATTCAAGAAATCCTGAGGTTGGGTGAGGGATTTTGCCAAATGATTGTAGGGTCCTAGCATTCTAAAGCATTTAATCGAACCTTAACGAATCATCTTCTGCTTGTTGAAAAAGATAGGGCATGGGTTTAAGTGGACAAACATATCAGCAATCGTTATTGATCTGTTTGAGAATTTCAAAATCATTTAAAGACTGTGATTAGATTCAGTTATCAGTGTGATCTCATTGCTTATCGATGATTAAATTCATCTTTGTGCTAAAGTATATCTTGAGGATATGATCTCATGATCGATTCAGTTCTCGGTTTAAAAAAAACAGGTAAAAAAAACAACAAAAAAAAACAAAAACAAAAACAAAAAAAACAAAAACAAAAACAAAAAACAAAAACAAAAACAAAAAAAAATATATATATATATATAGATAAAAAAATGTTATAATATATGTATATAATAAAAATTATAATAAATTTTCATTTCAATATTCATTTAGGTCTTCCATATTATGCTGATTACATCTTATTATTTTTCATGCATTTCATAGAAATTGAGCACAAATGAACACGGGATCGCTTGTTTTTAAACACAGATAAACACGGGTTTATTTTGTTAAATTGAAATGATCTAATTAGAAATGTCGAGATTGTGTTTGTGAATGTGTTTCAGGTTGCTGTAAGTGATGGCCGATCATCAGTTGAGCAGTGTACCTGATCAGAAAACATGTTCCTCAAGTTTGCAGAAGATACCGAGCTAGGAATCCTCCTCCTACATCTTCTGAAGCACTCAAGATTAGAGATTTGGGAAACCTGTTCCAATATCTTTGTAAAGCTTGCACTCGAAAAGGGGGAGCACATAAATAGGGGGAGCTTATGAGATGAAAAATCTTTCTCATCAGATTCAAAAAGATTCAAATTGAAGATCTTTCTACTGTTGACTTCTCGATGCTGATTTCGTATGAAGACGTTGATAATGATAGACTAAGGGGGAGTATTGTTGGAGCTGTAAAAGATAGTCTATATTATCAACACAGTGAAAGTCAACAAAAGTCAACGTCACGGTCAAAGTAAACAAAAGTCAAACCCGATACGTTCGAGACGAGGAATCGAGACGAGACGTTGAAGATTTAGATGAC
The DNA here is from genome assembly GCA_025215565.1 of Flaveria ramosissima. Taxonomy (NCBI): domain Eukaryota; kingdom Viridiplantae; phylum Streptophyta; class Magnoliopsida; order Asterales; family Asteraceae; genus Flaveria; species Flaveria ramosissima. The sequence goes on along the minus strand of CM046046.1, from coordinate 11,524,821 downwards.
TAGGAGTTTTATTGTAATAAATATATTTTGTGGGAACAAAATATATTTTATCTTGTTTTTAGTCATTTTTATGCTTAATATGTAATTTTGTATTAATTAGCCTAAGTCTAGGGGGTTAAGTGCAATTAGTGAATATTAGTCTAGACTATAAATAGGTTAATTGTCATTAGTGTTGGTTAATGGTGGAATGACCAATTGATTGAGGGATTTACTTGTAAACAATATTATTAGCAATCAATAGAGATCAAAGGGGTTTTGATTGTGATTATCATATTTTGATCTAATTCTTCATGATTTGATTCAAGTTTGATCATCCTGGATTTACAAAAACAAGTGAGAATTTGGTAGCATCAGCCTAGGGGGAGTTTGTTGGATCAAGTAAGGCTGGTGCAACCAAAACAAACACTTAGAAAATTTTTGGTGCAACTGATGAAGAATTCCGAAGGAAAATGCTAAACTTCCGAAGGCAAATGCTGAGCTTCCGTAGGTCAAGTCTGAAAGAGCTTCCGAAGAGAAACTCCAACTTCCGAAGACAAAGTCTTCCTTCTTCCAAAGTTGAACACTTCGAAGAAATCAACACAATGACTTCTGAAGTATGAAGGTCTGAAGAATGTCTCAAGCCTCGGAAGAAGTAGCCTCTTTCAAAGTATAAGTGGCTTCGGAAGAACTTGTTCTTCCGAAGCCAATTAACCTTCGAAAGAACCTACTATAAACCAGTGGACATAAGTATGGTCCTTCTGACACTCCACTGCAAATCTCTGATATACTGCATGGTGCTTTCCCACGCCTATGTAGTTGACCATACTTTATTTCACTTTTCATTCCTTATCAGTTAGTACAGTTACCAACTTTAGTTGGTTACAAAAGGTAAGTCATGGACATGTCATGACTACCAAATTTTAGATATTATTTTATCTAAGATACCTTACCTTTAGCAATGTAGTATTTACTTTAGTCATAGGTTTCCAGCTGGTATCAAAGTATATCCGGCTGTAGGTAGTAGTATATATATTTTCTTATTGTAACTCATGTAACATGCTTGCAAGAGTCTTGTAATACTTGAGTTGAGAAGTAATATATACAAGTATCTTGAAAATTTATTTTCTCGTGTTCTATTTTACTTAGTATATTATTATCAACTCTGTAAGGATTCTGCATCATCAAACCGAGTGTGATCTAAGTGAGTTTAAGAGTTAATATCTGTGTTAAGTGACAAAAACCGATCCTGCACAATGGTCATCACTTGTAAAATCTTTCTTTGGCATTCTAGTTACCAAATCATTATTAATTAATTTATTCATGATTTCAAAGATTGCATGGCATATTCTTTTATGCCAGAGGAAAGAATCATCACTATTTGCTTTAGATAGAAAGCAAGAAATTTCTCCTGAAGGGATGTTTCCTACAAATCCATCTTGTACATCTTCCCTTTCTTGGAGGCTCTGAGCAGAACATACTCTTGAGGAATGACCACCCCAGGCTAGAGAACAACGCAATCATGCTTTGTGAAGAGCATGTTATATCTCTGATCACAAAATTAGGATACACTCAGTAGATTGTACCCAAGATCCTTGACAAGGTTTACCTTTTCAATGGTGAGCTTTCCATTTGTGACCATGCGCCTTCCAGTAATGTAACCACCTGAATCTCCACCAAAAGCAATTGGCCCTCCATCAATTTTCTCAAAGTTTAAAAGCAAAGAACCATGGCATGTTATGTGCCTGGAACAACCACTTTCAATGATCCATACATTTCTCTTGGTCTTTAGCTATTCTTGCATAAAAAGAAATGGTTAGTTACATTTGGAAACCCAAGCCTTGTTGGTCTTGGGCTTGTCAAAGTGAATTGCACACAATGCAACAGTGATTGATCCTATATTCAAGCTTTGAGGATCATTTGCTGTTGTTGATGAATAACTTTCAGCCATATTATCTTCCTTTATCTTCCACGCCATCTTTGGAAGATTAGACTTGACCTTCAACACTTCGAAAGTTTTGACAACTTCAAAAGTTTTGGAGACTATATCTTCGAAAGAACTAGCTTTCACTGCAGGAGGCTTCAGTACTTCGGAACCTTTCCTTTCTTCCAAGACCAAATTCTTCCGAAGGCAACTTTTCACTTGTCTTCTTCTTCACTTTAGAGCTTACAAAAGGAAGAGATTTTCCTTCTAAAGCTATCTTCTTGTTCTTCTTCTCATAAGGTTTCTTCTTGGTCATGTGGATAGTTTTTTTAGGATTGTAGAGGTAATCCTTGGCAAGATAAGAAGTACTACCACACATGATGCAGTTAATTGGCTTCCTTTTGAGAGTCTTCTTATAAGTAGAAGGCTGAGCTTGACCATTTTCCACCTCTATCTTCATATTCACTGATGATGCAGCATGCTTATTAGGGTGAGTCTTGCTTTTAGAGCTGGATGGTTAAGGCTGTATAGTAGTGGTACACAGCTCATCAGCCTTCTTTTCTTCATAGGGATTAGTTGGACATGAACTAGAACTCCTGGTACAAGAGTCCATACTTGAGTCTTCAACCTTCACCACTTAAAATCCTGCAAAGATAAACACTTGAATTTGCTTGGAGTTGTAGGTGGTCTTGATCTCTTGAGCCTTTTTTGATCTTCTCTTGGCTACTCTGATCAAGTTCTTTCTCTTGGACTTGGTCATCCCAGATTCTTTCATCTCCTCAGGAGAATAGTGACCCTACTTAGGATGATCTTCTTGACGCATCTCAGATCCACCCTTCACTATCTCCTTTTCATCCTCTTTATTAACAGGGTCTATGATGGGAAGCTCATCTTGATAAGTTCCACACCTTGGAGATCTTATAGATAGTAGATTTTATGGAGGAGCTATCTCAGTTGATCCCAGTCTCTGGTTATTATGATAACAAATATTGGTTTGGAGATGCATCTTGGCTTCATCATGATCAGCCATCAGTCCTTGTTTTGGAGATGCATCTTCAACCTGAAAGCTCCAGTGAAAGCCTCCATCTTCAACAGCAACTGCAACTTACTGCTTGGGCTTCTCAGTATCTGGAGCTCTATCAGTGTAGTTTTTTCTGGTTTGTGCTTGGCCATCATTTGTTCTTGGTGCCTTGCACATTCTAGCAAAGTGTCCCATTTGGTTACAATTATAACAATTCACCTTTCTTTTATCCAGCCCAAACTTTCCACTGGTTGCATTATTAGGAAACTTCCTCCCTGTTCTCTTGTAGAATTTGTTGGCTCTATGAGTGAGAAGAGCCATCTGCTGGACTATCTCCATGTACTCCAGATCATCTGGATGGATACAGTCCAAGTCTTCAAGAGTGAAGAGAAAGTTCTCGCTGCTTTCATTAGCAGATACAAAGGCTTGTGAAGAGCTTGTCTCTTGGAATGGGCTTCCTTAGATGTAGCTCTCCTTGATGTCTCTAGGAAGGTGATGAAAGGACCCTTTTGTTAATTTTTAGGGTAGCAGATGAGATGATGTCGTGGTTATCTGCAATCCCTTTCAACCATATGAAGAGCCAAACTCTACTGATTGTTGGAGTTGCCAGATGGATTTTGCATGTTCATCTCCATCTGGTATCCACAATCTCAACATACCTGAAGTATTGTTGAGTCATGGTTCTAACTGTCTTGAACATAAAGTTCTCAAACTACTGCTTCAAGAGGTATTTCTTGTTCTTTTTTGCTTCATTTGACCCCTCATACATAAGGTTCAGTGCATCCCATAGTTGCTTAGTAGTTTTACACTTCTTGAAGTCTCTGTTGATAGAGTTTGGAAGAGTAGTTTAGAGAGCGGTCATGGCTTTCTGATCAACATCAATCTTCTTCCAGTCTTCTTCTGAGTAGTCAACCACTTCCTTGGGTATCATGCCTCCACCAGCAATAGCTAAAGTGGTGCATGGTACATGAGGTCTTGAGACAATAGAACCCCACATCCTGGAGTCTTGAGACTTGATGAATCCTTCCATTTTTTGGCACCAAGTGTCAAAGTCATCAGGAGTGATCAGTGGAGATTTTATCATAGTACCGGTTTCCATATCAGCCTTGGTGCTAGCTCCCATTTGAGTTGTTAAGTGTTTTTATGAAATTGAAGGAATTTAAGATGGTGAGATCTTACAATCAAAAGCCTAAAAAGATCTGATACCAATTGCAGGATAGGTGAAGGGGGTCAATGCAATAGTTTCACACTGAGGAGAGAATTAGAACACTTAACATATCAAATAGGGAACCGGTTTATATTGATAATATTAAGAACACAAGTAAGTAAGTGACAGAAAAAGAGCAAGAACAAGATAAGTTTGGTTTTCAAAAATGTTGTATATTGCTCTCAAGTTATATTACAAGTGTTACAAGGCATAAAAATAAATACAAGCACCTAAGACAATTTATAATACATCCTACAACTAGCTATACTTTGAAAGCCAGCTGGAAACACTAACCTAGACAACAAGATCAATGTAAAGTCAAAAGGCAGATTGTCTTTTGACTAGTGATTGTGACATGTCATAGCTCACATCCTAATATTTACAAAAAGGATAAAAGGTATAAAAGTAGAAAGTTACAGACCAATGACCATAATCTACAGTTGACAAAAACATAGACCTTTTCACCAACTTATCTAAGTTAGTGAGTCTTCAGAGTGGCAGCGAAAAGTTGTTAGCTTTTGTCAAAAGGTGATCAGAGAAAGCATGTCTTCTGTCTTTGGAAGAAATCAGTTTTTGGCTTCGGAAAACTTTGTCTCTGAAGCTTTGGAAGACTTCATCTTGGCTTCGGAAGATTTGGTCATTGGCTTCGGAAGATTTTACACGTAGCATATTTTCTCTGAGTTGTATAAAACTTTCGAAATGACTTTACTCTACACTTCATGCATGCATACTGAGAGCTCTTTGGTTTTTTTGGTTGCATCAGCCTTTAAGTATAAACCTTACATTGTCTCGCTTCTATTAGTTTCTAGAATTGTTGCTTTTGTACATGTCATTGCCACTACTCTTTCTTAGGACCACCATTGACCCTATTGCATCCTCAATGCCTTGGTTGGTTATTTTCAATGCTGATGTTAGCTACCATGGAGTCACCAATCACCAATTGATACATACTTAATCCTGAATACAATATCGTTATCAATAAATGAAATACACAAACGAGTGGATTATACCTTTTGATAATATTTGATTCTCGGTACTCTTTACCTTTCAAAGACTTCAAACTCTTGTAATTCAAATTAAGGGAATTGGGTAAACTATTACTTTTAGTCCCTAAAACTTCCTCCCTTATTTTGTTCACTATCTATAATTTATGTCCTTGTTCTTAACCCTTTTTACTTTACAACTTTTATAAAATAAAACCTGGATTTTTTCGAATGTTACATGTAAAACCAAGCCACTATCTGACTAATGACAACATGCAAGTAGTAGTAGACGTATGCTAAAGACACAAGCTAAACTTTAAAGCACATAAAGGCTTTGTCAATATAAAAGCATGACATGCAAAGTGCACATTCAAAGCACAACACTATAGCTATTCTATATGAGGTCAAAGAAATTAGAACCAACTTAGTAATCTTTGTCTTCATTTAATAGTGATCCTCGTCGACTAGGACAACACACTAGAGGTGATTTTTCTCTATGACTTACAAGCATGTGGATCATCCTTTCTTTTCTCTTGTACACGTTGATGTGTAGGCTTCTAGTCAAGTCAATTCTACTCTTTAGGTTTTGGTACTTTGTTATGTTTATTGATAATCATTCATTGTTTTAGTGTTTGAAATGCGCGTTGGGTTTATGATGTTTCACACTCTTTTGGGTCCCCGCTTGTTTCTTATGGCTAAAGAAACAATATCCAAGGAAGGCTCCCATTTAAATAACACTTCAAGTTTTGCTCACCCACATGGCCACATATGTGGGACAACCTCATCAATATTCTTTCCAATTTTTGCAACTAAGTATTTTAAAAACATAACTTCAAATACTGATAGTACATTTATCATAGCTTCATTATGGTTATACATTTTCCTCTTATGAAGGTCTCAAATAAAAAAATGAAAGCCTAGAAGTAATTACCTATTTAAAACAAAGTATTTATAAGCTTTTACCAAAAACTATACTTATGTTAAAACATTTCCACAAGCTATTTTCTCTTAGGTTATTTATGAAACTCAATTAAGGCTTGAGAACTTTAAATCTAATATAGATAGACATCACACTATAGATAGACACACACATACATATACTATAACATATATTGACAAGTTGGTTGTTAATTAATTTTTTAACCCAACTACCAATATCCAGCTAATATAACTAACATAAACTAATGTTCCCTTGACCAAATTATTATTTGACACATATTTAGACTAACCCATCAAGATAAATTAACATAATAAAAAAACATATAATTTTAGTTTAGTTCTCTATTCTCCTCCTTAAACTGATGTTTTTCTAAGTAAGGTCTTCATATTGCATCATCATGTGAATTACCATTATAACAATGCAGTTTCAACATCTTCTTACTAGGTAAGGTTAACCTCTTTTTTCCTACCATTTTAGGCATTCATTTTGTTTTATTTCTATTGTTAACTAACACATCCATCCTACTCTTAAACTATACTAATGGATAACACCTTAATAATGTAGGATAAATTGTTAATCTTAAGATTCCAACCCACAAGCTTTGGTCCGGGTTCCTCGTCATTTACAATTACACCCAACCCCCACCGTTGCACATTCATATATATAATGTTCGAAGTCGTTACACATCTAACCCTTTATGTGGCTTTTATTCTATTCATCATTCTCACTTATATGAAAGATTTGACCTTTACATCCACTATGCTAAAAATTTATCAGAATTGAACTCCAACCGGAATGCTCAAATTTATGATCTTTAATCTTTTTTCCCATCTACTTTGGTGAATAGAAATGCCATCTTAATGCATTATTTCAATCTTAGCGATTTTCTCATAGCTTCTTGTAATTATACTTTAGCAAACTGCTCAATTCAATACCTATTTAAATGTAATTCTCTGGTACTAAACCTAAAAGGCTTTTGAAACAAACATTTATCATCCAATATATGCCCAATGTTGTTTGCTTGTGAAGCAGTCTAACTATTTTTCTTTCTTAGATTAAGTGACTAATTAACACTCATATTTTAAGATTCAAAAGCCAACTTGAATGTTTGAATTCGCACCTCCTAAACCATATAAACTTCTATATGTTAAACCTTTAATGTGCCCTAAATATCTTTTGTTGAAGTATGGTGAGCAAATTGTAAGATCATGTTCTATGGAATTGCTTGAAATAGTAAAGCAAGTGCTACATTTTTCTTTATTTGATCGACTTTAAACCTTGCAGATGGTTCCCTTACTTCCCTAATTCCATTGACATTAAACAATGTTTTTATCCTCACAACCCAAATCATGTACTATATAGGATTTAACATAGTGTATTGAAAGTTTATTGTAGTTCCTCCTCCTTTAATTATACTTTTTCATAATTCTTGGATGATTTTTTAGGCATAGATCGTGTCTTCTTTTTTCTTATTTTAAGATTGTTTTCTCACATTACTAACTGGGTTCTACTTTTATTTGTGCATGTCTATCGAAACATAAAAAGATCTTATTAGTTTTATAGAAGTAGATATTAAGAAAACAAATCAAATTATACGATCATCACGTTCTTATCAATCCTACCCTTTAAATTTTATCCAACCCTCCATGGATCGAATTCCTAACCTCTTGTTTTCTTTTATGATGATTGTTCCTTTTTATTCTTCATCAGCACTTGCTGCCTCACTATGGCATATCCTTAATTTTCGAGATTACCGATTTGATGTTCAAATCTAAAAAATAGAAAGAAATCACACCCCTTATATCTGATCACAACCGATAACTAGCGCTTCTAATTGCTTGAAAATGATGATAACATGCCTTCCTCGATCCATGATTGCTATTCGATAATCCTTGACTTCTTAGAAATGTTTTCTCTCTAATACTACTTGTAGGTATGGAAGGGATAATTAATACACTAACAAATTTTCAATAAGAGTTTCAAGGAATATGTTTCATGTACATTCCAAACAACATTAATTTATCAATATAAGGTAGTGTTTGGTATGCAAAAATAATAGGCAAATTCAAATGGACTACTATGAGGGAATGAAAAAGAGTAGTTTGGTTAGTGGAATGAAACAATCTATTATGCAACGAATCTTGTTCCCTTAAAACAACTAAAATCATTCCTTAGCTTTCATTTTTCTTTTCATTCTAGCCTCACTTTCACCCCTAGTTCCCAACCCCATCACCAGAACCACCATCATTCACCAACAAGCACCACCACCATTGACCACCTCCACTGCTACCAACCACCACCTACCAACAAGTACCACCACTGACCACCACCACCAAACACCACCATTACCACCACCACCAACTGCCACTAGCACCACCCCCCACCACCGACACTAACCCCCACACCACCACCCACCACCACCGGCACTAACCCCCACACCACCACCATTATATTTTATTCCTTTGTTTTTTTCTTCCTACTAAGCAATACAAAGTAATGATTCAATCTGTTTTCATACGATTACCAAATATGACAATGAAATCATAATGATCAATTTCATTCATTTGTCCATTCGACTCCCTTATATATTTCATTACCCCATAGTAAACGTACCATAATTGTTTGATACAAAACACATATATATATATATATATATATATATATATATATATATATATATATATATATATATATATATATATATATATATATATATATATATATATTACTATACCAACTTACATGTTGGTGGTTATTTAACCACTTTACCATATGATCTGGTTGTCGGGACTTGATAAAAAATAAGTTAAATAACCGGTCTTAGCTACCTTTATTGTGTAAGGGTAAGTAAGGTCGTCTCTGCAGGAAATATGTGGAAAGTGTTTAACAATATGACTCAGTTAACATAAAGACACGAACTTCATATTTAAAGATTAGAACTTTGGATGAATTAATGATCACACGCGTATAAAGAAACAACTTTATAATTAATTTAATTAAATAATGAATAACCAATCACTTTCGGGTTTCCAATTCTACAAGATCCACAATTTGTACTTTTAAGTTACTGTTTGTAAGAAATAATATTTCAATATTATAGCTTTTGATTAAAGTGATAACAAAGAAACAATCTTTCAAGACTCGTTCGTTCACAGTGATACCAATTTACCTATATCAAATTGTCTACTTTTCTTAATGAGCTCATGATGCAAGGAAACCGAAAACTGATAATCAAGTAAACAACTTTATTTATAAGCAAATCGTTTAAATCAACCAAAAGATAATGTTTCATTCAATAGATCAATGTTCATTACAAAAACCTAATCAAATATACCAATTGTCTATTTTGACAAGAATTGTACTCCTGAAAGCAATCGCGAAAACCTAGGCATCATTTTCATTAAATCTTCAATCTTGTTTTGATAATGATGATCAATGATGATAGGGAAGATGTTAGGAAGCTTGAAAGCAGCTAAAATCTCCTTGAAATCACCTATTTTCGGCTGGAAATAGTTGTTTTTCGAGTTGGGTTTGATGTAGCTTAAATAAACTTGAAGATCCACGAAATCCGGAAGTTTGTTAGTGACCGGTGTATGATACGCCCAGGGACGTACCATACGCCCTTATCAGCTTTCCTACACCCAACTTTCTATTATTTTTTCCAAATAATGCCCACTGATACGCCACCAATACACCGCCCATCGTATTATATGCCTATAACCGGCATATGATACGTCGGTACATCTCAATTTATGCCTTTTCTTGTAACTTTTGATATTTACATCTTCAGTCCTTGTAGTTTCATGTTTTGCTTCTTTTCATCCAAAATAAACTCCCTTTAGCTCCAAAACCCTATAACTCAAAACACAAACAACTTGAACCTATTCCACCATAATCATGATGTAAAATCAATCTTTTAAGTTAATTAAACACTAAATTATCGCCACACGATCACATCCCCACACTCAACCTTTTGCTTGTCCCTAAGCAAAGCATTTAAGTTACTTTCAAATTTTACTATCAAATACATTCTTAAATTCCTTACTCATTCTCAATTTTGGTTCAAGGTCATGCCCAAATTCGCATATTTTTTCTTTTAAATATATTATGTTACTTTAAATCTAGATTCACCTAGCCGAGCCTAATAGGCCTTCATGTTTTGCCCATGCTTATAATCACATTTTCTCACAATACACCTAGAGTACACATAAATCAAAATGACTTTTATATGTTTCATTAGGCTTAGGTTAGGGGTAAGAAATTAAAGTTAAAAATGGCTAAAAAGTGATGAAATCCAAAAATTAGGTAAGGTTACCTTCTTTGAAGGTCTATTATTGGTGTCAATGCATTTTGCATTGTGGCATAAACATTGGGCCATCTTTTATGATTTTTTCTAAGGCTAGGATGATAAGTGTTAGAATTCATGTCTTCTGTCTTCCTTTCTCCTTGGCCTTGTAATTGATGTACTTCTTCACTTTCCCCAAATTCAAGTAGCATGTGACCAATGTATGGCTGATGTCATTACACATGTCACACACATCATACTCACTAGATATGTTTGCCACACCACTCTTTTCAACTTTAAGGCTCGCAATTTCTCATTATAAGACTGTAATTCTATCTGTGGTAACATGATCGGTTATCGTCTTCATACTTGGCCCCCTCTATCGTCGGCTTGATTGTACACGCTTCTTGGAGAATACACTCATCCTTTCGAGAATATCCCAATCATCATCCTTATGGTTTAAGGTAAACATTCCTGTATTTGTGGAATTTACATCTCTTGCATCTTATGGTGATAAACCATCATAGAAATCTAAAATTAACTCCCACTTAGCTATGCCATGATGTGGACAAGTTCTTAGCATTTCCTTAAACCGGTGAAAAGCTTCATGGAATTGTTCACCTTATTATTGTGTAAATCCTCGAATGGCTCGCCTTGCATCACTTGTCCTTTGAGAAGTATAGTATTCATCCAAGAATTGTTGTTGCATTTGTACCCATGTGTGAATACTTGCTGATGGTAGAGCTAGGAACCATTGTTTGGTCTTGTTTTTAAGGGTGAATTGGAATAGGACCAATTTTACTTCATCCGGGGAAGCAGCCTTGGCCAAAAGCTTCGGATATGTGTAAGTGGGTTCTTTAGTTGCCATACCATGGAAGTGAAGGAGAATTCCCAAACATTGCGGTCGGACTTCAAAAGCTCTCCCTCTTTGTGTTGGTGAAACTATAGGAGACGAATTGATAGCAATGGCGGGAAAAAAGTGCCTATCCACACCATGTGCTGGTACATAATATTGTGCTCCCAGATTGGCAGGTATGCTATTAAATGGTTGACCTCCAATGTTGTTGTGAATGGATGGTCGAGCATAACCATCATGATCCCGATTTGGTTGACGATTTCGATATCCCGATTGATTACCATAGTTGTCAAAGTCATGTTGGTTTGATTCATCCATGTTGACTTGATCTTCAATCCACTCTTCCACATAATTAGTATGATGACTTCCTTCGACTGAAAATCGGTCCTTATTGCCATGATGACTCCCTTCCACATCATGCTGAAAACTTGGATTAGGAACCCAGAAATTTGGCATTGGTTGGAAGTTCATGTGAGGTGATTGGTTTTGCACACCTTGATTTACAGGGATCGGTCCCCGAGTTTGAGGTTGCACAGGTTGTGGTTTAGGTGGAGGGTCATCAGGTTGAGGGAACACTGGTAGTGGGATATCCCCCATAGGTTGATTAGGTTGTGGTACTCCTTGGTTTCCTAGATTGTTCATCATTCTTGAATTGTTTCTTTCAGGTGTTCTTGAAAGTCTACTTTCCGATTAGCGGTTCCTGATAATGTACCTTCTTCATATCTTATTCGGCCACGAATCTGTGAAGTCCTTGAAGTTGATGCTTTATGAAGCACACGATTCCCTCTTAAAGTCTTTTCAATTTCTGGATCAAATTGCAATAGTGAGGTTCTTCGTGAAAATCTTGTATGCATTAACGAAATGGTTACCTGCAAACAAGAAAACACAAAATACCTCGCGTAATACTGAACAAGAAAACAAATAAAAAGAAAAATTGAAAAATAAAATCATTTTGGGGTTTTTATGTATTTTTAAGAAAAACAAGTAAAAACGATTAAACACTAAGCGCACTTCCCCGGCAACAGCGCCATTTTGATCTGGTTGTCGAGACTCAATCAAAAATAAGTTAAATAACCAGTCTTAGCTACCTTTATTGTGTAAGGGTAAATAAGGTCATCTCCACAGGGAATATGTGGAAAGTGTTTAACAATATGACTCAGTTAACGTAAAGACACGAACTTTATATTTAAAGATTAGAACTTTGGATGAATTAATGATCACACGCACATAAAGCAACAACTTTATAATGAATTTAATTAAATAATAAAAAACAATCACTTCTGGGTTTTCAATTCTACAAGATCCACAACTGGTACTTTTAAGTTAGGGTTTGTAAGAAACAATATTTAAATATTATAACTTTTGATTAAAGTGATAACAAAGGAACAATCTTTTATGACTCGTTTGTTCACAATGATACCAATTTACCTATATCAAATTGTCTACTTTTCTTAATGAGCTCACGATGCAAGGAAACCGAAAACTGATAATCAAGTAAACAACTTTGTATATAAGCAAATTGTTTAAATCAACCAAAACATAATATTTATTCAATAGATCAATGTTCATTACAAAAAGCTAATCAAACATACCAATTGTCTCATTTGACAAGAATTTTACTACCGAAAGCAATCGTGAAAACCTAGCCACGCATCATCTTCATTAAATCTTCAATCTTGCTTTGATAATAATGATCAATGATGATAGGGAAGATGTTAGGAAGCTTGAAAGCACCTAAAATCTCCTTGAAATCACCTATTTTCATCTAGGAAAAGTTGTTTTTTGACTTGGGTTTGATGTAGCTTAAATAAACTTGAAGATTCATGAAATCTAGGAGTTTGTTGGTGATCGGCGTATGATCACCCAGGGTCGGGGTATCATACGCCCCTATCACCTTTCCTACGCCCAAGTTATTTTTTCCAAATACGCCCACTGATACGCCGCCAATCCGCCGCCCGACGTATTATATGTCCATAACCGGCATATGATACACCGGTATACCTCAATTTATGCATTTTCTTGTAACTTTTGATATTTGCATCTTCAGTACTTTTAGTTCCATGTTTTGCTTCTTTTCATCCAAAATAAGCTTCCTTTAGCTCCAAAATCATATAATTCAAGACACATGCAACTTGAACCTATTCCACCATAATCATGATGTAAAATCAATCTTTTAAGTTAATTAAACACTGAATTATCGCCACACAATCACCATACTAACGGTAACCATTTATTGTAACAACAAAACTAATGTTCCCTAAATTGACCCACACTAATATTTGACCCATATTTAGACTCATTCACCAAAATATATAAAGCATAGGAATAAAGCATATATGTCTAATTTATTTCTACAAAACAAAAGGCAATTAAGAAAGTTCTATCCCCTATCTTCGTTGTTAGAGTATTGATTAGAGTTAAAAAGCAACGTGTTAATTTGTCACTAGACAACAATGAAGTACTTTCTATCACTTTAGTTAAAACTAGTTCCATCAACAAATACAATCTAAAACAAATATGAAACTCATCTTACTTGTTACGAAAATTTACTACTTCATAGATGTTTATATGTGTTCATCTCTTTTTTCTTTCTTCTTGATCTTTAAATTCGTAGATAATCATGATTAGGTGTGGTTCACGCTTTATTTGAGTCTTAGGATTCTCTTGGAATTTGTATTGGGTAGAGTTTTGATTTTAGTTTTGGATTGATAGTGATAGTCTTTAATAGATTGTAAAGTAAAATTATAAATACAAAAGTTATTGAAAATTATAGCAATATCTATGTTATTGACCAGATGACATAAATGGAGTCAACATCATAGTTTCAATAAATCAACAAGTTGTCTCTTCCTTAACTAGACACATGCAAACAAATAATTTATATACAGACAGATATTTTAAAGAAAATATACAGACAAGTAATTCACATATGAGAAGTTTAATATATAAAATTGGTTTTTTTTATGAAGTGCATGAAGTATTTGTGTAATTATTCAATCCTTCTCGCGTGATAACTCAATTTTTATCTTTACTGCGTGATAATCCTATTACTATGTAATAATATCAAGTGTAAATCCTTCTTGCATTATAAATTCACCCACATTTTGTACACCGCATATGAAAAACACTATATTTTAAACTTTCACAATTTACTTATATTGGTGTTATATCTAGGGTTGCAGACAGTGAACTGTTCGGCGGGAAGTTCATTTATTTTCGTTCGTTTAGTAAATTAACGAACACGAACAAGAAAATTTATTCGTTTAGTTAAAACGAACATGAACACAAGTCGTGTTCGTTCATTTATGTTCGTTGACGTTCGATAAAGTGTTCGTTTATGCTCGTTAATATCTGTTCGTGAATGTTCGATAATGTGTTCGTTTATGTTCGCTAATGTGTTTGATTATGTTCGTTAATGTGTTCGACTATGTTCCTAATTTTTGTGTTAGTTATTTTTATGGCAATTATGTCAAGTGTTTTTGGATATTTATGTTTCATGTTTATTTATTTTTGGTAAATTTTATAATAATAATGCTGATTTTATTCTAAAATAAATATGTGATCATTTGTATTCGTTTGTGTTCATGGACTTCTTTGTGTTCATCATGTTCATGAACATTTGTTTGTTTTTGTTTGTTTTTGTTTGATTTTGTTTGTGTTTGTTTGCGTTCGTTAAGTGTTCGTGAACAGTTCATGAACATGTTCATTTCTTTAATGAACGAACACGAACAAGAAAACCCGTTCGATAAGTGCTCGTAAACAGTTAATGAACAAGTTTATTTCTTAATGAACAAACACGAACAAGGCCTTTTTTCATGTTCGTTCGGTTTGTTTTCAACCCTAGTTATATCCCCTTAAACTTTAGTCTAAACTAGTATTAAGCCCCCCGCGTTGCCGCGGGGGGCGTAAAACTATACCAAGTAGCACCGAAGACACACCACCGTTAACAACCACCAACCGAAACATAGAACCAATGACACACCACCGTTAGGCAAAGCGTAAAACACATAAAACAATAACTAAGTCGATCTGACGAAACGTAAAACGCTAAACTACGCATGCACAATGCGACGTGTTAACTCGCAAAATGTAAACCGAAACGTAAAACAATTTTTTTTAAATATAAAAGGTATAGGGACCAAATTTAAAAGTAAAAAATTATTTGGGCTAAATTGTAAAATATGTAAAAGTATTTGGTTAAAATGAATAAGTTAAATATTAAAGAGAATATGACAAAACTTGGGTACAACCTTTAATGCATGTTGTACAACCCATAATGCATAATAAAGTTGGTAATTAGTATATATATAATTCACATTTAACATGATTAATTAACTAAAATTAAAAATAAATTTTATGAGGTAATATATAGTAGGCTCGGGTCCAATTAGAGAAGGCACTCAAACCCAAACCCGATGGGGATACCCAAAACTCCAAAACAGTTGGGATGGTTATGGGGTTGGGTAAGCGAGTATGAGACCGGGTATGAAATTACTCTTTTTGTTTCGCGAGTATGGGACAAGTATGGGATTACATGATATACATGTTTACCCGACCTAATGAACTGATTAAGAATACCCGTTTATCAGATTATATACCTGAAATAAATTTATATTTTTTTGTTTATTTCATTTATTTTATATTTTCTTTTTATTTATTTTATTATACTATATTACCTCCAATTCCGTGATTTAATTTTCTTTTCACTAGACCATTTTGTTGATTTCCTGCTCAGCGTCGCCCAACAATAAGACTTTGGTTCTCCTGCGAATCAAATCATAGTCGAAGATAGTCAACAAGACAATGATGAATATATTTGATTAAAGAGACACAACGATGAAATGATTTGGGTCGAACCGTTGAAGAGATATTCGATTGATATACTCAACGGGTATTTTTTTTACAAAACTAGCGAGTATATCCGATTACCCGCAGGTATGCTAGATACCTGATAGATACCTGACGGGTTTTGAACCGAATATGTGACTCATTTTTCTAACTAGGTATAGGGTTGGGATTACCCATACCTATCCCAAACCCACACTATTGCCATCAAGAGGTCTAATGACAAGGTTAATTGAAGCTAAAGTGATGAACCTCCTCTTAAGATTAAATACTTAGGCACTGCATATGATGGGTTGATGTAATTTATATGTGTAAATTAGGTGTAGTGAGATAGGTAATGTAACATCTAGACGTTATAGAAAGCAATATCATATGTCTATTACAAAACTTTCAGATTAAAGTATTAATAAAGTAAACAATTTGTCATGTAAAATCGAATTAATTACAAGAATGGTCCCTATGATTTTGGAAGAGTAACAAGTTTGAATATTTAGGTTTAAAAGTAACATATTTGGGTTTTGTGATTTTAATATTGTTAAGAATTTGAGCATTAATTAAGCTTAATTTTGCTAACTAGCCTGCTAATTTGTGTGAAATATCCAAATTAACCTTTGACTTATAAGAGTGTATTTTGATTGTTTCATTATTGTTTAACAGAATAATTAACGAAAGTTAGTATTAATATCCAAACTTGTTATAAAATTGAAAACACAAAACCAAAACATGTTACTTTTAAGAGTAAATTACCATTTGCATCCCTGACGTTTATTCATTTTAACCACTTGCATCCCTACGGTTTCAAAATTGCCATCCGGCCCCTGACGTTTCATGTTATCTTCATTTGAGTCGATGTTGTTTTATTTTTATTCTCATTTGAGTACAGATGACTAACACCGTTAGTTTTTCTGTTAAAATTATTATTAAAAAGACCAAACTACCCCTTAAATTAAATAATAATAAAAAAACTTGTGGGACCTATTCATCAACATCTTCTTCTTCATTACCAACACACCCATCACTACCTCCACATCCCTCATCACCACCACCATAACCCCCCCACCGCACAATCTTTTCCTTTTATTAGAGCCACCCATCACCACCGCTGTGACTCCCATCACCACCGCCGTGACTCCCATCACCACCGCCGCGACCCCCATCACCACCACCGCGACCATCACCACCACCATAACCGCCCCCATCACCACCACCGCGACCCCCATCACCACCATCGCGATCCCATCACCATCATCCCCTTCTCCCTGCTGCCGCTGCCTCCGCCGGAGAAGAAGAAACGTCGCCGGAGTAGGAGACTAAAGGTTAACAAATTGAGAAACGTCAGCTCCTCCTCCGCCGATAGTGTTCTCTTCACCAGCGAATACAGCATCCCCGAGGCTAACGTTGTCGTCGCCGTCGACGGAGACGAAACAGAAACCCTAATTTCATCTTCTAGAAGCTTCTCAACTGATTATTCAACCGATTTCAATCCTTAACTCGAAACAATACGAGAAAGCGCGTCAATTTCGCTCTCTAACCGGTACAAAATGAAGAAAAAGCGAACGCCGTCGCCACACCGCCGCAGCAGAGTCACCAACGGCAGAATGATGATGATGATGTGCGGAGGCGGAGGCGGTGGCGGTGGCGGAACGTCGCCGAAGTGGGGATCTCTGGCGAGGATGTCGGTGTTTAAGAGGCTGATACCTCGTGAAGTTTTGGGGAAGATGAAGGTGACCTTTGCTTTGGTGAAGAGATCGGAGGATCCTTATGATGACTTCAAGAGATCGATGATGGAGATGATAATGGAGAAGCAGATGTTTGAAGATGGTGATTTGGAGAAGCTGTTGCAGTGTTATTTGTCTTTGAATTCTAGGGTTTGCCGTCGGGAGGTTCACCGGCGGGAGAGAGAGAGAGAGGGAGAGAGAGAGAGAGAGAGTATGTGTGTTTGGGGGTTAGAGAAGAAGAAGAAGATGTGAGTGGTCCCACTAAGTTTTTTTCATTTTTTAATCTTAAGGGCAATTTAGTCATTTCCATAAAGAGTTAACTGAACAATTTAACAGAGTTAGTCATTTGGATTCAAACGGTGATAAAAATGAAACGTTAGGGGGGAAATCAAGAATTTGAAACTATAGGGATACAAGTGGTTAAAATGAGAAAACGTCAGGGATGCAAATGGTAATTTACTCTACTTTTAAACATAAAAGATCAAAACATACAAGTTTATCCAAAGCACAAGGACTATTGTTGTAACTAAGTTCGGGTAAAGAATTATTGAAAGGTGTAAAGGAGTGCATAGGAAGATAATAAAAGTTGAGGGAGTGAGGAGCAATTAACATCCGAACCTACCCACCCCCACCCGTGATAACGATTAATAAACCAACGCCATTTCCGCGCCCAGCAGTTACTACTACTTCCTCTACTACTCTCTCTCCTCCGTTTTCCATTTCAGTTTTCCATCATAACAATTTCACAATTTCTCTTATTATCTTATGGAATGGATGCATAGCAATAATTAGACATTATCATCATCTTTCTTCAAATTAAGGTTTCATCAGTGATCTGCATTTGATCTGTTTCAGTCAAAGACATATATCAATTGATTCAACTGATTTTGATCGTTAAGTTTTCTAGATTGAAAATGGGGAAGAAAGGGAGCGGCTGGTTTTCCACCGTGAAGAGGGTCTTCAGACCCTCCAACAAGGATTCAAATGACAAGGTCAGTTAATTAACCGTTTTCCATACTTGTTTCTTTCTCCAAATCAACTTTTATTATTCATCCTTCTAGTTGATTTGTTATTCGTGTGAAATTATGCACCGTGAATGCAGATTTACATTATAACCAACACTTTTGCAATGATTATTACTTTGATCTTCGTCTGATAGGATAATTGATAACGATTTGGAGTCGAAATCTAAATGAAGAGTTGGTGATCGATCGTGTTACTTTCAATAGAGAGAAATTAAAGAAAAACACCTAATTAAGGACTTAAGTTGTTGTAGGTTATGGGTGAAATGTGTTGTATTGCTTTTTCTTGAATTTAACTCTACCATTAATCATGTGATCTTCGGGCTTTTTGTTTCCACATTTACTTGTATGATCAATGGTCCCCTCGTCCATTCTACAGTGCAATCTGGCCCAGCAATTTGTTAAGCTTTATGAGATATAACCATCATGCCACCTATCATATCACATCATGCATCTTCCTTCATCATGTGCTTCTTCTGTTTCATCACAATCACCCATAACCCCTGCCTTAATGCAGATGCTACTTAATACTCACTGATGATTTTGATTATTTATTTATTCATTTCTTACTGAGATAAGATTTATCTTGGGATTAATCAATTTTCAAAAGCGTTTCTAGAATGTTTTTCGCAAGGAGAATGTGGTGGATAAACTGCAAGAAGACACACCAGAGGTTGTATCATTCGAGCATTTTCCAGCTGAGACTTCACCCGATATCACCAATGCAGAGAGTGATGGTGACCAGTTTTCCCAAGCTGGCGATGATCGCAATCACGCCATTGCTGTAGCAGTGGCCACTGCTGCCGCCGCCGAGGCTGCAGTTGCTGCAGCCCAGGCGGCAGCCAAAGTTGTTCGTTTAGCCGGTTATACCCGCCACACTAAGGAAGAAAGAGCTGCTATACTTATACAATCACACTATAGAGGATATCTAGTGAGTATTAACAAATGAGGAAACAAATTTACATTTAGCATCAATAATATTGGTAATACTGTAATATTTCAATGGGTGATTTGATTCACAGGCTAGACGGGCCCTACGAGCGTTGAAGGGACTAGTGAGGTTGCAGGCACTGGTAAGGGGTCACAACGTGAGAAAGCAAGCGCAAATGACAATGCGGTGTATGCAAGCTCTAGTCCGCGTGCAGGCAAGGGTGCGTGCGCGCAGACTAGAGCTGACTAACGAAAAGCTTCATAAGAGGGTCGGAAATGATGAAAAACCAACAAAAACAACCCGAGAAAACCGAAGCCAAAACAATGAGAAGATCAAAGAAAGTACGCTGAGGAAACATGATGCAGAGATGAAAAGAGAACGAGCTCTTGCTTACGCATTTGCCTACCAGGTTGGTATACATGCATTATTAATGCTTTGAGTTTGCTTTAGGTTTAATCCAGTTTGATTGCTACTTTATAAAGCGTGATTATTGTCTGTGTCACTATACCAAGTATCATGCACGTGCAAGTGTACGTAATATTGCATCATCACAATGTTTAGGATCGTAGAGATATGTCAATCTTGATCCATGTATACATCAACAGGTCATAACTTGTTTATACGTTATTGATGATGGGTCAAATGTCGAGAATTAAGATAAGTATATAGCTGGTTAAAAGGTTTCAAAGTGTTAAATGGGTCAAATATTGAATTTAGTACAACACCTAAATCATTTTTCTTTTAATTCATCTTATTTTGCTACTATATTCTATAATCATATTTAATATGTAAACTAGTGCAATTATTAAAAAGTCACATGGTCATTAGTTGAATTCATTCACAAGGTTATTAGACTTTTTAGACTTTTTTAGATTGTTAAATAGATAGACTTTTATTTTTATAAAAAGAAAGTTATTTTCATAAAATTTAGGCAGTCAGTATTTAAAAATATATATATATATCTTTGATATTTCCAAGAGTTGCCGAATTAGTTGTAGAAAAAGGCCTTTTAAAAAGAAATAAAATTTAGACACTATATATATTACTAACTAACAGTTTTTTTATATCATGTTAGTACTTTTTAACTTTAGTGGTTGTACATATATTTTTTTTTTTAACTTTTAACCCCAATATTTTTTCATTTTAACATTTACAATTTTTCACTTTCAAATTTGTTCTGCTCTACTTTACATATTTTATAAATTTTTTGTTTATTGTTTTGGTCTAAATTTTACAAGTTAACACGCTGCAACGTGCATGTTTGGTTGAATGTTTTTACTATTATTTGCTTTCTTGTTTAATGCCCCGTCACAACGCGCGGGTCCTATATCAACTTATTTATTTTTCTAATGTTTTATGTTTCACGTGTGTGGTCAATATTTACGTCTACTTTTCGTTTGTTTTTATTTTCATCATTTTTATTATTTTTTTAAACGAGTTTTTCTGATTTTGGTGTGACACTGATAATATTTGATATGGTTTTACGCCCCCGCCGCAACACAGGGGGCGTAAACTAATTTTATCACTTAATTCTAAAAAGTTACGAGATACTTTGCTAATTAGTCGATACCAAATGTTGGTAGTGGAGCGTCCGTGGCCGGATGAAGTTAAGATTGTAGAGGAAATCAGACGTGGGTAAAAGTTTCATCCATGTACCTACCTACTGTTACCGATGGCAATTAAATTTTTTATATATATAAAATTTTATGTTATGATCCGTCAATAAGATTATGCCATTTTATGTATAAATGTAGACAGAAAACAGCCTTACCTATTTTTAAAACATGCACATATATTTCCGTTGTTAAGCAATATTGTGGTGTCTTGTTTGGAATAACAGCAAGAGCAGCAACAACATTTCATGCATCCAGATTCTGATAATGGAAAACAACAATGGGGGTGGAATTGGCTTGAAAGCTGGATGGCATCCCAGCCCTACCATGCACGCCCTCTCGACGGATCCTATCTGACCCAAGGGACAAACGATGACGTCTCTGTCTCTGTTAAAACAGTCGAAATGGACCTCGTCACCCCCTTAACCTCAGACTACATCACTGCAGGCCGCCTCAGCGAGGACACCCTCGACTCCACACAACACTCCCACTCCCACTCCAAACGCCAATCCACTTCTGATTATTTCCCAAGCTACATGGCTCAAACCCAATCGGCCAAAGCCAAGGTCCGCCCTCAAACTTCCGCAAAGCAAAAGGGCCAACCCGTTAAGAAAGGGGGAACACCTAGCGCGCTGTCTTTCGACACATCAAGTTCTGGAGGCAATGTCATGTATCAGATCCCACGAAGCCCCAGCCCCAACCCGAAAGGATATGTGAACGGGACTAGTGGTGTTCGAGGTCAGTCTAAATGGTCCACAGGCTACAGCCCTGATTCCAGTGGAGGTGATGATGGTTCAACTGGTCGATACGGGTGGAGACACCGTTTTGGGTGATTATGGTAATAACTAGCGCCCCTATAATTAATATGTTGTGTGACATCATTTCCTTCTCAAAGCTGTCAATACATGTTTACTTGTTGCCACTTTTATAATTTATACTTACGTTTTACTTTTGTTGTGGTAAATTGTGTATTAGATTTTTGTTTACTGATGCAATTAAGTGTACGTGTTCAATTCAGTACAAAACAAACTGATGAGGATTACGTCGGTATTAGCGACAAGATCTGTCAACGATATTTTGTTGGAAACTTGCTCATGGGTGATAACTTTTACGATGGTACCCTGGCGGTAACTCACCAACAGATTACCAACAAGCATTAATGTTTAATATTTATTATAGTAACCAACATCTTTAATATAGTAACCAACATGCATGTATCACCATAATACATTAAGGTAGAATTTGGTATCCATAAATCATGGCTGAAATGAAATTAACTTTTGAGGATTAAGGAAAAAAATTACATATGTGGTTGATAAAGGTAATGAAATAAACCATTATATAAATGATTTTATTCGCTCAAATTTATTTCATCAACCTTTTTTTCGTTCATTTTTCCATCATTAGTCATCAACATCACTCACACACCAAAACAACCACTGGCCACCACCACCAACAACCGTCGTTTTTACGGCCACCACCGCCACCGGTCGCCAACCACAGGCCACCTCCACCGCCCCCGGCAACCACCGGCCACCACCGTCAACATCCGGCCATCACCGTCGTCATCGTCAACCACCGGCTACCGCTGCCAACATCCGGCCACCACCGCCGCCGCCGCCAACCACCAGCTACCGCTGCCAACATCCGGCCACCACCACCGCCGCCACCACCCACCGCCGACCGACACCAACATCCGGCCACCGCAGCCGCCGCCAACCACCAGCCGTCGTCGCCAACATCCGGCCACCACCATCGCTAACCACCGGCCACCGCAACCAACATTCTAGCTAACAAGCAACATAAGGTAATGATTTATTCTATTATCACATGAAAACAAACAAGATAATAGAATGTAATGATATATTTAATTCCTTCATTTATTCCATTCACTTAGAGCATTGGCAATAGCATATCCTTCTCCATCTTTATATTTTAATTAAGTTTCATATGTTTTTTTCAATTTCTCTTAATTTTGTTTAACATAACACATCTCATTCTCTATCTTTATCTATATTCCACTCACAAACACTTATTTTATTATTATTTCTATCTCTTAGAGCATTCACACTAGCTTATCCAATCTCATTTTCATATTTACACTAAAAACATTGTTTTTTTACTAACTCTTTCAATTAAATAATACTTTTTAATGTCTTTATTATTATATTTTCTTTCTCCTTCACTCAGAATCACTTTTAAAAATATTAAAAAAATTATGAGGGTTGTACCGTGTTTTCCCGAATACAAGGAATCACAATAAAATCTTCATTAATATTCTTCCTCCTTCACTCATAACCACTAACAATCATCCTCCAAAATATAAGGCACACACTAACATAAAAAAATGGGGAATCTGTTGTGAATACTCTTATACAATCACAAAAAATATAAAGACTGTTGAATAGTAAATCTCTATGTTTAAAGAATCACTATTCATGGAACTTTAAAGTTTGGAGATAAAGAAGGAGATAAAAATATTGATTGATATGTAAAACACAAAAAATCTCCAAACAATAGAGATGAAGATAGAGATGAAGTCTCTACTATGAATGTTATTATCCATTACATCATCCATTACATTAATTCATACCAAACAAAACCTAATATTTTTAGAGTAAAACTTACGGTTAGTCTTCATGTTTTCATTCAATTGTGGATTTGATCCCCTAATATTTAAAACTTACACATATGGTCCCCGATCTTCATCTTCTCTTTCCTGTTTAGTCCAAAACCATAACTTTTGCTGAATACAAAAGTTTTAAAAAAATGGTATTTTATGTTTTTCGTGTATGTCTTTGTGTGTATACACTATTTTGTTGTAGTTGCTCCCATTGTCGTCGTCGTCTCCACCACCCACATCATCGTTGTCGCTACAGCCCATGCCACTATAACCTTCATCACGTTAACAAGTCAGTGTTGAGTAACCAGCGTCCCGCCGCTGCTCGATAGAATTCAGCCGCTATTTAAGTTCGGTTTTGCTTCTGGGTATTTGGTAATGATTAACCAACAATATAAATGCATAATCAAATACTCAAAATCAATTATTTGTAATTATATTTTTAATTAGTTTCTCTCAATCAACTGAAATTGAAAACAAGTCATCGAAATACTATGTATGATAACAAGAAAAATCTCACTTATATAATTCCATTGATTAACATGTGAATTAAAAAGCAAAAAAAGAAGAAAAAAAACAAATTGATTTGAAGTTCACAGGATTAGACGGTTCTAGGAAAGCATTGAGGGTACTGAATGATTGGTGAAGATTCTGCAGTGGATTGAAGCTCGGTTTAGAGCACAATTGAGTTCAGTGCCTTGGATATATGCTATTCATAGTTGGATCGAATTGGATTACAATCGAGGAGATGAATAAAAGCTAATAAAGAAATGATTTATAATTAAAAAGTCACAAATACCCATTTGTTAATTTTCATATTTAACAAAATTTAGGGTCTTGGATTAAAATTAAAAAAGAAATCGAAGATTGAGAATCATATTTGAAAGTTCTAAAGATGAGGGATCAAATTCAAGATTTAGATAAAATCATAAGAGCAACAATAAAATTTACTTATTTTTTACCTCATTTATTTAAGAAATAACAATTTTAATATTTTTAGTTTAACATTCCGTTTATTTTATTTCATATCCAACAAATAGAGATTGAAACAAGATGAATTCGAGTTCTTTTAAGTTGAGTGAGTTAGGCTCAACTTCTTGGAGTTTTTTTTTTCCCCAAAGTAGTGTTTGTGGAAAAGTTATTTACCAAAATTGACGCTTTGAAAAATATTTATCAAAATGAAGTTTTAGTGTAAATTTAGTTTTTCTTACTCATAATATGATTGGGGGAGGTATTTCTCTATTTATAAATATTATTATATAAAAAGAGTTAAAAGGAAAGTGTTCAAATAAAATAAAAACCAATTATGCATCTGTAATAATTGTAATTTATGTTCATCTACTTCTTTTTTATGAAGATTATAAAGGTCTTCTTAAAACATTTTTAATAACGTTTTATTATACATAAACTTTGGTATTTTTTAATAACGTTTTATTATACATAAACGTTGGTATTTTTTAATAACGTTTTATTATACATAAATATTGGTATTTTTTATTAGAACGTTTTTTTTTAATTTCTTTATATACAGAAAACGTGTTGTTATATAGAAAATTTCCTTTACAAGAAATTAAATTGTCTGTGTAATTTTTATTTTTTAATTTTTACAAAATAACGCTACTTTATTTTTTAAAAATAATGCAATATATTATGTAACTATTTTAAATTGTAAGGATTCCTATAAGTCTAATGCAGCCAAAACATCCAAAGTCTCTCTGCAAGCATGCACTAAAGAACAGAAGTAGATATGCTTTGGAATTTTTACACCATGCACTAGAAATATTCTAAGTGTAAAATCTTCCGAAGCCAAGACCAACATCTTCCGAAGCCAAAAGTGAAGTCTTCCAAAGCTTCAAAGACAAAGTCTTTCGAAGCCAAAAAGTGAAGACAGATTTCTTCCGAAGACTATTAGAGATATGCCTTTATCTGATGTACTTTACCATAAAGCTAGACCACCTTTCCGCTGCTACTCTGTAAAGTCATCAACCTACATGAGTTGGTGAAAGATCCATGCTTTTGGTAACTGTACATTGAGGTCTTGAGTCTATGCTTTCTACTTTATGTACTTTTATCTTTTTTGTAATATATTAGGATGTGAGCTATGGCATGTCATAGTCACAAGTCAAAAGGCAGATCTGCCTTTTGACTTTACATTTGATTTTGTAGTTGTCTAGTCAAATGTATCCAGCTGGCCTTCAAAGTATGGACGGCTGTAGGATGTAGTATAAAGTATCTCAAGTACTTGTAACTTTCTATCGATGCTTTGTAACTTGTAATAGAACTTGAGAAGCAATATACAACATTCTTGAAAACCAAATACTTTTGTTGTTTGCAATCTTATTCTGTCTCACATTTACTTGTGTTCTTAGCATCTTTCATTAACAAGTTAACCAGTTCCCTATTTGATCTGTTAAGTGTTCTAAGCAACTCTCCTCATTGTGTTGTTGTGTTGTAAGTGCATACCCTTCACCGGTCCTGCATTTGGTATCAGAGCATTTCAGGCTCTTGATATAAGATCTCACCATCTTAAGATCCCTCACACACACAAAATACTTAACAACTCAAATGGCAGTTATAACCAAAACTGATATGGAAACTGGAACTATGACAAAGTCTCCACTGATCACTCCTGAAGACTTTGATACCTGGTGTCAAAGAATGGAAGGCTTCATCAAGTCTCAAGACTCCACGATGTTGGACTCTGTTGTTGAAGGACCTTACATACCAAGCACTACTTTTGCTAATAGTGGTGGTATGATTCCTAAGGCTATGGCTGATTACTCTGAAGCAGATAGTAAGAGAATAAAGATTGATCAAAAAGCCATGACAGCCCTTCAAACTGCTCTTCCAAACTCCATCTACAGAGGCTTCAAGAAGTGCAAAACTGCCAAGCAACTATGGGAAGCACTGAAGCTGATGTATGAGGGGTCTACTGAAGCAAAGGAGAACAAGAAGGATATCCTGAAGCAGCAGTTTGAAAACTTCACCTTCAAGGCAGGTGAAACCATGACTCAACAATACTTCAGGTATGTTGAGATTGTGGATACTCTAATGGATGTTAGAGTAACTTTTGAGAACAGGGAGATTTTAAGGAAGTTTATGTCCTCTCTTCCTAGACAATGGACACATTATTGTGTTGTTATATAGAGGACTGAGAACCTTAAGACTCTTACTCTCACAGAGTTGTATGGTATTCTTAGTGGCTACCAGATGGAGATGAACATGCAAAACTCATATGGTAACTCCAGCAATCAGCTGAGTTCAGCCCTCCATGTTGTTGAAAGGGAAAGCATTGAACCACAACATCATCTTATATGCTTCCCTGACAACTCACAAAAGGCCCTTTCATCACCTTCCTAGAGACTCCAAGGGAAAGCTTCACTCAAGAAAGTCCTTTCCAAGAGACAAGTTCTTCTCATGCCTTTGTCTCTGCTGGTGAAACTTCAGGCAACTTTCTCTTCACTCTTGAAGATTTTGACTATATCCATCCAGATGATCTGAAGTACATGGAGATAGTTCAGCAGATAGCTCTTCTCACTCACAGAGCCAAGAAATTCTACAAGAGGACAGGGAGAAAGTTTCCAAGCAATGCAGCCAGTGAAAAGTTTGGGCTGGACAAAAGCAAAGTAAAGTGTTACAACTGTAACCAGATGGGACACTTTGCAAGAGAGTGTAAGGCACCAAGGACAAATGGTGGCCATGCACAAACCAGACCAAACTACACTGAGAAAGCCCCCCAGAATGAGAAGCCAAAGCAGCAAGCTGCAGTTGCTGTTGAAGAAGGAGGCTTTGACTGGAGCTTTCAAGTAGAAGATGCATCTCCAAACCAAGCACTCATGGCAGACCATGATGAAGCCAAGGTATTGGAACATCTTTGTACTCCTGAATGCATTGCTAAAGTTAATAGATACAGGTCCTATAATTTAGAAATGAGATCTGACCTTGAGTCGTTAAATATTTTAAAAGTTGATTTTAAAAGAGCTGAAAATGATTATAAACTAAAGATAGAGGACTTAGAGAAAACCATTTCAACTCTTAAACATGAGCATACAAACTACAGGACTCAGATCAAATATCTCATTACTAAATTAACTGAATGTCAGGCTGAGCTTGTGATCAGCAAAGCCAAGGCAGAAAAATGTGTTCTTGAAGAAGAGACCTTCAAGAACATAATATCCTCATCCTTGCATGCAAAAGTTTGTTATCAAAATAAGCAGGGACTAGGATCTTGTGAGATAGCTCCTCCACACACAATCTTGTCTGTAAGATCTCCTAGGTGTGGAACTTGTGAAGATGAGCTTCCCCTCATAGATCCTGTGACTGAAGAGGATGAAGAGGAGATGGTGGAGAATGGCTCTGAGAAGAGTGAAGAAGAGCATTTTAAGAAGGGTCACCATCCCTCTAAGGAGAGCAAAGCTGTTGGGATGACCAAATCAAGAAGAAAGAACTTGATCAGAAAGGCCAAAAGAAAGTCCAAAAAGGCTCAAGAGATCAAGGACACCTTCAATTCTGCACAGAAACAAGTCTTCATCTCTACAGGATTTGAAGTGGTAAAGGCTGAAGACACAAACTTGAACTCCATCAACAAGAGTTCTAGTTCATGTCCAAATCATCCCATCATCAAGAAGAAGGCTGATCAGTTGTGCATTACTGTTGTACAACCTGAACCATCCAGCTTCAAAGGTAGTTCTAACCCCACAAGAATTGCCACAGCATCTGCAAAGATGAAAATGGAGAAGGAAAGTGATCAAGTTCAACCTTGTTCACAAAGAAGAACTCCTAGAAGGAACAAAATGGACTGTGTTACGTGTGGGAGTACTTCTCATCTTGCTAAGGATTGTTTCTACAATCCAAGGAGTACTCTCCACATTACCAAGAAATAAGCTTCTAAGAGTTTGGAGAAGAAGAAGCAAGCTTCGGAAGGAAAATCTGTTTCCTTCGGAAGCTCCAAAATGAAGAAGAAGACAAGTGGAAACTTGCCTTCGGAAGAAAATTTGGTCTCGGAAGAAAGGAATACTTCCGAAGCACTGAAGCCTGCTGCAGTGAAAGCAAGATCTTCCGAAGGGCCAGTCATCAAAACTTCCGAAGTCATCAAAACTTCCGAAGTATTGAAGGTCAAGTCTAAGCTTCCAAAGGTGGTATGGAAGTCAAAGAAAGACCAAATGGTTGAAAGTTCTTCATCAACATCAGCAAATGATCCTTTTAGCATGACTATAGGATCAATTACTATTGCATTGTCTTCAACTTCTTTTGATGAGCCCAAGACCAATGAGGCTTGGGTTTCCAAATGTAACTAATCATCTCTTTTGTGCAGGGACAGCTCAAGACAAACATTAATGTATGGATCATTGATAGTGGTTGTTCCAGGCACATGACAGGCAATAGGTCACTACTCCAAAAGTTTGAAAGAATTGATGGAGGACCAGTTGCTTTTGGAGGAGATGCAGGAGGTTACATTACAAGGGGCAAGGTCACAAATGGTAAGCTTAGCATTGAGAAGGTAAACTTTGTCAAGGAGCTTGGGTACAATCTTTTGAGTGTATCCTAATTTTGTGATCAGAGTCATAACATGCTCTTTACTGAGCATGAGTGCATTGTTCTCAGGCCCGGGGTGGTCATTCCTCATGAGCACATCCTGCTCAAAGCCCCCAGGAAAGGGAACATGTACAAGATGAACTTGCAAGAAACATCTCCCTCAGGAGAAGTTTCATGCTTTCTATCTAAAACAAATAATGATGAATCTTTCCTATGGCATAAAAGAATGTGCCATGTAAACTTTAAAAATATGAATAAATTAATTAAGAATGATTTGGTAACTGGAATACCAAAGAAAGAGTTTACAAGTGATGACCACTGTGTTGCATGCCTAAAAGGGAAGCAACACAAGGTATCTCATAAGCCAAAGGAAAGAAACTCCATCATTAATCCCCTACACTTATTACATATGGATCTCTTTAGCCCCACCAGTGTAATGAGTCTAGGAAGGACCTCTTATTGTTTGGTGATCACATATGATTTTACAAGATTCATTTGGGTCTTCTTTCTTAGAACTAAGGATGAGACCCCTGAGATTCTAAAGAATTTCATCTTAAAGATTGAGAATCAATATGATCACAAGGTCAAAACCATAAGATGTGATCAAGGAACTGAATTCAAGAATCAAATCCTTGATACATTTTGTGATGAAAAAGGTATTACAAGACAATATAGTGCTCCCAGGACTCCTCAACAAAATGGTGTTGCTGAGAGGAGAAACAGGACACTAATTGAAGTTGCAAAAACTATGTTGTCTGACTCTAAACTGCCCATCACCTTCTGGGCAGAGGCAGTGAACACTGCTTGCTATGTGCAAAATAGAGTTTTAGTGGTTAAGACACATGGTAAGACTCCTTATGAACTTTAGCACAAGAGAAAACCTTTCATTGGTTTTCTCAGGTCATTTGGATGTTCTTGCACCATCTTGAATACCAAGGATCAAATTGCCAAGTTTGCTGAGAAATCAGATGATGGACACTTTATTGGATACTCTTCTCAAGCTAAAGCTTATAGAGTATACAATCTCAGAACTAGAGTAGTTGTGGAGTCAGCCAATGTGACTTTCAATGAGCACACTCCCAGTGTGAAAGGTTCTGGTCCGGATTGGCTATTTGATCTTGATTTAGTTACTAACTGTTTTAACAAATCTTGTGAGAATGTTTCAGTAGATATATTACCAACAGGTGATCCTGACCCAAGATTTGAGCTCAGAAGACCTTCAAGTTACACATCTTCAGCTCTAATGGTAACTATTCCTGCAAATGAAACTTCTACCAGCACATCAATGACAAATCTTGCTGATGCTTCTGGGGTGCCTTCAAATTCCAGCTTAGAGGCACAAAACTCAGAAGAAGGAGCTTCAAATGTTGGAGAAAATGGTGGTGGTGAAAGTGATCAAGAATTTCTTGATGCTGATAACCACTACATTGAAGACAACATCAATGATATCACACACTCATTGGATCAAGTCAATCTTGATAAGTGTGCTGATGTGGAGGATGAATCTTCTTTGCCAGAACAAAAATTTTCAAATCTAGATCTGTCTAAGCAACTTGCTGTGATCCCTCAGCTAAGGATCCATAAGTCTCATCCTACCACAAACATCATTGGAGATGTTGATTCAGGGGTGAGAACAAGAGGACAAACCCATGAAGCAAATGTTTGTCTTCACTTTTGTTTCTTGTCCTAGATAGAGCCAAATAAAATTCATGAGGCTCTAAAGGATAGAAGTTGGGTTGAAGCTATGCAAGAGGAGCTGCTTCAATTCAAAAGGCAAAAGGTTTGGAACCTATGTCCTCTTCCTCAAGGGAAGACTACCATAGGAACCAAATGGATTTTTAGGAACAAGAAGGATGATAGAGGGCTTGTCATTAAAAACAAGGCAAGACTAGTTGTTCAAGGATATACTCAAGAAGAAGGAATTGACTACACAGATGTTTTTGCTCATGTGGCAAGACTTGAAGCTGTTAGAATATTCCTAGCTTTTGCTGCATCCAAGAATTTCAAGGTCTACCAACTTGATGTCAAGTATGCTTTTCTCTATGGGGTGATTGATGAAGAGGTGTATGTCAGGCAACCACCTGGGTTTGCAGATCCTGATCATCCTGATTATGTCTGCAAGCTTGATAAAGCTCTTTATGGGCTGCACCAAGCACCAAGGAAGTGGTATGAGACTCTATCTCAGTATCTCTGTCAACATGGCTACAAAAAAGGTACTATAGATGGAACTCTCTTCATCAAAGGAACAGAAAATGACATAATGCTAGTTCAAGTATATGTAGATGACATTATATTTGGGTCAACTAATCCAAATCTCTGCAAAGACTTTGAGAAGCTGATGAAGGACAGGTTTGAAATGAGTGCCATGGGGGAACTCAATTTCTTTCTAGGAATTAAGTGAAGCAAGTTGACAATGGCAACTTCATAAGTCAGTCAAAGTATGTACAAGACATACTTAAAAGGTTTAACATGACTGATTGTAAGGTTGCTAAGACACCCATAGCCAGAAATCACTCCCTTGGACCTGATCTTGAGGGAGAGTGTGTTGATGAACATTTCTATAGGGCAATGATTGGGTCTCTTATGTACCTCACAGCTAGCAGGCCATATATCATGTTTGCTACATGCATTTGTGCAAGATATCAAGCCAACCCCAAGATGTCACACCTGGTCATTGTCAAAAGAATTTTAAGATATCTCAAAGGTGCTCCATCACTTGGCCTTTGGTATCCAAAGAATTCTGACTTTAATCTGTATGCTTATACAGATAGTGACTATAGTGGTTGCAACATGACTGCAAAGTCTACATTAGGGGGATGTCAATTTATTGGTGGAAGAGTAGTCTCTTGGCAATGCAAGAATCAATCCTGTGTGTCTGCATCAACTGCTGTGGCTGAATACATTGCTGCTGCAAGTTGCTGTGCTCAAGTGCTTTGGATTCAAAATCAGATGCTGGACTATGGATTTAACTTTAAAGA
The DNA here is from genome assembly GCA_025215565.1 of Flaveria ramosissima. Lineage (NCBI taxonomy): Eukaryota > Viridiplantae > Streptophyta > Magnoliopsida > Asterales > Asteraceae > Flaveria > Flaveria ramosissima. The sequence goes on along the minus strand of CM046046.1, from coordinate 11,492,367 downwards.
GACTCCCATCCACATAGACAACAATAGTGCTATCTCCATCACAGAGAATCCTATGCAGCACTCAAGGACAAAGCATATTAATATCAGGTATCATTTGATTAGAGATAACTTTGAAAAGGGATTAATCAAACTAGTCAAAGTTAATACAAATGAACAATATGCTGATCTGTTCACCAAAGCTTTTGATGAGCAGAGATTTAAATATCTTGTATCAGCTATTGGGATGATTAACTTTGAATAGATTTTCTTAAAACTTAAATCATATTTATTTCTAAAACTTGTGTGTCCTAAGTTGTCTATTATATCACCTTCATAAGCCCTTGTTTTCTTTGAAAGAAAATCTTTTCAAAAGACTTTTCTTAGATTTTTGAAAATCTTGATCTCTTTGGAAGATTCAAAATTACCTTCGAAAGAAGTTTATGTCTTAGTAAACAAATAATTGCTTCAGTGATTTTACCTTCGGAAGAAATTTCTGAAATATCTTCTGAAGCTTAAAATCAACTTAAATACTTTGTATGTTTTCAAAGAACAAGTTTCTTCCGAAAGCAATTTACCTTCGAAAGTATTTATTCTTCTTAGAATAAAAATCTCTGAGTGTAAATTCTCTTCCGAAGCAAAATTCTCAAAAACCTTTGAAATCTCTTCCGAAGCCAATTTGCCTTCGGAAGCTTTTTCTTCAGAACTTCCGAAGCAAATAACCTTCGGAAGATGTCTCGACTTCCAAGAAAACTACTTTTTGGGCAAAAGTAAACTACTTTTCAGAGGTGGGACCGACATCCGAATTTTAAAGTTTATCCTCTTTCATTAACTTTGTCTCAAATCCTTTTCACACAAATGCCCAACGGTTCCCCCCTCTTTCACTATCTTCCTCAATTACACTATTCCTTAAACCTAAATTCTCCCAAACCGCCTTTGTTCTTCATCTTTCTTCATCCTTAAGCTTCTAAAATAGCCAACCTAAACCTCAGAAACAACCCAGATTTCTCCATGCAACTTCACAGGCAACATAACCAGGTTGCTCTGTGAAGCTCTGAGAAAGATCAAAGTTTCTCAGAGATTTGCCGTTTCTTAGCTCTATCAAACTACTTCACCTCCCTAACCATTGATCCTACTCTCTATGAGGATCATCTGCTTGAATTTTGGAAGACCTGCCAAGAGGTCATTATGGATGGGGAGAAGGCATTGTCTGCCACAATGCAAGGGAGGACAATCTTCATCACTCCGGCCATCATAAACACTCATTTGCAGCTGGATGATGAAGAAGGTGAGTTGTCCTTCCCAAAGGAAGCTGTAAATCATTCCTTTGAGTAGATGGGCTATAAGGGAGATTTCTCTGTAAAGACCTTCAGGAAAGGAAAGGTCTCATCCTAGTGGAAATACCTGCTTCATATGGTTATCCACAGCTTGTCAAACAAGCATGGAGGGTGGGACCAAATTCCTGAGGACCTCTCCTTCATAAGACATGGAATGGTTCAAGGGGTCAAGTTCAGGTACTCTCAATTTGTTTATACAAATTTGCTTGCTAACTTGGACTCCTTAGAGTATTATATGTTTCCTAGATATGTTCAACACATTCTCAACTGTGAACTGGGATCACAGTTAAGGGAAACAGATAATATTCTTAAATTGGGACAGATGAAGCCCGACATCTTTAAAATTATGAAGAAGCCAACTGTAGGCTTCTCAGGGGTAGAAACATCTTTTGTCCCAAAAATGTTAGAGCTCATTGCTCAAGGTGACAACCTAGCAACACAAGCTAGTGTTGAACCCACACCTTCTACCTATCAACCACCAAAAAGGCCCCAAGTCACCCTCACCTACCAAAGAAAATCCAAACGAACCGCTGCTCAAGCTATTGAGTCTGTGCATGCCCCCATATACTCACCCATACATGAGGAAGTGGACACTAGAGCTCCCACTTCCCCTGAGGAGCAAACCACTCCCATCTCTTCAACAATCAGGGCTGAGGTTCCTCATGCTCACCCTGATGAGCTCATAAGCCCAACTGCCTTAAGCCTTCACTCTGAGTCTCAACACTCAAGTGAACAACCTTCAGGGGACTGTTACCATCCCCAGCCTATAGACTTAAATCAACCCATTCCCAACCTCTCATTCTATACTGATGAAGACTTAGGTTTCAGTGGGTACCATGAGTCTCTCTACTCTTCCCCTACTCAAAGTGAGATGAGTACTCCTGAGTCTTTTTTGTCTAGCCCACATTAGTCACCCATAACTGAGGTGGATACTTCTGAACCTGTTCTAGATATCCATATGAAAGAGGCTCTCACTTCTGCAAGTGATTACATCATTAAGACCTCAACCATGGCAACTCAATCCATTGACACCTCAACTGATAATGTCAATGTGCAGACGAAATCCAGCAGCCAAGAACCTGAGGCTGGTGGTGAGAAAGAGGACTTTGATCCAATCATCTCATCCCTCAATGATCTTCTGATGAAGAAGAAGGGAATCTGAGACTAAAGGTGCAAAACTGTCAAAAACATGCTCCTATTTAGTCTCTAAGGTTAGTCACCTTGAATCTCAGGTGACTACCCTGCATAATAGGGTCAATGATCAGCAACTTGAGATATCTTATCTCAGGGAAAAACTAGCTCGGAGACCTTTAAGAGGAGCTCAACCAGGAACACAAGAACCTGTGAATGTGATTGACCTAACCTCTAGCTCACCTATGCAAGAGGGTGATGCTACCAAAAAGGGAGAGAAAGTCATTACAGTCACAGAACCTGGGAGTTATTCAGGGAGTATGGACATTGAGGATTCACCATCCTCACTTGCAACTATGCATACTCAGCAACTTCCTCAAGTTCACATTAATGTGGACAATATAGACTTGTCATTAGGAGTCTCTTTGAGGAAGGCATTCCAAGGGCTGTGTCATCTCCACCTCAAGGAACTTCAAACTACATTATTGGGTGGAGGTATGATGTTGATAGAAGATCCCTCATTCTTCACAGAGTTCAAGGGCAGCAAGAAGTGTTCAATTTTCAGACCTTGGACTACTATGAAGGTCTTGACCTGATCAACATGCCACTTGTCAACCCAAGCAAATCAAGACAAGCTGACAGGTTAGCACTCAGGATTCAAGACAGAATTACTGAAGAGTTCAGCCTTAGAAGGAGACAAAGGCAATCAGGTAATGTCATTGGTCAACTGGATGCTGAGGCAGACCCTGAGATTAGCTTCAAAGGAAAAACCTTGGCTGAAGGCCCAGTGATAGAGCCTGCGAGCCCTGTCACACCAACAACTGCTTCAGAAATTCATTACCTCAGTGAAACACCTATTGGTGAAGGTGTCTCACAACCTCTCTCTGGCCAGAGCTTGGATGCTACACCAAGCAATGAAGGCCAAACCTCTCTCCACCTTGAGTCACAAAGGTCTGTGGGTGATAAAGGAAAAAGGATTTTGACTCCTGAGGAGATTGAGGAGGAGGAGAGAGAGAGGAAGAGGAAGCTAAGGGAGAAAGTTCCTCTGGGCCTTTAGGCTTTATGCAAGCTACAATCAGGGCTGCTCCCAGACCAAACACTCAAGAAGATGAGTTAAGGGCAGTCAGGATTACTTACCTGCAGACCAGGAACTATGACATAGATGAGATTATATCTCTCCCTTTAGAGCAATTAAATGAACTGGCTGACATGGAAGTGTCAAGAGAGATGAAGGAAGCAGAGGATGCAAGGTTACTTCTCCAATTCAAAGAGGAGAAGAGACAGAAAAGGTTATACAAGCATGCTCCAACTCTCTCCCCAGTTCAGGAAAGCCTTGTGCAAGAGGATGTGGCTGCTACACAAGAACCTCAGGTAGACAAGGAAACAGATAGGCAAAACATGATCAACTACCTGAGTGCCACAGGTCTCTACCTGGCATTTGCACTTCTTCCTTTGTCCTTTGAGTACATTGAGTTTGAGTACCTCAAATAGCTTGAACTTCAAGTGCTCAAAGAACAAAAGGCAACAAAAAGAAAGATGAGGGAAGATGCTGCAAAGTCAAGAGCTATCATCCAAAAGAGTATGAAGAAGTCTACTGACAGACAAAGGATGATGAGCTTCTTGAACCTGTATGGATTCTCCGGAAGGAGACTTGGCCCTATGTCTCTATCCACAATGGATGAGCATATTAGGGTAATCAAGCAGAAGATCAAGAGTGGAGAGCTGATTGACTTATACTCTCCTCCAAGTCAAATCCCACCTGAAGTGGAGGTTAAGGTTGAATAACCTGAGACAACACAACATGGACCTCCTGTTGAGCCTCAACAAGCTTCATCTTCTGATCCACAGCAGGGTCAAACTCCCTCTCCTTTTGAACTTATGAGGGAGGAACACCCAACTGAGAAAGACAAGGATGATTAACAAGGTGTTGCAGACCAGTCTTCTCAGTTAAAGTCTTCAAGGAAGAAGAGGATGGCTTCCAAACCAAAGTCTAAGAAGAAGAAGCCTGAATCATCCACCTCTACACCTCAGGCTGAGTCAGATCAACCTGAGGTAGTGCATGAAGAGGCAGCCCGATCAACTCCAATTCAAGTGGCTCCTCTTGCAGCTAAGACACCCATCTTATCCTGGACATTCACTACTAATCCAGAGAGATGGCATGTGATCAAAGATCAAGGTGTTAAGAATGTCTATACATGGCAAGACATAATCAACTTACCTCTGCATGATCTCTTTGAGATGAAAAGATATTATGAGAGTCTGAATGATCCTGATCATCTGATGAAGAAGGGTATGGTCATCATTGTGCTGAAGACTACAAACATCTGAAGATCTTCTAAATGTTTTGGTAGCATCAGCCTAGGGGGAGTTTGTAAGGATTCCTATAAGTCTGATGCAGCCAAAACATCCAAAGTCTCTCTGCAAGCATGCACTAAAGAACAGAAGTAGAAATGCTTCGGAAGTTTTACACCATGCACTAGAAATATTCTAAGTGTAAAATCTTTCAAAGCCAAGACCAACATCTTCCGAAGCCAAAAGTGAAGTCTTCCGAAGCTTCAAAGACAAAGTCTTCCGAAGCCAAAGAGTGAAGACAGATTTCTTCTGAAGACTTTTAGAGATATGCCTTTATCTGATGTACTTTACCATAAAGCTGGACCACCTTTCCGCTGCTACTCTGTAAGTCACCAACTTACATGAGTTGGTGAAAGGTCCATGCTTTTGGTAACTGTACATTGAGGTCTTGAGTCCATGCTTTCTACTTTATGTACTTTTATCCTTTTTGTAATATATTAGGATGTGAGCTATGACATGTCATAGTCACAAGTCAAAAGGTAGATCTGTCTTTTGACTCTACATTTGATTTTGTAGTTGTCTAGTCAAATGTATCCAGTTGGCCTTCAATGTATGGCCGGCTGTAGGATGTAGTATAAAGTATCTCAAGTACTTGTAACTTTCTATCGATGCTTTGTAACTTGTAATAGAACTTGAGAAGAAATATACAACATTATTGAAAACCAAATACTTGTGTTGTTTGCAATCTTGTTCTGTCTCACATTTACTTGTGTTCTTAGCATCTTTCATTAACAAGTTAACCAGTTCCCTATTTGATCTGTTAAGTGTTCTAAGCAACTCTCCTCATTGTGTTGTTGTGTTGTAAGTGCATACCCTTCACCGGTCCTGCATAAACATATATATATATATATATATATATATATATATATATATATATATATATATATATATATAATCACTTACATAAATATGTATTTAATAGATAAAATAAAATTTATATACATATGAGGTTTGTTTCGGCTCGTGAGCCAGGTCGAGTTTTCTAAAGGAAGCTCGGGCTCAAAATAATTTATTAAATGAGTCGTAAGTTGAGCCTAAACGCGTTTAAGCTCAACTTAATTCGAGCTTTTCGCGTGTCGGTTCGAGTAACTCATGAGACGGTGTGACTCATTTACTATTAGTTTAACTTCTTGATCTACATTAATTTATTAAGTGTACCTCTCGTATGATAAGATTAGCTTAACTTTTTGATCATTTTCGGGTCCCTTTTATTAGTCTGGAAGATCTACAATAATTGTTATAGTTTTCTAAAAAATAAAAGGTATGTTAAATAGGAACTTATTTAACTTTTTTTCTAACATTAAATTATATTTTTAGAACTTGTATGTTAAAGGATGCACAATTATTGCCTACATTACTTGGGGCTCGGTGATTGTATTGTAAGTTACTCGATACAAGTTTCCTTGTTACCACAAAGCCGCTTTACGATAACTTCACGATGGATCACGTTTATAAACATTAATATAACTACTTAAACCTATATCTTTAACCACACTACAAAATTCATCACAGTAAGTGTAATCTAATTAAGATGATAGTCTTAATTCCCTGAATTATCCCGAAAAGTCACAAACTTTACTTTTCAATTTATTTAAATTATTCTTTTGAATAATTAAAATCTGGTTACCGTAAACCAACTAATCATTTTCTCAAATCAAAACCAAATCCAATAGTCAATCATTAGGGTTATTGAGTAGGCTCGGTGTACATGAATTTTAAAAGCAAAAGCTAACTTCTATGTACTTGATAAGTACATATAATGTTTTATATGATTCCACTACAATGAAAATTAAGAAATTTTCAAGTTAAGCATTATGGTTATGATGTAGCAAACAACTATGAGATTGCCTGAAATAAAGACTTACACTTACCTTGTTAGTCGTTTGATATAGTGTTAGATTACTACCATTGTTATCATTCTGTTTGTGTTAGAGTTTATATTCATCAATTCTGGTTTATTTCTATTAGTTGGAGTAGTATCTTCTTTCTTTGATTATAGATTCATAGATCTACATAATTATACATTTACTTTTCTTGTTTATTTTTGTAGGTATTCTTTTAGGCTCTATCTTCTTGCCAGTCGTTTTTTCTCTAATACAATGTTTTGCTAAATAAAAAATAAAAAAAATAGCTAATATGAATGCTCTAAGACCACGAGACAAAAATAGTTAATTAACGAGGATAAAATTCGAGAGAAAGAGTCGTAGACACCACTCTAGCAAAATAAATGCTACCCGAGATTAAAAACTTATAACAAATGATAGAGAAAATTGCACATATTTAACCATAATGCATGTTTTGTCCTCAAACTTTAAAAACTATAAAATTATTTTAAACTTTTGTGTAGTCATTGCATTTTTGGTCTCTTAAATTCATTTAATTTTATGCATTTTATAAAGTTTTGACTAACTTTTAAATTTAATTTTAGGAATAAAAGTTCAACGCTTACATAAAATTTTGGATTAGCTTTGTAATTTTCTAAGTCTAGGGACCAAACATGTAATCTGGATAGGGACTGTTTATGTAATTTTCTCTACATGATACTTATGATTTAAACGTGAAAATAAGTCTAACCATAGGGACCATTTATGCAACTAACTCTGGATTATAAGATTTGCATTTTGTGAAATAAAATAATCAAGTTTCAGGTTTGTTCTAATTAGATCACATTTAATTTTTTTATCTCAATCAGATCATTTATAATTTTTTTTTATTTCAATCAGATCACTAAAATTTCAGTATTGTTTTAACTAGATCATTCATAAATTATAATATATTTTAAGAAAAATCAAAATAATTAAAAAATTAACAATATTTATAAAAACCGAATTATTTAAAAATATTGCGAATGATTTTAGAAAAATATAAAAATATAAGTGATTTAATTGAAACACTTTTACAACTTAGTAATCTAACTAAAACACTTTTAAATTTTCAAAACCTTATTGAAAAAAATAAAAATATTAATTACCTGATTTGGATGAATAAAAATATAAATGATCCATATTCAAAACTTATTTACGGCTAACTTTTTTTTTAGCCTCGCGAAACACCTTTCCTTTTGGGTTTACGCATGCTGACCATATTTCCTCCGTCCCAACAAACCACACTCCTCTCTCTTTCTACCAAATCAACCCAACCCTTTCTTACCTAATGTTACACCTCCTTTCACATTTCTCCATTTATACCTCAACTTCATCTCCAGGTTCGTTTCATTCAGGCCATATTGTTTATATACTTTTCTTGTTTTAGATATTTGCATATGCAATTTGAATTCAGATCTCTTAATTACAGTAGATTGTTTGTAAAATTGTTCAAATTTAGTTACGGTGTGAATTTGTGTACCTTTGGAGCTAGATGCCATTCTCTTCGATATCATCCATCAAAAATCTTAACTAATCCGTTTACTCTGTTCTGAAACTTTTAACCCAAATCATCAACCTAGTAATATCCTTAATCTAACCTAATCTCCATTGCTCTCATCTGTTCATAGGTCAGGTCTATAAGTCCTTAATTAATCAACATTAAATTAATAAATAATGACAGTTTTTAGTTTACAAAGTTGGCAATATGCTTCCCTGGTCATGAAGTATCTTTATTGATTTTGGGAAAAAATTAAAAAGTGTTTTCTGTTCTTCTTTTGCTTTATCCAACAGTGTTTTTGTTTATGTTGTTTCAGCTTGAGGAGTTTGGGGGATCTTTCATATGGGTTTGATTTTGAAGAAGTGGAGAACATGCCTTGGATGATTTGGGTCTGAATTACTTTGGAAAGTGTGTGTACCTGGTCGTGTTCTTTCGTGTAATCCTGTAACAATATTTGTTTGGTGAGATGCGTTCTACGAATCTTTGTTATGCATCCTAATATGTTTGTGTTTTTCAATGTGCTTATAGCAAGTTTTGGCTTTTGATTTTAGGCGTTAAGATCATTTGGTTTCTTTAGTCTTGCAATCCGTTGGGTGGGAGCATTGAGAATGCTCATTGGTGTTGCACAAAAGATAATTCGAGTTTTGAAGGAAACTGGGAAGATTAAAATGAGTGTTGGGGTCATTGGATACTATAATTTGATGCAAGTTTGTCAGGTAAATATTTTTGTTGGCCCTTTTGTTTATTATTTATTTAAGATTCTAGTTATTAAAGTTTCAAAGAACAAGAACATTTCCATAGTTATTACTGTTGGTATAACTTCTCTTCACGAAGTTCAAGTATAACTTCTGCCGTCAACCATGTAGATTTTTGGCTAAACTTTGTGTTTAGTTGAACGTTAAATCATGTCTAGTCAAGCATTGCAGTTACTTCAGAAAACAGAGAGAACAGATTACTTGAATTGATTGCCGTTTACATCATATAATTGTTATTGGCAATAACAATTCTTATTCTTCAAATAGTATTTGAATTTATGTCAATTTTAGTGTTAGTCTGTTAGATGGCTCTTTTGACTATTACATTCAAAAGTCTTTCTTCATCAGAATGCTCTTTCTCTTTTCATCCTAGTCCTTGGGAGATCATGTAGCATGTTGCACCAGGGGTTTGCTTGTTGAATAACAGAGGTTGCTGTTGTGGTTCACTAAATTTTTTTATGGGTCGAGCCGGCTATATTCTATCTTGGAACTGGAATGGGTCAAAAGAAATATTAGTTATAAATGGGTCAAACAGGTTGAAAGTTGCTTGAAGGCCTTAAGTGTATTGAACATGAATAATACATGCATTATAATGTTTGTAATCATAGATTATCAGAAATTTTGCACATTTGGATTAATGATTCTTCTGACACTGTTTTCTTTACAGGCTGAATATTTCCGTCAGTTGCTTAAACCCATTACGTAGTTTGTTAAAGTGTTAAAAGCTCCATTACTAGACGATAAAGATATTGTCTGTTGGCTGCTGGTGGTTACTGATAGTTTGAAGTATAAACCGTACAGGAGAAAATGGGAATAACTTAGGGCACCATTTGCTCTTTTCATTGCCTTTAGAGTGATTTGTCATATTATAATTATTCCCAGAAAACACCTGCATATTAGAACTCAAGTGAAATGCAGAGTGACCAACAACACTTTCTCCAAAATACAAAATTCCATGTTGTCAATCAAGTGGGCGGTAGAAACATCCCGAATCCACATATTGGGTCATTCTTTGGTCAAAATGCTGGCTTTCAACCCTCAAAGTTTTGCCCGAGAAATTTCATTATCTTTGATAGGACCAATAGTCATAGTCAGATTATGTACCACCCAGCAATGGTTCCTAATTTTCGTTACCCTGGTGTGGCTTCTATTGAGACTGACAAGATTGTGCAAGATGACCAAAATGCCCCTAAAGAAGCTCACTCTCTTATTAAAGAAGAGTCAGCAGATATTGATCTATTTTTAAGTTTTGAAGAGGAAGAATATGAAGAAGAGGAGCTTAGTACTGCAAGAACAACACATGGAAATGATGCTAGTGATACTGCAGATTCTTGTTCTTTGAAGCGTAGAGAAACCAAGCTGGGTTTGTCGCCATATTCCCACAAATCAAGTGGTAGTAGTGAAAGAAAGCGTGAGAAAATCAGGAAAATGGTGAATTCCTTAAGAGGTATTGTGCCAGGTGGAAACCGAATGAATACAATCGCGGTTATTGATGAGGCAATGAAGTACCTCAAGTCCCTTAAAATAGAACTGCAGAAAGTAGGTGTTGGAAATGAGAAGAATTGAAGGCTGCAGTGACATAAATATTTGAATAATGGTAAGTAGTCGTTGGCCTTCCAGAGATCCCTGGTTAGGGGCCCAAAGTCTTGTCTCTTATGTTTTAGCATATTTTCACTTGATGGTTTGGTGTTAATTGGATGAATACAACGGTTGCTATGTGAGCCCTAGTTGTGTAATTCAAATGATCATCGGATATATCAAGTTTTGGTTATGATATCTAACCCGTTTAATAATGAGTCATGATTAGGTTGGCTTGTCGACCTCTCAAATCCTTTAATCATACATGTCTACGTGTCAACTTGTTTATGAGCCGCTTATGATTACTCTCTAACCAGGTTAACACGTTTACAACTTGATTATCACCTATTTGACTTGTATGTATACAAGTCTATCTATGTTAGGTTTGATATATTTATTCGTAGTTATGTTTGAGTTATAACATGAAACCCATATATCACATGCCTGATGCGTCTCATCCAAAGAGCCACCCATGGTCATGAGTTTCTCATTGAGGGTGGTTAGTGAATAAAGAATTAATGACACATATCATGGTTATATCCTCCCTCATATAATCCATTGGATGAATTACAATATTCTAATAGAAATGAACATAAAATTGCTGTAATATTAATCTTTAAACCTCACATACGGCATCAAGAAATCAATAAACCCGGATCACAGGCAACTTCTACTGCTTGAAGTGATACTTGCAATCACCATAGCCTGCAAAAAAATGACAAAAGAACACAATTATCAACCAAAATCATCAAAACGGATTCGATCGTGAAGAGTTTAACATACTGGGGTCGGTTACAGCAATGATTCCGGATCCCTTGAAGTCACAGTTCCAGTAATTTCTTCCATTAGTCTGGTAGTAAAGATTCATGGCGACTGAAGCTCTGTTCACAAGCTTTTGCGGTTCAAAACAAGACCCACCTGGTCGGATTATCTTACAGTCAACATAAGTGCACGCGTATTCGATGTTGTTCTGTAACCCTTCATCTGATGTTGATGGCTTAGCCACGCACCAAGCTCCCTGAAACGCCGGTTTCATGCGTCAAAAAGCCAAAGATCATCACAAAAGAGAATAACATTCGTAGTATTGTCGTTTGATGGAATGGATTATTTGACGAAAACAAGTATGTATAATTAATGTTAGTTTTATGGTATGAGTGATTCTTGTACCTGCCCTGGTGCCTGTCCTTTTGCATATCTCAACACACCACCTGCAAATACACCATGATCACCGATGTTATAAGCAAAACAACCAGTGAATTAAAAGGGAAAGATGGTCATTGGAGAATTATCGTGGGTGGGTACCTGAGACGATGAAGAAGATGAAGAGGAGAGTGGTAATGAAGGGGGGAGGAGTTACGGTGGCCATGGTAGTTTCTGACGGTTACTGGAATGCAATGCAAATGCAAATGCAAATGCAAATGGGTGTTTGGTTGCTTCAATTTATACACTAATACTATTATATTATATTGCGTGCAATGCCAACAGGAATAATCCGATGTGCTGAATTCCATGAATATAAAATGAAGGAGACTACGTCAACTTTTGGATTCTGCTTCCACTATTTTGCGTCCGTGATTTATATATATATATATTTTTTAAATAAATAATCCTTGGAAAATTATTAAAAAAAGTAGGTATTATTAAATAATCAAGCTTTATACCAATATTAGTCAAAGTTTTAAACTGTATTGAGATACTTTTTATTATTAATTTTTATTAGTATAGAAGATAATGTTATGCAAATATAAAATACATATCTTTTTTCAAAAAGATACATCCCTCCTCTAATCAAATGGTAATTAAAAGTAACATGTGAAAATGTCACATTAGTGCTCATCAAATTTGTCTACTTTATCTCTATTATTAAATAATTAAATTAAAAACTAATAATATTTATTTAATTCTTTTTTAGATTAAAATTGCTTTTAAATAAATTAAAAAACATATTTTTATTAATGTTATTTCTAAAGAAACAAATGTTTATTAATTAAGAAAATTTTCTAAAACATCAAACTTTCTTAAACATAAAAAATATATTAAAATTGTTGTTTTTTACTAGTATAATTTTAAAAATAAAATGAAATAGTAAAATTAAGAGTTATAATAAGAAATGGTTTTATAAAAATATATTTTTAAATGTTTATTTTAAATTTTTTTATTTATATTTATAATAAATAAAGTTCAAAAATATGTTATACTGAAATGTCTATTTAAAATTAATAAAAATTTATTTTATTTAATATTTTTTATTCAACCCGTGTAGGTTTACTAAAACTAGTATTAAATATATAAATAAATGTATGTTAATTGAATTTTTTTTGAAATGTCTACGATATTCTTTGAACTATTTTTGGGTTATTTTCGTACTTTGTATGGAATGTTTTCATTTCACACGATAAAAAATAACCAACACTTCAAAATGAATAAAAAGATAACTTTTCATTTAAAACAAGACGTTACTAGAATTTGTTTTTTTCTATTGTTAATCTATCTTGTCAATGACGCCTCACATTCGTTCAATATAATTTATCTTTTTACTTATTTTAATTTTAGAATTTTATTTAAATATTTGATTTATTATTAACATAAAAACAAATTCTTTGTAGAGTACAACCACAATCTTGTAAACATTTTATATTAGTATTACGATACATTAAAATCATCTAATACCTTTCACATAAATATTTATTTCAAGTTCTACGAGTTAAGAACGTGTGATAATAATAGGATAAAATATATAATTACTTCACTTAATAAGAATTGTGCATTAAAATAATAACAAAAATAAAAAAAAGAAGTTAATTACAAAGATGGTCACTAAAAAATGTCAAAATCTTATCTTATCTTATTTTAGTACTCTAATCATATCTTATTTTACTATTCTAATAAAAGAGTAAATAAGATAGACACATGTTAGCATCATATTTTTTTGGCAAAATTTTTCCCGTATCTCTCTCTCTCTCTCACTCTCTCTCTTTCTCTCTCTCTCTCTCTCTCTCTCTCTCTCTCCTATTAAATAATGACATTAATTACTAATAATATTATTTAATTAAAAAACAAATCTTTTTATTATTGTTGTTTTTGAAGAAAAATTTTTATATAATAAATTCTTTTTTAAAACATTAAAACTTTTAACTTAAACAATTGACTTAAAATTCATGTCAAAGTACAACTGGGTTTTGTCAAATAGTTAATACTATGGTTTTATTTTCTCTTAAAGTTTAAGAACATATATATAACTATCTTTAGTATTCTTTGTAATATACAAGTTAAATAAATAAAATATTATATAAATTAAAACTTATTATAAAATGATATTCTAATGTAATATATGACTGGAATTACCTATAATTAATGACTATAACTAATAAAACAACAATATAAGAACACCAGTTTTAAAAATTTTACTTTTTAAAAACACCGGTCTTAACATATCTCGTATTCTTAAAAGGTTTAATGTTTTAAAAAAGAATTTATTATATAAAATATATCTTCAAAAACAACAATAATAAATATTTATTTATATTAGTATTACGAGTTGCAGACTTCCCTCATCTTATTTTGAAGAATCATGGGGAGATGAGGTAACATACCTGGAATGTTCATCCTCACCACCAGATTTGGTCTCTTGGCACCCTGGTTTCCCTTGCCTAACGATGTCTCAAAAATGTTACAATTGTCCTGAGGATCCAATGAGGATCTTTTAGTAATGGCAGTTGAATCTACATGAGTCCTCTCCACATCAGTGGGACTCACCTTAGTTTGGGCTTGCTGATGGGGGCTAGGATAAGGGGTCTCTCTAGGCTCAGTTGATACTTAAGAGGGTCTTGTGGATCAACTTCATTGCTTTGAAGTGACATAATCTCTTCATCAGTTTCAATAAGTAGGTCAGTAAAGGATATAGAGGTTATGCCTAACGACCCAGGACTTTGATCAATGTCTTATGGCATTGAGCCTCTGATAGGGTTGTTCCTTTTTGGCTGCTTAGGAGAGTATAGTGACTCATCCTAAATGGTTTCAGCTTGGGTTTCGAGCTCATGGGATTAAGACTGAGGAGACTTAATACCTATATTGAGGTCAAATGTGAAGGAAGGTGTGACCTCAGACTGAGTGGGAGCCCATGTTTTCACTCTAGTCTTTTTGGATTGAACAGGAAAAACTTGTTCAATCAGAGTAGATTGAACAAGGGTTCGTTTAGAAAGTCTTTGATATGTGATATTGATGGGGTGAGAAGGTAGATTTGGCATTGTGAGGGTTATTGCTGGTGTGGGTTCCTCACTTGTGGGGTTAACAGGCACTATGTCTTCCGGTGAAGTTGGTGGACATCTTCTTCAGCACTTTGAAGATGGTCGACCTCATGTGAGGGACAGGCAGAGCAGCTGCACAGACAAGCTTGCTTTGGTCCAACTCACAATTAATGATGTGTTGAATGAATCGAGGATATATGTAAAATGTTTCCATTTGAAGGTTCCCCATCAAGTTGGTCAACACAAACCTTGAATAGTTAAAATGGAGGCCTTTTACCAACCCCTGAACTAGGCATCCTAGATCATATGGAATTTGATTCCATCCACCAGACATGTTTGATAAGCAGTGAAGGACTATGTGCAGCAGGAACTTCCAATGGTAAGAGAAGTTGAACTTGTACACCGTTGACCTGCTCACATCACCGCCATATCCCATTTGGGTATATGTCTCATCAAGGTCTGTTTTGGGGAACTCTGTAGGAAAGCCTTCATCATGAAGCTCTAGATGCTCCCTGATGACTCGTTCAGATACGATAAATTCCTGACCACAGATGCTCTAGCTCAGAACCCTAACTCCGTTCAGGGTTATAATCTGTCCGTTCCCCTAAAATTCAGCCATGTGGTTTGAATAAACAGTGGGGTTAACAATTAGGGCTGTGAAGTAGGTGGATTGGGTTAGGAAGGAGATGATTTCAAAGAAGTCAGCATCCTTGGACGAATCAAGGAGTGTGACTTGATTGTGCTAAGGGCTTAGTGCTATTTTAGAGTAAAGTTGCAGAGAAATGAGTTTGAATTTAGGTAAATTGGAGATGAAGGAAGCTTTGGGTAGTAAAATCAATGAAAAGATTAAAGTGGGTGAGTCGGAAGTATTTACATGGGTGAAAAATGGCGGATGGATAAGATGAAGTGATGGTTTGGGTATGATGTGACAAGGGCGGTAAGTTTAAAACCATTTAAAATATTCCGACATCATTAAGAAAATCTTTACATTTTTACAGAGTGGGGCAAAAAAGAATTTCCGTTACCCAGTAAGGCTTTCTTCCGAGGGTAAAAGCTCTTCTGAGGGTAATCTTCTTCTGAATCCAATCTTACTTCCGAAGCTAAAAGTCTTACTTCCAAGAGTAAAAAGGGCTTTCCGAGTGAAGAAGTTTATAAGCTTCGGAAGTAAATTTGATACTTCATCAAATGCTTCTTTCGAGACTAAAACTCTTCCGAACAGAAGATTTCCCTGTGAGGAATTTTGCTTTGGAAGATATATATGACATCTTCCGAGGGTTAATTCCTTTTCGGAACAATTTATACTTAGTAAAATTTTGAAGAATAACCTATTGTAAAAGGGCTTATATTGTTTTTGACAATGACAATACACATTTTGAAAAGGTTTTCAAATGAGATGGACTAATCAATGTTTATCATCCCAATAGCTGTAATAAGATACTTGAATCTTTGTTCATCGAACAAATCAGCATATTGTTCATTTGAATCAACTTTGATTAGTTTAATCAGATTTTTCTCATGAATATATCTAATGAAATGATACTTGATATCAATATGCTTTGTCTTGGAGTGCTTGACTGGATTCTCAGTAATGGAGATAGCACTTTTGTAGTCAATGTGGATAGGAGTGCTTATTAAGTTGAATCTATAGTCTATCATCTGGTTTTGAATCCACAACAGCTAAGCACAGCAACTAGCAGCAGCAATGTATCCAACTTTAGCAGTAGATGTTGAAACACTGGATTGCTTCTTGCATTGCCATGAGATGATCCTTCCACCACGAAATTGACATCCTCCTGATGTTGATTTCTTTTTAATGTTGCAACCACCATAGTCACTATCAGAATAGCCATAGAGATTGAAATTGTTGTTCCTTGGATAAAGAGACCCAGTTTAGGTGCTCCTTTGAGGTATCTACGGATTCTTGGCAGCAACTAGGTGAGACACCTTTGGAGCAGCCTGATATCTTGCAAAGATGCAAGTTTCAAACAAGATATCAGGTCTACTTGTTATGAGATACATCAAAGAATCAATGATTGCCCTATACTGATGTTGATCAGTATCCTCCCCCTCAGAGTTAGGACAAAGATTGTGATTTTTGGATATAGGTGTCTTGACTGGCTTACAATCTTTCATATCAAATATTTCTAAAATATCAGATACATATTTAGATTGATTGATAAAGAACCCTTCCTTCATCTGCTTCACCTGAATTCCAAGGAAAAAGTCTAGTTTTCTCATGGAACTCATCTCAAATTTCTTCTTCATATTGCTCTTAAAGTCTTTGCACATTTGGTCATTTGAGGAACCAAATATGTTGTCATAAACATAGACTTGTACGAGCAATATGTCTTTCCCAGACTTTCTTATGAATAAAGTCTTGTCAATGGTACCTCTGGTGTAACCATTCTTCAGGAGAAACTGAGACAAAGTCTCATACCACAGCCTAGGTGCTTGGTGCAGCCCATAGAGAGCTTTATCCAATTTGCACACATAGTTCGGGTGCTGTGGATCTTCAAATCCTGGAGGCTGGCATACATAGACTTTCCTATCTATATCCCCATATAGAAAGGCACACTTGACATCAAGTTGGTAGACAGTAAATGAAGATCAAGATTAGGTTGGACTCACCTTAGATTAGCTTTTGTTTATGTAATGTAATAGGTTAAATGTTAGTTTACTTTTGTAAGTATGTTAGTTATTTGTGTTTTACTTCCTAACAAAACTATGAGCGAAACTGTAGTTTCGCTCATAGTCAGTAGTCTGTTTCACCCAGCGAAACTGTAAGGCCCCGTTCCCGGGACGCTTACAGTTGGTCATTCATTGCACATAAAACACATAATTACATTACATTAAGAAATCATTGCAGCGGAAACATTCAAAAATGACATCACGTTTCATTATAATTACTTTTGCCAAATAATACATCATTATCCGGTTACAAAATTCATGTTTGCATTACATCACAAAAGCTATATAATTGGATGCCATCCCAAAAGAGCCGAGTAGCCTCGCCGTGCCATCCTCAGCAATCATTTACCTGCCAACTGGAAAATGTAATAAAAGTCAGCGTTGCTGAGTGAGTTCTAGTTTTTATATAAAACATACTTTACTTTCATATGAAACCATTCGTTACTTTAACGTGATCACACATCATACGTACGCATAGATAATATCATTATTATCTTCTTCATTCATTCATTCGTTCTTTCGTTCCTTTTAACTTACTTGCGCATCGGACATCATCCATACCAATACCATATGCTACACCCCAATTAGTCTCAGCTACCGGGCCGAAGTCAATAAATGAACAGCTAAACGTATGCCACGGTACTAGGGGTAACCGATCAGTCTTAGCTACTGGGCCGAAGTCAATAAATGAACAGCTAAACGTATGCCGCAGTACTAATGATAACCGATCAGTCATAGCCACTGGGCCGAAGTCAATAAATGAACAGCTAAACGTATGCCACAGTACTAAGGGTAAGCGGTAGAGGTTCCACATTAATGGTCAATCACAAAGAAGGACCCGGTATCCGATGCATGCAAGACGTGTCATCTCTTTCCACTTTACGTTACATAATACTTCATTTCATTCGTCATACTAAGTAAAGCCATAGGAAAGATAACCATACATCATAATAAGGAACATCTCATACGCATTCATCATCATCATACAGGGCAACATCATACATTCATAATATGCATAAACATGCAACATCGTCATCATCATGCCCTACATGCACTCTAAGGCCATAACCATCCTCTTACATGCTCTTACGGGTTACCTTACGTCCAAACTTACATCTGCACCTTTCCCCCGAAGGCCAGAAGTCAAACTACACATTCATTCGAGTGCAACAGCCCTATTCGGGCGTATGGACACCCTTCAGTCGCATGGCCTCCATGCGACTGAACATCATGCGACTGGACTCATGCGGATGGTCATCTATGCGAATGAACATCAAATCGTGCGTATGGACCTTGTGCGAATGGGATTACTGCGAATGGGCACCTATGCGACTAACCTCATGCGAATGGACTCATGCGACTAAGCATCTATGCGACTGAACCCTCAGTCGTACAACCATCATGCGACTGGACTCCCAGTCGTGCGACTGAAGTCTTAGTCGTGCGATTGAACCCTCAATCGTGCGGATGAATCCCAATCGTGCGAATGACCCTCAATCGCCCTCATTCGGCCGTATGGCCTTCATTCGGTCGCCTAGCCCTAGCTGATGCAGAATGGAGTTCATCCCGAACCCAATCTGCCATTTTCGGCCTCCAAGCTCATCCTAACCCATTCTAAGCCTAAATCAACCCTCCAGGACCTTAGGAATGCATACCATAACACCATACAAGCACACACAAGCCCGGAAACATACACAAAACACATCATACACATCACACCCAAATGGGTCAAACACACACACTTGTAAAAACGGGTTTTGAACATCTTCCAGCCCCAAAATCAGTTGAAAACAAGTAAAAGTGGGGTCCTAGAACTCACACAATCGAGCACAAAGACAAGAGCTTCGATTTGGCTTGCCACTCGACGGATTTGGACACTCGAATCACCCGAAACACCACTTTTTCTCCTTTTTCTCCTCTTTTCTCTCTTCTCCTCTTTGTGAGCTGAAATTTTGGAGTGTGTGGGGAGAGTGGGCTGCCCTCTCCCTACACATACCACCACATTACCCAACTTTTCTTCGTTGGCGAGTTTGGTCCCTTGACTTTGGACTTTATTTCTTTTCTTTCTTCGTCGGCTTCAAAATGATAAATTTCCGGGTGTTACAAGTCCACCCCCCTTAAATAGGTTTCGTCCCCGAAACCTGTTATTTCTCGAACAAACGTGGATAATGCTGTCTCATTTCTTCCTCAGTCTCCCACGTTGACTCGGATCCCTTCCTGTGCTTCCACTGTACACGCACAAGAGGAACCACTTTATTCCTTAGCCTTTTCTCCTTTCGGTCGATGATTGCCACTGGTTGCTCCACGTAGTTGAGCCGTTCATCTACTTCGATATCTTCCAATGGGACAATCATATCTTCATCTGCTAAGCACTTCCTTAGATGAGATACATGGAATGTCGGGTGAATTCCACTTAACTCATCTGGCAACTCCAGTCTATAGGCCACCTCTCCTACTCGAGCAATGATTCGGAAAGGGCCTATATACCTTGGGCTCAACTTGCCCCGCTTTCGGAAGCGAATGATACCCTTCCAAGGTGAGACCTTCAACATAACCCGGTCACCCACCTGGAACTCAATCGGCCTGCGCCTTTTATCAGCATACGACTTCTGTCTGTCTTTGGCTGCCTTCATGAAGGCTTTAATCTTCTCAAGCTTCTCAGTCGTAGCCTCGATTACCTCGACGCTCCCCAATTCCTTCTGACCAATATCACCCCAACAAACGGGCGTTCTGCATCTCCTACCGTATAGCATCTCATATGGGGGCATACCAATGCTGGCGTGATAGCTGTTGTTGTATGAGAATTCGGCTAACGGTAGGTGGTCGTCCCAACTTCCACCAAAATCAATCACACATGCCCGAAGCATGTCTTCCAGTGTCTGAATGGTCCTTTCTGATTGACCATCAGTCTGGGGATGATAAGCCGTGCTGATATGTAACCTCGTCCCCATAGCATCGTGGAACTTCTTCCAGAATTTAGATGTAAACCGAGTGTCGCGATCCGACACGATAGACACCGGCACACCATGACGAGTCACAATCTCCTTGATGAACAGATCAGCCAACCTCTCAGATGAATACGTCTCGCGGATCGGTAGGAAGTGAGCACTCTTCGTCAAACGATCAACTATCACCCATATGGCATCGTACCCTTTCGGGGTACGCGGCAGTTTTGTAATGAAATCCATGGTGATGTGCTCCCACTTCCATTCCGGTATATCCAAAGGTTGTATCTTCCCATACGGCTTTTGATGCTCGGCCTTCACCTGTAAGCAAGTAAGGCACTTACTCACATACTCCACCACATCGCGCTTCATACCCGGCCACCAATAATCTTTCTTCATATCGTGGTACATTTTCGTGGCACCAGGATGAATGGAGTACCGAGTCTTGTGAGCTTCATCCATTATCTTCATCCGTAGATCCCCAAAACGAGGAATCCACACACGATCGAATCGGGTTCTAACACCGAGCGTGTTTTCACCCAATTCTCCAACCAGACCTCTCATTCTTTCAGAGTTAAGATGATCTTCCTTCAATGCCTCATCTTGAAACTCTTTAACCTGCTTCATCACATCGGAGGTCATGATCAGCTGACATGCTTTCACCCGAATCGGCTCGGGCCTCTCTTTCCGGCTAAGGGCATCAGCCACCACGTTGGCCTTGCCCGGATGGTAGTGGATCTCACAATCATAATCCTTTATAAGTTCCAACCACCGCCTCTGCCTCATGTTCAAATCCTTCTGCTCAAAGAAGTACTTCAGACTCTTGTGGTCAGTGAATATGGTGCACTTCGTCCCGTACAGATAGTGCCTCCAAATCTTTAATGCAAAGACCACAGCTGCTAGCTCCAAGTCATGAGTAGGATAATTGACCTCATGAACCTTCAACTGTCAGGATGCGTAGGCTATAACCTTTCCTCTCTGCATTAACACACACCCCAACCCCAAGTAAGAAGCATCGGAGTAAACCACCATATCTTCGCTTCCATCGGGTAACGACAGAACAGGAGCTTGAGTCAATCTCGCCTTCAATTCTTCAAACGCCTTCTCTTGAGCCTGACCCCATACAAACCTTACATCTTTTCGGGTCAACTTGGTTAGTGGAGAAGCAATCTTGGAGAAGTCTTGGATAAATCTTCTGTAGTAGCCCGCCAAACCCAAGAAACTGCGAATCTCGGATGGCGTTTTTGGTGACTTCCATTGCATAACCGCCTCCACTTTCGCCGGGTCCACCATAATCCCATCGGGATTCACCACGTGACCCAAGAACTGAACTTCGCGCAACCAGAACGCGCACTTGGAGAATTTCGCATACAACTTCTCCCTTCTCAACGTCTCTAGAACCTCTCGAATGTGTCCGGCATGCTCTGCTTCGCTCCTCGAGTAAATCAGGATATCATCAATAAACACAATCACTGATTTATCCAACATAGGCCGACACACACAGTTCATCAAATCTATAAAAGCAGCTGGCGCGTTGGTCAAGCCAAAAGACATGACAAGGAACTCGTAGTGACCATAGCGCGTACGGAAAGCTGTTTTAGGAATATCTTGCTCCTTCACCTTCAACTGATGGTAACCAGATCGAAGATCTATTCTCGAAAACCAACTGGCACCCTGAAGCTGATCGAACAAATCATCAATCCTCGGTAAGGGGTATCGGTTCTTCACTGTCAACTTGTTTAGCTCGCGGTAGTCGATGCACATCCTCATACTACCGTCCTTCTTCTTTACAAACAGGACCGGAGCACCCCAAGGAGAGATACTCGGTCTAATGAACCCCTTATCAAGCAACTCTTGTAACTGCTCCATCAACTCTTTCATCTCGGTCGGAGCCAACCGATACGGTGCCTTGGCGACAGGTTGGGCACCCGGTATCAGATCAATCTGAAACTCGATCTCTCTGTCAGGTGGCACTCCTGATAAGTCTTCCGGAAACACGTCTGGAAAGTCACACACAACTGGTACATCGGCTAGTTGTGGTGTTGGCGTATCCACATCCTTTACATAGGCCAAGTAGGCACTACATCCACGCCTCATACACTTTCCCGCCATCGCCATCGAGATCACCTTCGGAATCGTAGTAACCCGATCACCATATACCGTCACTGAACTACCGTCAGGCGCCAACAACCGAATCATCTTCTTGCGACACACAATGTTCGCCTCGAAGTCCGCTAACCAATCCATCCCAAGAACCAAATCAAAACCACCTAAGGCCATCACATACGGTCTAACCGGAAACTTATGACCCTCGAGCTCCACATCACAGTTCTCTATCATCTCAGAAATCCTGGTAGACTTACCTATGGCAGTTTCTACATCAAAGGGCGCATCAACACGTCTACTACTAACAGGAGCTTAGCACAGAAAGCAGCAGAAATAAAACTCCTACTAGCACCAGAATCAAATAACACAGAAGCTAAAGTTTGGTTCACCAGAAACGTACCGGACACAACGTCAGGGTCCGTCCTAGCCTCCTCCTGTGTCATGGTGAATGCCCTGGCGCTCGCCCTCGGTCCATCACCTCCCGTCCTCTTCGCCCCTGAACTCTCAACCCTCGGCTTCTTACAATCCCTGCTCATGTGACCAGTTTCCCCACAGTTAAAACATTTGCCCGATAGGCAATCCTTCGCCATATGCCCCGTCTTCCCACACTTGAAGCACACATTCAAACCCAGCCTGCATTCTCCCGCATGCTCCTTTCCACACTTACCACATCTCCTCGACCCTGCTCCCGGTGTGGCCACGCGGCGGTCATCCACCCGTGCCTTTTTGTTACCCGTCGAGGCCTCACCCCGACCAAACCTCTTCCCGTTCCAGCTGCGATCACCACCACCCTTCCTATTCGCTTCAACCACCACCGCTCCCCTCTCATCATAAAGTCTTCCGGCCAAATCGACCGCCGACCTAAACGTACTTGGCCGGGCGGCGATCATATGCCGGCGGACATCCACCGGTAAACCCTGAATGTACCTCTTGATCTTCCGAGAAAGAGGCGTCACCTGATCCGGCACCAACCGTGCCATCTCGTTGAACTTGGTAGTATATTGCTGGTGTGTCATGGATCCCGCCTCCAGCTGCAGGAACTCCCTCTCAATCTTATCCATTTCCCTGTGAGGACAGAACTCCTCGATTACCATCTTCTTCAGTTCGGGCCACCTCATTCTCCCGATTGCCCGATTACCCTCCGATTGGACAATGTTGTCCCACCAGCATAGTGCCGAGTCCACGAAGGAGTGGATGGCAAACTTGACTTTCTGGTCTTCTCGGCACTCGCTGATGTCGAGAACAGCCTCCATTTCTCTCACCCATCGGTGAGCAGCGGCAGCATTACCATTACCGTCGAAAGTAGGGGGCTTGCATCTCATAAACACCCCGTAGTTGCAGCCTCGTGCCACCTCCCGCACAGGCTCCTCTTCCTCTTCCTCCTCATTATCGGAGAAAATAGTTTCAGGCTCCGGTTGCTCCCCCGAAGCCCGGTTTCTCTCCTTCCTTTCCCCTTCCTTCACAGCCTTGATGACTTCGGTCACCACAGACGGTAAGATTGTCTGCATGACCTGATGTACTTCCTCGACAACAGCCTCTTTTACCGAGGCCCTCAAGTTCGCACTCTCATCCCCAGCTTCTGGATGAGGAGTCTCAGGTTCTGCAGGAACCTCCTTCTCAGCTCTAGGCCTTCCTCTTTTGGGGCATGGTTCAGCAACAGGGCCATCACGGCCTCCACCCCTAGAAGCTCTAGAAGATCTACCACCAGCCATTCTCTATCACACTGAAAGATTCAAACACCAACACGGTCATTCAAGGAAACAACTCAGTTTATGTCAAGTATAGTAAGTCCCTAATTACAGTGGCCAGTTGTGATTAGCCACTTACTTTACTCTTCATACCCCAAGTATTACCTGTCCTGACTACATCAGTATTTAAATCTACATACAACACATAACCACATACCATGCGCACATAAACCGGTTAACTTAAGAAAATACCTGATGGCACGCAGCTACTCAGTTTGGCATCCCATTCCCCTTTCCGTCCCATTCTCAGTTTAAGATTAGGTTTTTGAAAATATTTACCCAATTCACTTAAACTTTGGCTCTGATACCAACTTGTAAGGCCCCGTTCTCGGGACGCTTACAGTTGGTCATTCATTGCACATAAAACGCATAATTACATTACATTAAGAAATCATTGCAGCGGAAACATTCA
This sequence comes from Flaveria ramosissima, assembly GCA_025215565.1. Classification (NCBI taxonomy): domain Eukaryota; kingdom Viridiplantae; phylum Streptophyta; class Magnoliopsida; order Asterales; family Asteraceae; genus Flaveria; species Flaveria ramosissima. The sequence goes on along the minus strand of CM046046.1, from coordinate 11,467,729 downwards.
AAAATGACATCACGTTTCATTATAATTACTTTTGCCAAATAATACATCATTATCCGGTTACAAAATTCATGTTTGCATTACATCACAAAAGCTATATAATTGGATGCCATCCCAAAAGAGCCGAGTAGCCTCGCCGTGCCATCCTCAGCAATCATTTACCTGCCAACTGGAAAATGTAATAAAAGTCAGCGTTGCTGAGTGAGTTCTAGTTTTTATATAAAACATACTTTACTTTCATATGAAACCATTCGTTACTTTAACGTGATCACACATCATACGTACGCATAGATAATATCATTATTATCTTCTTCATTCATTCATTCGTTCTTTCGTTCCTTTTAACTTACTTGCGCATCGGACATCATCCATACCAATACCATATGCTACACCCCAATTAGTCTCAGCTACCGGGCCGAAGTCAATAAATGAACAGCTAAACGTATGCCACGGTACTAGGGGTAACCGATCAGTCTTAGCTACTGGGCCGAAGTCAATAAATGAACAGCTAAACGTATGCCGCAGTACTAATGATAACCGATCAGTCATAGCCACTGGGCCGAAGTCAATAAATGAACAGCTAAACGTATGCCACAGTACTAAGGGTAAGCGGTAGAGGTTCCACATTAATGGTCAATCACAAAGAAGGACCCGGTATCCGATGCATGCAAGACGTGTCATCTCTTTCCACTTTACATTACATAATACTTCATTTCATTCGTCATACTAAGTAAAGCCATAGGAAAGATAACCATACATCATAATAAGGAACATATCATACGCATTCATCATCATCATACAGGGAAACATCATACATTCATAATATGCATAAACATGCAACATCGTCATCATCATGCCCTACATGCACTCTAAGGCCATAACCATCCTCTTACATGCTCTTACGGGTTACCTTACGTCCAAACTTACATCTGCACCTTTCCCCCGAAGGCCAGAAGTCAAACTACACATTCATTCGAGTGCAACAGCCCTATTCGGGCGTATGGACACCCTTCAGTCGCATGGCCTCCATGCGACTGAACATCATGCGACTGGACTCATGCGGATGGTCATCTATGCGAATGAACATCAAATCGTGCGTATGGACCTTGTGCGAATGGGATTACTGCGAATGGGCACCTATGCGACTAACCTCATGCGAATGGACTCATGCGACTAAGCATCTATGCGACTGAACCCTCAGTCGTACAACCCTCATGCGACTGGACTCCCAGTCGTGCGACTGAAGTCTTAGTCGTGCGATTGAACCCTCAATCGTGCGGATGAATCCCAATCGTGCGAATGACCCTCAATCGCCCTCATTCGGCCGTATGGCCTTCATTCGGTCGCCTAGCCCTAGCTGATGCAGAATGGAGTTCATCCCGAACCCAATCTGCCATTTTCGGCCTCCAAGCTCATCCTAACCCATTCTAAGCCTAAATCAACCCTCCAGGACCTTAGGAATGCATACCATAACACCATACAAGCACACACAAGCCCGGAAACATACACAAAACGCATCATACACATCACACCCAAATGGGTCAAACACACACACTTGTAAAAACGGGTTTTGAACATCTTCCAGCCCCAAAATCAGTTGAAAACAAGTAAAAGTGGGGTCCTAGAACTCACACAATCGAGCACAAAGACAAGAGCTTCGATTTAGCTTACCACTCGACGGATTTGGACACTCGAATCACCCGAAACACCACTTTTTCTCCTTTTTCTCCTCTTTTCTCTCTTCTCCTCTTTGTGAGCTGAAATTTTGGAGTGTGTGGGGAGAGTGGGCTGCCCTCTCCCTACACATACCACCACATTACCCAACTTTTCTTCGTTGGCGAGTTTGGTCCCTTGACTTTGGACTTTATTTCTTTTCTTTCTTCGCCGGCTTCAAAATGATAAATTTCCGGGTGTTACAGAAACTGTGTTTCTCAGCCGGGCGAAACTATGAGTGAAACTGCACTTTCGCTGACAGTGAAACTATCAGCGAAACTCTCATCTATATATATAGAATTTGTTTCTTTCATTGTCGGTAACCTTGCAAAACCCTAATTCTTCTGATTCTTCTTGCAAGTGCATTTTATAAGCTGGAATTACATTGAAATATTATTGAGCTTTGTTCTATTAATTGTATTGGCTTTGATTTGTTTACTTTTGAATACTTTTAGTCTATTCTTCATCATCAAATGTTTCTATTGTATGTTTGTTAGTAATATTGAACGATTCATTCAAGCAATTGTATTATGATTCGATCTATTTGGACCAACAAAATGGTATCAGAGCAAGAAATGGGTATTCAAGAACAAACCTGATGATCGTGGTGTTGTAGTGAGGAACAAATCCTATTTGGTGGTTTAAGGATTTGCCCAAGAAGAAGGGATTGACTACGTGGAAGTCTTTGCTCCCGTAGGCCGTCTTGAAGCAATCAAGATTTTTCTGGCTCATGTAGCACACAAGCAATTCAAAGTGTATCTAATGGATGTCAAATGTTCCTTTCTCTATTGAGACATTGATGAAGAGATATATGTGTGTCAACCATCAGGGTTTGAGGATCCAGACTTTCCTGACAAAGTATACAAGCTTGATAAATCTCTCTATGGTCTACATCAAGCTCCTCGCATCTGGTACGAGACACTAACATAGTATCGTCTTAGCAATGGTTTCTCTCGTGGCACCATCGATATGACTTTATTCAAGAAAGAGGTGGATGGTGAGATGCTAATTGTGCAAGTCTATGTTGACGGCATTATTTTTGGCTCCACCAATCCAAAAATGTGCCGGGAGTTTAAGGAGGTTATGCACAGTCGCTTTGAAATGAGCATGATGGGGGGAGATGTGCTTATTCCTTGGATTGCAAGTAGAACAATCCACCAATCCAAAGTTATGCCGGGAGATGTGTCGGGAGCTTATTCCTTGGATTGCAAGTCGACATTATTTTTGGCTCCACCAATCCAAAGTTGTGCCAGGAGTTTGAGGAGGTTATGCGCAGTCGCTTTGAAATGAGCATGATGAGGGAGACGTGCTTATTCCTTGGATTGCAAGTTGAACAAAAGCCAGAAGGAATTCTTATTTATCAGGAGAAGTATGTCAAAGAGATTCTGAAGAAATTCAAGATGGATGACGCTTCTTCTGAATTTACTCCATTCACAACTCAAACATGCCTCACTCCAGACGAGAATGGGAAATCAGTTGATCCTCATCTGTACATATCAATGATCGGTTCTCTAATGTATCTCACAACAGTCATCCTGACATAACCTTTGTTGTGGGGTATTGTGCTCGATACCAATCTGACCCTAAGGAGTATCACGAGAAGACAATCAAACGGATTTTTCACTATCTTAAAGGCTCTTCTCGTTTGGGTATTTGGTATCCTTATGGTGGGAATTTTGATTTACATGCTTATTCTGTTGGCGCCTTGAAGATTAGCAGTAGTTTTTAGTTTTTGTTTTTGTCATAGAATAGGGACTTATTGTGTAAATATATGTTCCTTAGTTTCTTGTATTAGTATAAATAGGATTATATGTATTTTGCAGGGTAGATTTTGAATAGAACTCTATCATTTGTTAAAAATAATGTGCATAAAGCACTTTTTGGCTTTCGGTGTTTCAGTTCTTCCTCTGCACCCTTTCTTAGAGAGAGAAATGCGGTTTGTGGTCTTGGCCCTGTGGTTGTCGCCTTCGTCGGCTAATGCCGGCTTGTCACCCCAGCTTCCCATTCATCGTTCGCGGTGCCAGTCGTTGTGGTGCGGGCTGCTTAGTCGCCGTTTATCGTCGTTAAATTGTTATTTGTGGCGATAGAGGTGGTGTCGCCGCTTACTTCCCCTGTAACATTCTTTTTGGTAAGTTTAAAGTCGAGAGTTTTCAGATCTGGTCAATTCAATCGTGGTTTATATAATTGCAATGGTTGTGGTGCCTATTGCCGCTCTGCCTCTCGCTCTGGTTGAAGTCGGGCCGACGATTGGTTTCTAACTATCCTGGGCTTCGTCGGTGGGGGAACGATGTCGGCGTTACCTCCTGATTCCGGCGAAGCTATTCGGGTATGCATGTTTAATCGACTCGGTAATGATGTGCGAAAGCTCATTTGAGAGTTGGGGTTTCACTTAACCCCGATAGTCTGTTGGTGTCACACCCCGACCGACGGCGGAATCATCGGGGCGGACGAATGGGAGACGATTGCTCATAGCACATGGAATTAATTAAGTTGAAATAATATTAAATATCATTAATAATTGAACATTACAAGACGAATAAGTTCATACAATACAAAAGCTTCAAACAAAGAAATAACATATTTAGTTAAACTAGGTCCAAGTCCTATATGAGTACGAAGAGAATCCTCAAGCATCAAACCTAAAACATGTTAAAAAAATAAAAGGTCAACTATAAAGTTGGTGAGTTCCCATGGTTTGAACACACGCATATATGTATATATATATATATATAAAAGGGTTACAAGTAGCAATTCATGTCCATGGTTACAAGTTAGTAAGCTTATTGAACACATACAGTTACAACCAAACCTCGACTTGATTACAAGTATATAAAATTGGCTAAGTGTATTTGGTTCCCATGATGAACAAGCATACGTCATTAGGAGTCTGCAATACATCGACTTTAGCACCAAATAGGCTTGTCAGGCCCAAAGATCTAAGACGTCGCCAGGCTAGCAATAGTTAATGATTGTAAACAAAATATGTATCTCATATAAGACTTACAATAACACAAATAACCATGACAAAAAGGTAAAGATGAATTGCATGTGCGTTTACAAGTATCAAAAGCTTACGAGTATAAGATTATAAGATAAACATGTTTCACCTCAAAAGGTGTGAAATAAAGTAAAAAGGGGGCATGGAAAACTCACATGGAAAACTCACAAGTATAGTGATGGTTGTAGAGTACATAAGAAAGCTTGGATGTCAAGAGTCAAATATGATATCCTAAATGATAAAAAAACATAACCTGAGGTTGGAATTCATTACAAGAAGTTAGGACGTTTAGAGAATGCTAAAAAACGAAAGGTAGATTGAAAAAGGATTATTGCATCAATTTTAGATTCTGGACAGAATGTTTGGTATGTGTTTGAACAGGTTTTAAAAATAGCAAACGGTTTCATAAAATTGTAAAAATTTATACTTGACTAGTTCAAAGCCTCCCCAACAACTTTCATTCAGAAACAATTTTATGAAAAGATCTTTAAATAGGTCAAACAAGCAGCACAAGACAGAAGGTGCTGAAATGCGCACTTATCTTGTGAAGGCTATTGTTGAGTCGTCCGATTGAGTTTGAAGACGTATAAACTGTCGTTGAAAAGGTAATTTAATGAAATTAATATTGGAGTCTGAGTTTACTCAAATTTCGTTTGTTATGATCAAGTTATGGTCGGTTGAAGTAAGATTATATTCTGCCAGAATTGTAGTAAGGCACTTATGTGCACTTTTAAAATCGTTAAAGCATGAAACGGGTTAGATCAATTTATTATGTCAACATATGGTATATTAGTCTTCATTTGAGTTATAAAAATATTCTAAGTCTTTGGCATAGCCATCATTTAGAAAAATAATCTTGTGGAATAACTGAATGCGGCGGCATAGCCGTCCATATGCAAACGGGATTCTTTGTTTATGTTAGTGTGTTGTTAGCTTAATTTAGGAATGTTAGTGATTGTTATAAGGTTAGTGAACATTAGAAGGTTACTGATTAAATGATAATGATTAAAATTAAAATAGATTAGTAGAAGAAAGAATAAAAGTAAGAACATAAAGTAATGAGAACAATTGGATGTTAGGATGATTGAAATGTATAATATAAAAACAATAAAAGATTACCTTAGTATTAAGAATTCTTGAAATTTCTTGTAAAATAAAATTCTTCAAATTGATCATAACCAATGGATAAAAGAAATATATGAGAGTAAGATTTTTAGAGAATGAGCAAATGAAAAGTGAGTCCTAAGCCTTGCTTTTATACTTGAGGTTAGGAGGAGGTTATTAATGATGTTAATAGTGATTTATAAGCTTTTTAAAAGGGGGTTATGATTGAAATTTGAAATAAATATAAAATTAAATAATTTAAATAAATAAAAGAATAATTATAATTTAAAATTTAAATTCTTGAAGACTTTAATTTTAACAACTTTTTTTTATAAAATATTTATAGACTTTATAAAACCAATTTGAATAATCAATCAAATTATTTATTTGTTAGTCTTTATAACTTTTATAAAACTTGTAAATTTTAGAATTTGATTATTTATTTTCAGTATTTAAAATTCATAATTACTAATAAAACTTTATAAGTTTATTAAAATTCATTTTATAACTTTATAAGTTTTAATAAGTCTTTTTCATTTAGTTATTTGTTGTAACATGATTAATAAACTTTATAATTTTATGAAAAACAATTATTTATCAATCAATAAGTTGATTACATATTTATTGTATTTGATCCATTTATTAAGTAAATTAATAATGGAAGCTCAAAATGAGTTCGGGTTTGGGTTGTAACTTGGAAAATGGCGGATGTTACAGTTGGATCTGTGGGTTTTTCATGATTGCTTGTTGTTTCTCTGTTGCTTGGGGTTTTGTTTTGGGTATTTCTAATCTAAACCCTCAATCCTGGTGCTTCTGTTTTGTTGCATACCTCTGGGTTCTGGTTATTGGACGGTGATGATAGGCAAGGCGACCTTGAACCCTAGTATTTTATTTTTGGTCTGTGACGGTGGTGCATGTTTCGGTGCTCATAAGTCGGTGATGATGACGACCCGTCATCTGAGACTTATGTCTCTGTGTTAGTTTTTGTTAATTGTTTGAAGTCGTTAGAGTCTTACATTGATTTGTTTTTGGTTTATTGATGATGGTGACTATGGTACATCGACGATTGTTGCCCTAAGACGTCACTGAATCGATTATGATTGCGGGACCCATTAGTTGTAAGCATGGCTGATGACTATAGCAAAGGTGGTTGCTTGGTGTGGCATAATCAGGGAGGGCATGTGTGCTGTTCTGCATTTGCAACCTGTTCCCAGATCTGATCCTAATTGTTCTTTTTTAAATAATATGTTTGTCTTTTGGTTGCTTTGTTAACATATTCATTATTATGTGTTACTACCAAACGTGTGACTTTTTAAAACTAATCGTTTTATATGACCTTAATTTGGTTTGGTTTGTGTTTTGAGGTAAATTATGTTTGTTTAACCGTCATGCAGCGTTGAACATTGTATTTTAAAACAAATAGTAGCTTCTTAAAAAAAGGATGTGGTGATTATCAGACAATATGCGTTTATCTAAGCCTCGATTTAACTGATCTGTTATGCGCGCAACGCGCGCATGGAGAAACAACACTATTTAATTTAAATATTTACATAATATATAATTTAAAATAGGACTCATCAATTCATCTCCTTTAACCTACTCTCCCCCTTTTTTCTACAAAACCAGCATCCATTCCCATTGACAACCACAACCACCACAACTGATATAACCTATAAGTCATATGTGTTAAGTTTAGTTTGACTATTGGAAGTACAAAATCATATTTTTAACCTAGTTGCGCTCTCATTTTTGTATGAAATTACTTTATGTTTCTTATCGGTAGTTCTTTGTGTGAAAATATTTCATAATAGCCCGGCGATTTTGTCCATACCCGATTAACCAGTTCAACCCCATCTCACTTGTACCTGATTGAACTTGACCTGAAGTAACCCGTTACCCTTGTTGGGTTTGATGGTATCATGGTTAGATTCATTTTATCAAAACATTTTGACAATTATTAATTAGATTAATAATATTTAACACATCGAAATGATAATTGTATACAAAAAAAAATCCAACCGGATCTGAAGTAACTAAATGGATAAACCCGAAAATATATGTAAACACGCATATTTGACCTTTAGCTCCGATACCAATTGTTGGAGTAACTAAATGGATAAACCCGAAAATATATGTAAACATGCATATTTGAAGTAACATTTCGACTTTTTCTTTCTATTGAACTCGACTTATAAACCGAATACAAAACCCTATTTTTATAGTGGACATAAACTAATTATAATCCAACTCAAACACTATATAAATAATCAACAAGATAAACTAATAATTATCTATTCCAAGTAACTAGATAATACCTAATTAATGAAATCAAACTTTTGGTTTTCTTGTTGACCTCGTTTACTTTGTTCAAATTAAATCTTCAATTTTAAACATATTAAGATATCAAGATTATATCCTTCCATTAACACATAAAAAAAATAGTATCTAATAATAGTAAATCAGTCAAGGTAAAGTAACCAGTTGTTTGAGTCATTACCAAGTGTTTCAACGGAAGTTATTAAAATATAGTCACTCAACTACACTCATTACTCAAGAGGATACTAAACTAAATATGATCATAGTTAAGCTAGTATAATCTGATCTATAGCCTCACAATTCTATGGAATCAGCGTACCATTAATCTCGCTTGTGATTATTATTCATGTGTGATTCACTTATACCATTATACTTGACACAGATTATTGTTCTGGATGATACACACATGAACACAACATATCTTTGGCTTACATTTTATTGTTTTCACCATACAAATAATCTTATCACACGCTGATGTCTGAATCACTATCAGCTCAATTTGTTATATAGGCTTAGTGTTAGGCAGACGCCAATACCTGCTCCCCAAATTCTGGATTGATCAAACATTATTACATTTAATTTTTGCACCACCTGCAGTCTATCAGGTAATCTTTTTGTTGGTATTTTCAACCTGTAAATTTCATATGCAATAACCAATGTGACTTTGAAATAAATGATGCTCAAAAAGAACTTTATGTTATTGCTTAATAATTTTACAAGCAAATATGCATCAGATTTCATCTAAACGTACACTCTTGGAATACATCCATCACTTTCCGGGGACAAAGTTAGTGGCATAGGACCAAGCGTTGTTGGCAACCGGGTCGGCAAGGTGATCAGCCAAGTTCTCCAAAGGTCCCTTTCCTGTCACAATGGCTTGAACAAAGAACCCAAACATTGAGAACATGGCAAGCCTGCCGTTCTTTATCTCCTTCACCTTCAGCTCCGCGAAAGCCTCTGGGTCATCAGCAAGACCCAACGGGTCGAAGCTACCACCAGGGTAAAGTGGGTCGACCACCTCACCAAGTGGCCCACCGGCAATTCTGTAGCCCTCAACAGCACCCATCAAGATCACTTGGGTAGCCCAAATAGCCAAGATGCTCTGTGCATGAATCAAACTTGGATTGCCCAAGTAGTCAAGCCCACCCTCGCTGAAGATTTGGGCTCCAGCCTTGAACCAGACCGCCTCACCGAACTTGACACCATTTCTGGCTAGAAGCTCAGGGAAAACACATCCTAGAGCACCAAGCATGGCCCACCTGCAGTGGATCACCTCAAGTTCACGGTTTTTGGCAAAGGTTTCAGGGTCTGCGGAAAGCCCAGCAGTGTCCCAACCATAGTCACCTGGGAATTCACCAGTAAGGTAGCTTGGGGCCTCACCGGAGAATGGACCCAAGTACTTGACACGGTCTGGGCCATACCACGGGCTTCCAGATGCAACCTGCTTGGCTGCAGTCTTCCTCATGGAAACACGACCATTTCCTGTAAGCTCAGAACCCGATGGAGCGACTTTCACAGCTTGGCCGGCAAAGGCAGATGAGAGAGCCATTGTTGAGGCTGCCATTGGTGAGTTTGAATTGCAAAGAATGTTTTGGTAGTGGGAGTTATGAAAATGGGTGAGTTCAGGGACCAACTTTATAGTGATAGATTTTTGTTTGATGTGTTATCTTGTTTAATCTTTACCTCTTCTCTTATTGGCTACAAAGATTCTAATATTGTTTGTGGCTTTCGATCTCCTGGCTTCTGTATTTTGCTCCACAAAACATTGATATTTGACAACTGGCAAAGGGTGTCATTTTGTTCTTCTCACAACACTTGTATACCATCACATGGGTACCGGATAAATATGTGATTTCCTTCACATTTCATTTGTTTCTTCCTATTTATCCAAATTTCTTCTTTAGTTATTCATCCAAAAAAAATACAAAAACACCTAACAGTCCAATTAAATTACTAACCATTTTTTTTGTTTTTTGTTTACTCTGTGTCTATTAAGGGTACGCATTCACAAACAGCCCAAATCAAAACAACTAAGCCGCTTCACACATTTGAGATTTATACGATTCGGTTTACAGGGTTAGGATGGAATGGTCTTGGGTGGTGGTTGGAACTTGGAACCCATCACTCCACCGGTCATTTACGTTTAATATTTATTAAGTTTTCGTTTTAAGATATATATATATATAGTCATGCAATTGTATACCATCTTCATGGTTTTAGAAATTCAAAACAAACTACTTAGTTTTAGATACAAAAAATAAAATATGGTGAAACCGCCTAAACCGTTAAACCAAACCATTTTGGCCATCGGCTCAACCAATTGTTTCTGTTTGGTATGCAGTTTAAAATCTTCCTTCATGATCACAAATATCTATGTATCAGTTTCTTGGCTTTCTTTTTCATTGGGTATTGTTATATTAAACTAATTCTTCGCAGGCCAATGCTTTATATATACTCAAAATCTCAATTATAGACCTGAATGTCTATTTTGGGTTTCTGATCATGTGCAAGTCGTAAAGTATGTCAAACATTCAAGAGAGCACCTTATAGTAATCCAAAATATGAGAACCTTTCCGTTGCCTTTGTTAATGTTAAATCTTCCAATTAGCACCTTAGACTCACATGTTTCTTAATATAATCAACACCTCCCAGTTCTAATAAATAAACTAATTAAAAATATAAATCACGTAACTAAACTTTAATTTGCTTCAATTTTTTCTTGTGTCTTCTCATTAATTTGAAGCTTGATCTTTAAATAACAACGATGCATGCATGCTAAGGGTTTGGAAACGTGGTTTACTGGAGGTTTGAAAGTAGTCCATGGGCCTACACTATAAACGTGAAAACATGGATGATATAGTGATAAAGATTAAAATTTGAAAACTAAAAACATGCATCAACTGAACGTGGCTTGCAGGCTTCACCGGGTGTTTACGGGGTCAAGGCGGATAGTCCGTATCATCTAATCTTGACCATCCTTCTAAATTAAACTTCTCTCCATTCTTGTCATCTTTCAATTGTACAAAAGGAAGACACCTGAAGCTCTCGATCTACGACTCATGTCACCCTCATGAGTGACTAGCTATAAGTATCATGACTCGATCATCCTATCACGTCTAACTTGTCCTGGCCTTTTTGGGCGATGCTCACGCGCTCCATAACGTACTCTTCCTAGATTATAAGGTTATTATCACCTGAAGTAAAATTTTCCTTTGGCTGAACGATTGTATCGCAATACCTTAAGCTACTTATATATATATAAAGATAAAAAAAGAAAAAAAACAAACACACAAACCAGACTGCGCGGACATATAGGCCAAAAAATTAAACCATATACCACTGCTTATGAAATCACAAACAGACATCAATCAGATTCAATCTACACGTACACTCTCACAGCCATTAGTGACTTCACTTTCCGGGGACAAAGTTTGTAGCATAGGACCAAGCGTTGTTGGCAACAGGGTCAGCAAGGTGGTCAGCCAGGTTCTCCAATGGTCCCTTTCCGGTCACAATGGCCTGAACAAAGAATCCAAACATGGAGAACATGGCTAGCCGGCCGTTCTTTATCTCCTTCACCTTAAGCTCCGCGAAAGCCTCTGGATCATCAGCTAGACCCAATGGGTCAAAGCTACCACCAGGGTAAAGCGGGTCGACAACTTCACCAAGGGGTCCACCAGCAATTCTGTAACCCTCAACAGCACCCATTAAGATGACTTGTGTAGCCCAAATGGCTAAGATGCTCTGGGCATGAATCAAACTTGGGTTGCCCAAGTAGTCAAGTCCACCTTCACTGAAGATTTGGGCTCCAGCTTTAAACCAGACCGCCTCGCCAAACTTGACACCATTTCTAGCTAAAAGCTCAGGGAAAACACATCCAAGAGCACCAAGCATGGCCCACCTGCAGTGGATCACCTCTAGCTCACGGTTCTTTGCAAATGTTTCAGGGTCTGCAGAAAGCCCAGCGGTGTCCCAACCGTAGTCACCAGGGAATTCACCAGTAAGGTAGCTTGGAGCCTCACCGGAGAATGGACCCAAGTACTTGACACGGTCTGGGCCGTACCACGGGCTTCCAGATGCAACCTGCTTGGCTGCAGTCTTCCTCATAGAAACACGACCATTCCCTGTTAGCTCAGAACCCGATGGAGCGACTTTCACAGCTTGGCCAGCAAAGGCAGATGAGAGAGCCATGGTTGAGGCAGCCATTGTATGTTGATTCTGGATGGATAACCGGATATTGGTTTAGGAGTGATTGTTTTAGTTATGAAAGTGTGTGAGCTTGTGGGCTATCTTTATAAAGTGGATTTGGATTAAACTGCTAAATCTCGTTTGTCTTGTTTAATCTTTACCTCCATTTTGATTGGCTACAGAGATTCTCAGTTTTGTCAATGGCTTTCTCCATGTGGCACTTGTCTGTTCCACAAACGTTTGATATTTCATAACACCCAATAATGTGTCATTTTCTTTGGACCTTAAAGTTTATGCCTCGCTTCATTCATTTTTATGAAAAGTAACTCATACATTAATACATTGATTTAATTTGCTTTTATTGTACATGATAATTAATTTACATCTTAAACGGAACTTGAACCTTAAGTTCAAAGGAAAGTATTACCACTTCTAATATTGTGATTTGCTTTGGAGAATAAGAAGTTATAAATCGTCTACCATCCATTATATTAAAATATATTTTGTACCATTTAAGAACCTACATCATTTTCTTTTCTTAATGTTCCAAAAAACCAAGGATCCTAAACTAACTGGTTATATTTGCAAGCACAATCATTTCAATCAATAGTTAACATTAAACCGAGCATGAGATTGGTTTTGCTAAAGCTTGGCTTGTTTAAATCAAGAATGCTTGAGTTTAGCTTAATTTCAAGCATAGTCTGTTTTAGCTTTATGTCTAAAACTTGAGTACCATTCATAAGTACGTTTTCAATCTAAGCTTATTATATGATGTTCGGTCTCAAATTTTTTAAGCTCGGGTCAATTCAATGTTCTAAGGAGCCAAGCTCTAGTGACTTACAGGCGGTACAACTCATTGACACCTTAGTGGCAATAGGCATAATTCAAGAGCCAAAACAACGAGAATTGTTTATGTTTTTTTCTTGCTTGACTGATTTAACGTGTCCAACTTTTAAACTCTAATAATGAAGGAATGATTAATATTTTATTTGTATAATATTTTTTAAAGAATTTTAATTAATATTAATCGTTTGTTTATGTAATATTTTTATTTAATATATAATTTCTTATAAAAATTTGAAAAGTGAATATCACCGACACCCCTAACTATCAACGACGAAACCCACAAAAATTTCATAAAAAATAAAGTGAATACTCTTTAAACCTTTTTGATCTTTGTCAAATTATAATACACTAATTTACCTAGGTGCTATTTGTTTTTTTACAAGAAAATGTCTGCAGTGTGCGGAACACATCTATAGGAGAAAAGGTGGACCAGATGTTTACAATTTGTAAGAAGAAGATTGTTTGTTTTGTAACATCTGCAGACTGTTAAAAATTTATGTAATTAAAGTAAACCTATTTTTTAAACTTTAAAAAGTACTTCAACATTAAAATTTAAATAAAATTCGTACAACACTGCAATAATATTCATAAAACCATAAAAATACATTTTATTTAAATCCTTTATTTCACATTTTGCATTAACTGCTCAGCAATTTCATCTTGTAACTGAGTCATATATTCCCGATCTGATGCGATACCATGTGCTTTAACCTCATTTTTATCAGCATCAACGTGCACATGACGATTTACAAACGACACATTGGGTTGATCGTATTGTGTAAAAAAGTTATCGTTGAAACCCTGTTTTCTTATAAAATAACGTAGCGTGAAACATGCAATGGTAATGTTCCTTTGTTTAACCAACTGTAATGGTGCCATCCTCTTAAATATAGGGAATCGTGCTTTCAAGACACCAACGAACGCTCAATAACGTTTTGTAGTTTTGCATGTGCATGGTTAAATTTTTCCTTTACTGGTCAATGCACGGCTCCTACGAAAATCTCCAAGCCAATACCTAGCATTATGATATGGAGCCATAAATCCTCGTATGTGTGCATAAGCGGCATCACAAAGATAATATTTATCAGTAAATATATATAAATAATTAGAAAATTAAAGTAATATACAAATATTTTACAAACAATTAAAATACTTGGTGGTGATAACGGGAATAGAGAATTTGTATCTAATAATGCCTCTGATAATATTTTAAAATTATGTGCTACCTCTTCCCAGCCCACCACAGTGAATGCAAAAATCATATTGAAGTTACAAATTGCTAATACGTTTTGATAACAATTCTCTTTTCTCCTTCCTTTATATAAATCTTGTGTGCTAGCGGGGATAACAACATGTATCAAAGTTCCATCAAGTGCACCCACCCCTCCTTTGAAATCTGTCGTAGTCTTTATTATGTCCTAGAATATTTGGATTCAGATTGAAAGAAGTTGGTACTATCATATCTTTGGCAAAAATCATCATTTTATCTAACACTTTATAAACAAATTTATGAATTGTTTGCTTTGAGTGTTGAAATTTACATTTGATAACTACGTATCGTTGATTATGACTAATTACTATAAAAATATAGCCATCTTCTCCTCAACCGAAACATGTATACTATCATTTAACGAACAATTTACTCTAAAATGAGCACATAGTCGGACAAATGATTCACGAGAAATACGTAGCAATTCAACGCATTGTTTGGGATTTCCTTGCAATAATTTTAACGTGTATTTATGCCCCGACATAACCGAGTCATTGTCTCACGTTCGTTTTAAACATCTTCTTCAAAAAAGCAAACATACAAGTACATAAGAATTACAAGTAGTAATTTTTTATTATAATCAATTATGATCCTGTTTTAATACAATACAAACAAACATTAAACATAACAAGCCATTATACATAACAAACCAAAAGTATTCATTGTTCTAAACATAACCAACCAAAAGCATTCAAGGTTCTTGTCACACCCCGACCGACGGCGGAATCATCGGGCGGACGAATGTGAAACGATTGTTCATAGCACATGGAACTAAATAAGTTGTAATAATATTAAATATCATTTTTATTGAAAATTACATGACAATTAAATAATTATAGAACAAACAAGATATAAGCAACAACATAAGACTTTCAATTAACCAAGTCCAAGTCCTATATGAGCACGAAGAGATCTTCAAGTATCAAACCTGAAACATGTTAAAAATAAAGGGTCAACTTTGAAAGTTGGTGAGTTCCCATGGGTTAAACACATGCATATATACATATATATATAAAGGTTTACAAGTAGCAATTCATGTCAATGGTTATGAGTTAGCAAGTTTATAGAACACATATAATTACAACCAAACCTCGACTTCATTACAAGTTTATAAGATTGGCTAAGTGTACTTGGTTCCCATGATGAACAAGCATACGTTATCAGGAGCCGGCAATACATAGGCTTTAGCACCAAATAGGCTTGTCAGGCCCAAAGATCTAAGACGTCGCCAGGCTAGCAATAGTTAATAATTGTAAACAAAATATGTATCTCATATAAGACTTACAATAACACAAATAACCATGACAAAAAGTAAAGATGAATTGCATGTGCATTTACAAGTATCAAGATGTTTACAAGTGTAAGTTTATAAGGTTAACATGTTTCACCCTAAAAGGTGTGAAATAAAGTAAAAAGAGGCATGGAGAACTCACATGGTATAATGATGGTAGTAGTGTACATAAGAAAGCTTGGATGTTCAAGAGTCAAAGGTGATGTCCTAAATGATAAAAAAAACAATAACTTGAGTTTGGAATACATTACAAGAAGTTAGTACGCTTAGGAATGCCAATAAGCGAAAGGTAGATTGATAAACGATTATTGTACCAATTTTAGATTCTGGACAGAATGTTTCGTACGTGTTTGAACAGGTTTTTAAAATAGAAAACGGTTTCATAAAATTATAAACATTTACATTTGACTATTTCAAAGTCTCTCGGACAGCTTTCATTAAGAAACATTTTTATGAAAAGATCCGTAAATAGGTCAAACAAGCAGCACAAGACAGAAGGTGCTGAAATGCGCACTTATCTTGTGAAGGCTATTGTTGAGTCGTGCGATTGAGCTTGAAGACGTATAAACTGTCGTTGAAAGGGTAATTCAATGAATTAACACTGGAGTCTGGGTTTACTCAAATTTAGTTTTTTATGATCAAGTTATGGTCGGTTGAAGTAAGTTTATATTCTGCCAGAATTGTAGTAAGGCACTTATGTGCACTTTTAAAATCGTTAAAGCATGAAACAGGTTAGATCAATTTATTATGTCAATATATGGTACATTAGTCTTCATTTGAGTTATAAAAATATTCTAAGTCTTTGGCATAGCCATCATTTAGAAAAATAATCTTGTGGAATAACCGAATGCGGCGGCATAGCCGTCCATATGCAAACGGGATTCTTTTTTTTATGTTAGTGTGTTGTTAGCTTGATTTAGGAATGTTAGTGATTGTTATAAGATTAGTGATTATTAAAATATTAATGATCAAATGATAATGATTAAAATAAAAAGAGATTTGGTAGAAGAAATAATAATAGTAAGAACATAAAGCCATAAGAACAATTGGATGTTAGGATGATTAAAATGTATAATATAAAAGCAATAAAAGATTATCTTAGTATTAAGAATTCTTGAAATTTCTTGTAAAATAAAATTCTTCAAATTGATCATAACCAATGGTTGAAAGAAAGATATGAGAGTGAGATTTTTAGAGAATGAGCAAATGAAAAGTGAGGCCTAAGGCTTGCTTTTATAGTTGAGGTTAGGAGTAGGTTATGAATGGTGTTAATGGTGAGTTATAAGTCTTTTAAAAGGGGGTTATGATTGGAATTTAAAATAAATATAAAATTAAATAATTTAAATAAATAAAAGAATAATTACAATTTAAACTTTAAATTTATTAAAACTTTAATTTTAATTTAACAACTTCTTTTTTATTAAATCTTTGTAGACTTTATAAATCTAATAAGAACTTGTAATTTGATTATTTATTTTAGTTGAATTTTTAAAATCTTATAAATATTAATAACCTTTTATAGACCTTACGTATTTGTAAAAATAATAATCTTTGTATTTTAATCCTTTATTTTAGTTTTATAATTAAAACTCATAAATGACAAATAAACTTCATGAATTTATAAAATTTTATTTTATAAATCATGAAATTACCATGAATTGATTTAATAATGGAAGTTGAATAAATAGTATTATTATTGTTTTTGAAGGATTAAAATAAATTAAATTTCTAACTAATGTATTTGATTTTTCAAAATTGACCCAAACGGATTCGGGTTTGGGTTTTTATTTTCCAAAATGGACAGATGTTACAGTTCTTACAAAAGGTATTTAATGTTTTCAACCATAACCAACCAAAAGCAAATATTGTTTTCAACACAAAAAACAAACAATGTTCTTAACTACTTTATTAATCCTAAACTTGTTGCCGTCATCAAGATCCACCCTCTCAATACTTTAGGAATTATTGGCAATGTCATCCATGCCTCTCTCATATTTGACGAAACTCCAAAAATATAAAAGCCGCCAAGAATAGAGGATCAGTCGGATCTAACCCAACCAACTTCAGCTTCTTAGAACATTTAAGAACTCTCGGCCCTTCTTTGCCTTTAATCAGATATTGTAGAGCCTTTTGCATATCAAGGGCTAGATAATCAGTAGTGTAGGATGGTTTTGAGGTTTTTGCCCTTTTATTTGGATTAGGCTCAGGGGTAGGCTCGGGGGTGGGATCGGGGGTATCCTCATTAATAGGCTTAGAACCAAAACCATAAAAGCCGACATCATTTCCCGTGTAATGAATAACGGTGTCCGTAAGCATAAGCGGTTTGACACGATGTCAAGAAGATGACCAAACAACCGATGCTGTTTGGGTTGAGTCCACTTGCCACTCCCAGTGGCAGTATTACCATCAAACAATTGAGCACAAAGCTCTAAAAAAGCAATGGAACTATTTTCAATGATACCACCTTCGGATGCCCCTAAACCGAAAGTAAAAAATGTTATAAGTTTATGTTTATAGGTATTTGTTAACAAATTTGTATATATAAAAATACCTTTTTAAATTCTTTTCATTCCTCATTGGTTAAGGTAAAAATGTTTGTTCGAGAGTTGTATATGTTGCCTATGTTGTTTTTCAAATACACCCATCCTGTGTATTTTGCTTCCGTAAAAATACCTTGTTGTTTCTCTTCCATTTATATTAATCAACAAACAACAAATCACAAATCATACTAAAATCAAAAATCAAACAATAACCTAAACCAAATCATAAATCATACCACCTAATATCACAAATAAAACCAAATACTAAACCAAATCACAAACCATACTACTATAATCACAAATCAAACCAAATACTAAACCAATTCACAAATCATACCTACTAAAATCACAAATCAAACAAATTCCTAAATCAAATCACAAATCATACCACCTAATATCAAAATCAAACCAAATACTAAACCAAATCACAAATCATACAAACTAAAATCACAAATCAAACAAAACCCTAAACCAAATCACAAATCATACTACATAAACCACAAATCGACTAAAACCTTAGACCAAATCACAAATCATACCACCAATATCAAAATCAAACAAAATCCTAAACCAAATCACAAATCATACAAACTAAAATCACAAATTAAACAAAACCTAAACCAAAGCACAAATCATACCACCTAATATCACAAATCAAACAAAATCCTAAACCAAATAACAAATCATACAAACTAAAATCACAAATAAAAAAAACCCTTAATCAAATCACAAATTTACTACATAAACCACAAATCAAGTAAATCCTTAAACCAAATCACAAACCATACTACATAAACCATAAATCAAACAAAAACTTAAACTAAATCACAAACCATAAACCAAATCACAAAACCTTAAAGGTCTGCGACAGGGAGGGCGGTGACCGTGAGGGAGGGTGGTGGCGGGAAGGAGAGCGGCACCGTGAGGAAGGGCGGCGGCCATGAGGGAGGGCGGCGGCCGTGAGAGAGGGCGGCAGCGGGAAGGAGGGTGGTGGACGTGAGGGCTACGATGGTGAAGGAGGGCTGCGACAGGGGAAGGCGCGATGGGTTGTGACAAGGGAGGGCGAGATGGTGGCAGGTGGGCCGGCGGTGGCGGGCCCGACAGTGGCTGCGGTGGTGGCTGGTAGGCCAGCGCTGGTGAGGGGAAGGAGGAGGTAGAAGGGTCGATGCTTTTGGGGAAGGAGGAAGACTTTTTTTCTTGTATCTAAATAAAAGGCTAGAAGAGGTTAGAAGTGCATATGTAAGGTCTTCTCCACGTAGACCTCAGAAAGACCTTTTTTAATGAAAAATCTTCTAAAAAACAAACAATCTGCAGACCTTAACTTCTGCGCGACGCAGACAAAAGAGGTCAAGAAGTGCTTCTCAGAAAAACAAACACCCCCTAGTGTAACCTCGAATGCTTAATCTTCTCTGAAATACATAGTGCTCCGGATGTTGTACCCTAAAAGACAGAGATGTTTTCTAAGTGGATGCGTGAAATTTGCTCTAAGGGACATGGGTTTGAACAATAATCCTCAACCACAACTGTAAATAATTTATTTGTTAATTAGTGTAGTGAACGACAAAGTGAGATACTTAACAGGGTGAAGACTCGACTCAAGATGTTCTTTTGATATGCGTATTGAAGACACCAACTTGTATCAAGTTTAGTATATAAATTGCATTTTATATCTATTTTTTATTTAGTATTTGTATATTGTATTGTACTAACATGTTTCTCATAAAAAAGAAGAGCCTTGCTACAATCTTAAAACAAACTTTCTTGAGACTTTTACGTAAATCTTACAAACCTTGTTACTAGGATTTATGATAAAGGTTATAATAAAATATTACTTCAATTTTGTTTGTTAAATCTCATAACTATATTTTGGAAAGAACATGATGTTGTCTTTAGATTTTTTCTGTAAGGCCCCGTTCCCGGGAAGCCTCACAGTTGGTTAATCATAGCATAAAAATCAGTTTAATAATATAACATTGCAGCGGAAATAATTAAACATTCATTTAAAACATAGAAACCATATTGTACTCATACTTTTGTCCTTTAATTTCAAACAAAACATGCTAATTGTTCTTAAATTACAATAATATTTCATAAATAGGAATGCCATCCATAGCTCCCCAAGTAGCTCCATGTGCCATCCTCAGCATCAGCACTTACCTACCAACTATTATGCATAAAAGTCAGCTTCGCTGAGTGAGTTCTAGTTTTAGATATTATAAGAAAATATAAACTTTATCCTTCATATAATGACCATGCATACAACATAGAATATAACATTACTTGCATCATAATAAACATGTTCATTATCTTTCATTCTTTCATTATCTTTCACTTTCATCATAAACGAGATTGCACAAAGCAAGAGCTCCATGTTGATTGACAACGAATGCCAATCCCTGTCGGTACACATGAATACGGTAGCTAACCCCCGACAGTTGATCCACACTGCAAGGCACATAGCCCGCTCATGAATACAGATCCATCATCATACATTAGACTCACATAAGTGAAGTCTATCATAGTGCTTGCAAGACTTTTCATCATCAAACGGGCCCGGGGGTAACATTCATTAAGTTTCGCTTTTCATTAATATCATCTTCCACTTTAGTATATAATACTTAATTTATCAAGTACACAACATACCAAGTACTAATCATCATAAAACATAACCGACCCGCCGCGGGACAGCGGGGGTTCGGGGGCGGCAGCCCCTGACAGCGGGGTCCTAGGGGCGGCAGCCCCTAGTGGGGTCCAAGGGGCAACATTACTTGCATCATAATAAGCATGTTCATTATCTTTCATTCTTTCATTATCTTTCACTTTCATCATAAACGAGATTGCACAAAGCAAGAGCTCCATGTTGATTGACAATGAATGCCAATCCCTGTTGGTACACATGAATACGGTAGCTAACCCCCGACAGTTGATCCACACTGCAAGGCACTGGCTGGGGCCGGGCTGCCAGGTCAGCGCGAAAAATTTTTATATTTAAGGATTTATATAGCACATTTACTTATAGAAAAATCGGTCTTCCTGTTAAAACCCCTTAAAATCTTGGTCATTTAAAAACGTAAATTTAGTATGCATAATAGCCCCAAAACATGGAAAACTTATAAATAGGGGATCTAGAACTCACCTGGATACCACGAATAACTTCTAGGCTAAGCTTACAAGGCTAGGATCACTCTACACAGCCTGGATTTGTTGCTTCTTTCTTAGATCTTGATGCTCCAACACCCAGATCTTCAATCTCTTCTCCTTAGAAGCTTCAAATCTTGAGTTTTCTCCACTTTCTCTCTCTACTTTCTCTCTCTACGAATTTTGGTGGCTAGGGTTGTAATGATGGAGATGGAGCTGGTTTTTGGGTGCTTAAGGGCTGATTATGGGCCTTAATCACTTAGGCTCTTGTCCATAAACCCAATTTGGCCCATAACCCATTTCCTTCTTTTATTAAATACCCATTATTTAAGCCCATTATCCTTAATGACTCGTTTCGACTTTTCGGGGTGTTACAAGTCTCCCCCACTTATTTAGGTTTCGTCCTCGAAACCTGTCAGTCATCAAACAACTGAGGATAAAATTTCCTCATTTCCTCCTCGGTCTCCCACGTAGATTCTGATCCTTTTCTGTGTCTCCATTGTACTCGTACTAGTGGAACCACTTTATTCCGTAAGTGCTTCTCTTTCCAATCAAGGATGGCCACCGGCTGCTCTACATAATTTAGCCGTTCATCGACTTCAATGTCTTCTAATGGTACAAATGCATCATTATCTGCCAGACATTTCCTGAGATGAGATACGTGGAACGTAGGGTGAATTCCACTCAACTCATAAGGTAGTTCTAATCTGTAGGCCACTTCTCCTACCCTTGCGATAATACGGAATGGCCCTATAAATCTTGGGCTCAACTTTCCCCTTTTTCGAAACCTGATAATCCCTTTCCAGGGCGATACCTTGAGCATAACCTTGTCACCAACCTCAAATTCTATCGGCCTACGCCTCTTATCAGCATAAGACTTCTGGCGGTCCTTTGCAGCTTTCATGAACGCCTTAATCTTATCTAACTTCTCAGTTGTGACCTCAATTACTTCAAGACTCCCCAATTCCTTTTGCCCGATGTCACCCCAACACACGGGCGTTCTGCACTTCCTACCGTACAACATCTCGTAAGGTGGCATACCAATGCTGGCATGATAACTATTATTATATGAGAATTCCGCCAACGGTAAGTGCTCATCCCAGCTTCCTCCAAAGTCGATTACACAGGCTCGTAGCATGTCTTCTAAAGTCTGGATCGTCCTTTCCGATTGACCATCCGTCTGGGGATGGTAAGCCGTACTAATATGCAGTCTAGTCCCCATTGAGTCATGAAACCTCTTCCAGAACTTGGACGTAAACCGCGTGTCCCTATCCGAAACGATAGACACTGGCACGCCGTGACGAGCCACGATTTCCTTGATAAATAGCTCTGCCAACCTCTCAGAGGAATACGTCTCACGAATTGGTAGGAAATGGGCGCTCTTTGTTAGACGGTCAACAATCACCTAGATTGCATCGCTTCCCCTCGCCGTGCGAGGCAGCTTCGTGATGAAGTCCATTGTGATGTGTTCCCATTTCCATTCAGGGATATCCAAAGGCTGGATCTTCCCATATGGCTTTTGGTGTTCTGCCTTTACTTGCAGGCAAGTCAAACACTTGCTCACGTACTTAGCCACGTCTCGCTTCATTCCCGGCCACCAGTAATCTTTCTTCAGATCCTGATACATTTTCGTGGCACCGGGGTGTATGGAATATCGAGTTTTGTGAGCCTCATCCATGATTTTCTCCCTTAGATCCCCATAGAGAGGGATCCACATTCTTCCAGATCGGGTTCTAACACCCAAGGTGTTTTCCCCTAAGTCTGAAACTTGTCCTTTCATCCTTTCAGAGTTGACTCTATCCTCTCTTAGTGCCTCATCCTGGAACTCCCTCACTTGTTTCATAACATCAGGCGTCATGATTATCTGGCAAGCCCTCACCCGAATTGGTTCGGGTCGTCCTTTTCGGCTAAGGGCGTCAGCAACCACATTGGCTTTGCCTGGATGATAATGAATTTCGCAGTCATAATCCTTGATCAGTTCCAACCACCTCCTCTGCCTCATATTGAGTTCCTTTTGCTCAAAGAAATACTTTAGACTTTTATGATCAGTGAAGATGGTGCACTTCACCCCATACAGGTAGTGCCTCCAAATCTTCAATGCAAACACCACAGCGGCCAACTCCAAATCATGGGTGGGATAATTTGCCTCGTGAACCTTTAATTGTCTAGAAGCATAGGCTATCACCTTTCCTCGTTGCATCAACACGCAACCCAATCCTGCATACGAGGCATCCGAGTAGACCACCAAATCCTCGTTCCCTTCAGGTAACGTCAAGACAGGGGCTTGAGTTAACCTCATCTTTAGTTCTAGGAAGGCGTTCTCCTGATCAGTACCCCATTCATACTTTACGTCCTTCCGGGTCAGCTTAGTCAAAGGAGAAGCTATCTTGGAGAAATCCTGGATAAACCTCCTGTAGTAGCCTGCCAGGCCTAAGAAACTACGAATTTCGGATGGCGTCTTTGGAGGTTCCCATTGCATTACCGCTTCAACCTTCGCAGGGTCCACCCTGATCCCCTCAGGATTAACCACATGACCCAGAAATTGAACTTCTCGTAGCCAAAATGCGCATTTAGAGAACTTAGCATATAGCTTCTCACTTCTGAGCGTCTCCAATACTTCTCGAATATGATCGGCATGCTCCTCTTCACTTTTTGAATAAATCAAGATGTCATCAATGAACACTATCACCGATTTATCCAACATCGGCCGACATACCCGATTCATAAGATCCATAAAGGCAGCTGGCGCGTTGGTCAAACCAAAGGACATGACGAGGAATTCGTAGTGTCCATAACGCGTATGGAACGCTGTCTTAGGAATGTCTTGTTCTTTCACCTTCAGTTGGTGGTAACCAGATCGCAGGTCTATCCTTGAAAACCAGCTGGCACCCTGAAGTTGATCGAACAGGTCGTCGATCCGTGGTAACGGATACCGATTCTTTACGGTCAGCTTATTGAGCTTGCGATAGTCAATGCACATCCGCATGCTACCATCTTTCTTCTTGACGAATAAAACCGGAGCACCCCATGGAGAGATACTCGGTCGGATGAAGCCTTTATCCAGTAAATCTTGCAACTGGTCCCTCAGTTCTACCATCTCCGAAGGAGCTAATCGATATGGTGCTTTAGCGACAGGTTGTGCTCCTGGTAGCAAATCAATTTGGAATTCGATTTCGCGGTCAGGCGGCACACCGGTCAGGTCTTCAGGAAAGACGTCAGGAAACTCGCGCACTACTGGAACGTCTGATAATTGTGGCTCTGGCGCATCCACATCTTTTACATAGGCCAAGTAAGCGCGGCACCCACGTCTCAAGTACTTTTCAGCTGTGATCATCGACACGACCTTCGGTACACAGCACGCCTTATCTCCACGAACCGTAACAGAACTACCATCGGGCGCTGTTAGACGAATTATCTTCTTACTACATACTATATTGGCTTCATAGGTAGCTAACCAATCCATGCCTAACACCACATCGAAACCTCCTAAGGCCATAACATACAACCTAGCAGGGAACTTACAATCTTCTAACTCAATCAGGCAATCCTCAACCACCTCAGTTACCTTAGTGGACTTACCAATGGCTGTTTCTACATAGAAAGGCTCATCTAACTTTCTACTCTTATCATGCAACAAACGACAAAAGGCAGCAGACACAAAACTCCTACTAGCACCAGAATCAAAGAGCACAGAAGCATATTCATGGTCTACCAGAAACATACCTGAAACTACTTCTGGGTCTGCCCTGGCCTCCTCGCGAGTTATGTTGAATGCCCTCGCCTTCGCCTTTGAACCGTCACCCCTTCCCTTATCTCCAGCTTTAACCGTTCCTGATCCTTCTGGTTTTCCTTTCTTACAGTCTCTTCCCGCATGACCCATCTCGCCACACAGGTAACACTTCCCCACCTTGCAATCCCTAGCATAGTGGCCCTCGCCTCCACATTTGAAACATTTTCCCGTCCCAATTCTGCACTCCCTTGAATGACCTTTTCCACAGTTTCTACAAGCACCCCTTTCACCAGTATTTCCCTGTCTCCCAGACTGATCCTCGACTCTCATCCTCTTTTCTCCACTCCGGAAGTTATCACCTCCGAACCTCTTCCCATTCCCATTCCTGTTCCCATTCCATTTCTCCACCTTCTTCTGTACAGGCACTGGGTCTCTCTCATCGTACAACCTCCCAGCTAAATCCACCACAGACCTAAACGTACCCGGTCTGGCTGCAATCATGTGCCTCCTGATGTCCACAGGCAAACCCTGTATGTATCTTTTGATCTTCCTGGACGCAGGTGTCACCATGTCTGGCACAAGTCTTGCAAGTTCATTGAACTTGGAGGTATACTCTTGATGAGTCATGTTCCCAGCCTTCAAATACAAGAACTCCTTTTCAATCTTGTCTAATTCCCGATGGGGACAATACTCCTCCAGCACTAACTCCTTCAACTCAGACCACTTCATCTTGGCTATCGATCGCTTTCCCTCAGCCTGGACAATATTGTCCCACCAGCATAACGCTGAGTCAACGAAGGAATGAGTGGCAAACTTAACCTTTTGATCCTCTCGGCACTCACTAATTTCCAGTACCGCTTCCATCTCTCTGACCCAACGATGAGCGGCAGTAGCAGTGCCGTTACCGTCAAAGGTTGGGGGCTTGCACCTTTGAAATGCCCCATAGTTGCACCCTCTAGTAGTCTCTCTCTCGGACTCCTCATCACTGTCGTCATCATGGACTACCACCTTAGGGTTTGATGGCTCCTCTTCTGATTCCTCAGTCCTCCCAGTGGACTTTCCTGAATTCTTATCACTTTCCTTCCCCTTCTTCTCAGCTTTCTCTCCATCCTTGACTGCTTTGATCACCTCGGTCACCACCGAGGGTAAGACATTTTGCATGACATTGTAGACCTCATCAGCGATAGCCTCCTTCACAGTGGGTTTGAGGGTGGCTGATCCCTCCCCCTCCGGGTGACTATGGAGGTCTGACTCCTCATGAACAGTCTCGGGAGCCTTAGCTTTGCTCCGGGTGACACATGGCTCAGTAGTACGCCCGCCACGAGCACCGCCTCGGGTTGCCTTCCCAGATTTTCTACCAGCCATAACTAATTCCTATAAGATTCAAACACCAAAATGGTTATTCAAGATAATTGCTCAGATCATTATAAGTATGGTAAGTCCTTAATTACAGTGGCCAAGTGTGATTAACCACTTACCTTACCCTCCTGTCCCAAGCAATCACTATCCTAACACATATCAGTATTCAAATCTACAAGCACATAAAACAAATAGCACACGCACATAATTCTGGTTTACTTGAAACTTTTACCTGATGGCACGTAGCTACTTGGATTGGCATCCTTCATTTGGTCCCATTTTCAGTTTAAGTTTAGGTTTTGAAAATAGTTTACCCAATTCTCTTAAACTTTGGCTCTGATACCAACTTGTAAGGCCCCGTTCCCGGGAAGCCTCACAGTTGGTTAATCATAGCATAAAAATCAGTTTAATAATATAACATTGCAGCGGAAATAATTAAACATTCATTTAAAACATAGAAACCATATTGTACTCATACTTTTGTCCTTTAATTTCAAACAAAACATGCTAAATGTTCTTAAATTACAATAATATTTCATAAATAGGAATGCCATCCATAGCTCCCCAAGTAGCTCCATGTGCCATCCTCAGCATCAGCACTTACCTGCCAACTATTATGCATAAAAGTCAGCTTCGCTGAGTGAGTTCTAGTTTTAGATATTATAAGAAAATATAAACTTTATCCTTCATATAATGACCATGCATACAACATAGAATATAACATTACTTGCATCATAATAAGCATGTTCATTATCTTTCATTCTTTCATTATCTTTCACTTTCATCATAAACGAGATTGCACAAAGCAAGAGCTCCATGTTGATTGACAATGAATGCCAATCCCTGTTGGTACACATGAATACGGTAGCTAACCCCCGACAGTTGATCCACACTGCAAGGCACTGGCTGGGGCCGGGCTGCCAGGTCAGCGCGAAAAATTTTTATATTTAAGGATTTATATAGCACATTTACTTATAGAAAAATCGATCTTCCTGTTAAAACCCCTTAAAATCTTGGTCATTTAAAAACGTAAATTTAGTATGCATAATAGCCCCAAAACATGGAAAACTTATAAATAGGGGATCTAGAACTCACCTGGATACCACGAATAACTTCTAGGCTAAGCTTACAAGGCTAGGATCACTCTACACAGCCTGGATTTGTTGCTTCTTTCTTAGATCTTGATGCTCCAACACCCAGATCTTCAATCTCTTCACCTTAGAAGCTTCAAATCTTGAGTTTTCTCCACTTTCTCTCTCTACTTTCTCTCTCTATGAATTTTGGTGGCTAGGGTTGTAATGATGGAGATGGAGCTGGTTTTTGGGTGCTTAAGGGCTGATTATGGGCCTTAATCACTTAGGCTCTTGTCCATAAACCCAATTTGACCCATAACCCATTTCCTTCTTTTATTAAATACCCATTATTTAAGCCCATTATCCTTAATGACTCGTTTCGACTTTTCGGGGTGTTACATTTTCTATAGCTATTGGAGTACAATCTAATCCTAATTATTAAAACTATAACATTTAAAAGATTTTTCTACAGTTCTTTACAACTTTATATGCATGTGGTACTACTAACTAATGCAACTTTCTATTTTCAAGCATGTCACAAAAGTGAATGAAGCAAGTTTTCTTTGATACGTATCATGTCTGGCAGTTGACACTCATCACCTTCACTTCATTCCATGTATTCTCTAGCTAGCGATAGAGAAAAAAATTCAAGAGAAGAAAAAAATACTGGGAGGACATGACACTATCCTCCGACGATGGCGGCGTTACAATCCTTGTTAGGACTCAAGCGGCGCAGCGGAACCAACACACGAACAGGAAAAAACGATTATCAAACAGAAAACTATAAAATAAATGACACACGTATTTAACGTGGTTCGGTCGGTGTTACCTACGTCTACGCGTTGCAACTTGGGTTTTCTTTATTTTCTCAGTACAAAGATTACAAATACATAACAATGTATATATTGATACTAATTAGGGTTAACAACTTAGTGAACAAGAAAACTAAACATGAGCTCAAGCACAAAGCCTTCATAAACCCAACAATCTCCCATTTGAAGGCTTTGCAATAAATTCTAGCCCGTCATTCAAGTACAAAACAACCCAGTCGTCCAGTAACTTTAGTAATCTTTAAACGTCTTCCAAGCCTCCAGTTACCAAAAAAACAAGCTAAGACTCCATCACATCTCCTAGTTGTAGGAGTTTCTCATCATCAAGTACCAGAAGGGCCAATTGAATCTCCCTCGAGCTCCAACTCAGCTGTGGCTAGTCCCGCCAATGACTCATCCTCCATCTTAACCGGTTTGGACATTCCACCAGATTCAAAGATACACCGAGGATCGTTATTACTCTCCAAATTTAACAAAAAATCACCAGGAGAGAACTTTTATGTCGTAGGTTTTAAAACCTAACGGTTCTTTGTAACTGTACTCGGAACACGTCCCATGCTCCCACTGCCACCTAATCCCTTGAATGGTTTAGACTTTCAAATTCTTTCACCTAATATCTCTGCTCCATACTTCACGTTTACAAAATGAACTCTTTTAGCACCATATTTAGTGAACCAAATTTTGTCATGAATAACCGGGGCAGTCATACATCCCTCAATAGGTACCTCAACCATAAACAATAAGCCATGTTTCATACTATGAGCAATAACCAGATTACCATTGATCACCCACTATTTACCACTACCAAACCTCACTTCAAGTCCTTGTTCATCTAGCTGACCAACTGAAATCAGATTCTTCTTCAGCCCCAGAATCACCCTAACATTCTTAAGGATCCATGTATTTCCAAACAAAGTAACAAGATCAATATCCCTTATGCCCATCACCTCAAGTATCTCGTCATTGGCTAATAATATCTTTCCAAAATCACCATGTTTCAGATTCACCATTGTTTCCCCGTTGTCTATGGTGTGAAACGAAGCCCCTAAATCCATGACCCAAGAGTCCATACTGTTTTCCATACTAAGTATCAATGCATCATCATCAGAAGCATCCCTAGCAGCAGTGTTTAATTCCTCTTTATTCGGACATCGACTCTTAACATGTCCCACCTTATTGCAGCTCTAGCACTTTACATTCTTTCCAAGTTTAGATGAAATCCTTCCCTGACTCCCACTATTCCTATTATTACCCCGACCCCTGCCAACATTTAACAGTTTACTATTTGATGATTCACCCGAGTTCCTTTTTCTGACATCTTCACGCATAATTAGATCTCAATTACCATTAAAAGTGAAACCCTTAGTCACCATAGAACTTGAATTACAGTTACAGTTCCAGACCAACTATCAGACAGAGATGACAACAACAATAGAGCCTGAACTTTATCATCAACCTTAATTCCAATAGATACAAGTCTTGTTAAGATTGAATTTAGATTGTTGATGTGAGCAGTCACCGAGCTTCCTTTGTTCATCCTTATGTTCACCAGCTCTCGAATCAAAAACACCTTATTCTCCGCCGAAGGTTTCTCATACATATTTGACAAAGCAGACATCATATCACAAGATGTGGTTTCCTTAATGATGTTAAAAGCAACATTTTTATGAAAGACAATGGAATAACCACACAAGCCTTTTTATCATTTGATTCCCAATAAGCTTCTTCTATTTTGGGAGGTTTTTCTCCTAATACCATATCTAAGTCCTTTTGACATAACAATGCTTCTACTTGCATTTTCCACCAACTGAAATCAGAACCATTAGATTTCTCTATCACAACCTTCCCATCCTCAACCATCTCAAACATCAAACAAGAAGCAAATCAAAACAGTGAACGGACACAACAATGTCACGGGCCTGAACTTGACGGTTGTTCTACTGAACATAGTCAATTGACCGATTTGCTTCTACAAAATAACCTTTGCAGACAAATCTTTAGCCAAAAACACTTTACCCAACGAATTCAAGAGTTATTCACCAAACCCTAATCGATAGTTTCAAAGAGTTTAACTTGATATCGATATATGCCCAATGCTTTTGATTATTTGAGACAACAGAAATCAACAAAAAGGTAATAGTAATCCCTTTTTTTCTTTGATTGAAGTACTCGCAAAAATCTTACCTTTTTTTCTTCTTCTTGTTCTCGTCTACTTAGTCAAAGTGGCCCACAAACAAACAAAACCCCTTTTCTTTTGAGCTTATGTACCAACAACAATAACACAAAAAATCTTATTTCCTTTTTTTTGTTTAGATGACATAAAATCCAAGAGAAAAACGAATGTGATTCCTTTCTTTTGCTTAATCGTAACCTTACAAGGGAAAAAAATGGTAATCTTCGAACGATAAGAACTCAAACC
This sequence comes from Flaveria ramosissima, assembly GCA_025215565.1. Taxonomy (NCBI): domain Eukaryota; kingdom Viridiplantae; phylum Streptophyta; class Magnoliopsida; order Asterales; family Asteraceae; genus Flaveria; species Flaveria ramosissima. Next base: position 11,436,917 of record CM046046.1, on the reverse strand, counting down.
TTTCTACGAATCGTTATCCGTGCAACCATATGTTCAACGAGCCAAAGCTCTGATACCTCTTGTTAGGTCTCAAGTAGCGCAGCGGAACCAACACACGAACACGCACAAACGATTATCACGCAGAAAATGGAAAATAACGACACAAGGATTTAACGTAGTTTAGCCGGTGTGACCTACGTCCACGGGCTTCAACTAGGGTTTTCTTTACAAATACACAACAGGATATATATAGAGACTAATTAGGGTTAACAACTTAGTGAACAAGAAAACTAAACATGGGCCCAAGCCCGAAGCCTTCACAAACCCAACAATCCTCCCGTGATGACAACCACGGTGGCAACGCTACTTCTCCCTTATTTCAACAGCAAGATGATGACTATAGAGACAACCTAGGTTGTGTGGTGGCCCTTAAATAGTAACGAGGCCTCATCTTCTTCTCTAACTTTCTTCATCAATCTTCTGTATTGCAGGTAGTGTTTACCTTTGTCATGTTTGTGATTTTACATTTAGTTTCTTGAATCCTACTCTTCACCTAAGAATTTATGATTGAGGATTAGGAAGCTATTCGAATGGTTTTCTGTTGTTAAGAACCTAAGGTTTTCTGCATGGTTTAATTTTTATAATTTGTCTTTTGATTTTTGGAGTAACTGGTTATTGATGAGATCGTGTTTATGTAATATTTGAATGTGTGCACTTAGGTAGAAGACTCGAAAGTTGAATAAGGCTACAATTGAACAAGTGTTTTGTATGCATTCTAGCAAATTGATTGAAATTGATGTGTTTAGACGTTTGGTTATTACGGTTAAGGACATTGCATAATTTTATGCTCAATGATACAGAGGATGGGTTGTTTTGCTTGTATGAGCGCTGACTCCTAAGCCAACGTCTGTGTAGATAGCGCCACTGGATTGTTGCATTATGCCACTATTAATTGAAGGCATGTACATTCTCGATTTTGATCTTCAGTTGACTTCCTCCGTTGGTATGTGTTTATTTTTTCCTTCCAATTTTGCAAAGGATCATTGAAATTGAATTAGCGTCTTAAATTTGTGTGATGAAGTGCAGGTTTGTTATTCTAATGCAATAATCCAAATAAGGTATCATTCACTAATTTACTAAAGTGATAGTTTATGTGTTGTTAAATTAACATGTACAAATATGGTTTTAGATATTTAAATTTGTGAAGTGGAAACACAAAGGGTTTATAATAGGTATTACTCTTTATCATTTATGCATGACGCCAAATGGAATCATAATGTAAACTTAGTGTTTATATCGAATCATCACGTTGATCACATGGCCTTTGCATGCTGATGTTCAGGTGAGTTGAAATTCTAAGTTGCTACTTATTAGGATCTATGTCATTTGGGTGTTTTAACATCAGTTTGAACGTTAAAGTTGACACCTTGATGTGTGTTTATGTAGATCTCGGTTGTTACCTCTTGGATTAGGGTTTTCATCGAGTACTTCTTGTTAATGTGAGTTCTAGATCCCCATCTTTATATGTTTTCATGTAATTTGGGGCTGGTATGCGTATTAAGAATGATTTGTTAAAGATTAAACATTTTATAAAAAGAAAGTTGTTATTTTTAATGATTTATATAAAGTTGATACGATGAACAGTGGGTTATAAGAACCCAGATGGTATGCATGGGAATTATGTTAAGTACAAAAGTTGATGCGGGTGAATCATCAACACCCGCATTTCTCGATAATGATCTGCATTTGTATCTTATTCACTAAGTTGACAAATGCGTGTATAGTTGAACTACATTTATTTATGCAAATGAACAAATTACGGTTGCTGTATTTGTTGATAGTTGTCGGCATGTACCAAGTGTACAAATGCGGATGAACAGGTAATTCACTCAACTTTGTTTCAGCGGTGGCATTTCTATGAAATTACCCAAGTTAAACTATTACGGATGAACATATAGTCCACTCGCATTAGTTGACCAGTCAACCGCAAATGTTGGACTGTTGTTCGCATTTGTACAAGCCTTATCTATTAAGCCCGAGTGTACAAATGCAGATGAATAGGTAGTTCACCCGTATTACTTACCTCATCCGCTATAATCCGTTAGACTGTTACCCATATTTCTTTTGTCACCCACATTTCTTTTGTCACCTGCATTTGTTCTATTATAACTTTGTGATATATTTTGAATGTATTGTTTGTGCATTCTATTATATGATGATGTATGGCATAGTAAGTAAGTGTGCAGTACTAATGAGCTACACTTTATGGAAATAATCTTAGATGTATGTATTATCTATGAAAAGTAAATAGTGGTTGTTATGTGTAAATGTATAAAGTATAATCGCGGTTATTGTAATGCTTGTATGATTATTTGCTATTACGATCGCGGTTATGGTAATGCTTGTATGATTATTTGCTATTACGATAAAGTTATAAAGATAAAAGATAACACTAATTAAAGAAATTAAATGGGCCCAAAATATGAAAAATCCTTGCAAGCACTGCTAAAGGAGTGCATTCGTCGCATTCTCACATGATAAAGGAGATATGCCTTGTGCATTCCCACCTGATAAAAGAGCGATGCCTTGTGCAAAAAAGACATGACTTGTGCATTTTCACCTGATAAAGGAAAGATGCCGTGTGCATTATCACTTGATAAAGGAGACATGCCTTATGCATTCTCACCTGATAGAGGAGATATGCCTTGTGTGTTTTCACCTGATAAAGTAGATATGCCTTGTGATTCTCACCTGATAAAGGAGATATGCCTTGTGCATTCTCACATGATAAAGGAGCTAAACATTCGTGCTGAGCTCAAAGATAAAGTGGAAAGATAAAAGCTAAAGTAAATGATAAGTAAAATATAAAGTATGTATGCTTATGATAGTATGAATGTATAAAGATGGTAGTGATGCTAAAATATAAAGTTTTGATGAGTAAAGTGAAAAGCTTTCAAATTATATGCAATGAGTTCCTTATATTTTTTGAAACTAGAACTAACTTAGCAATGCTGACTATTGTATACATATTAGCTCGACAAGTAAATGATAATGGGATAAAGAATGACAGCTTGACATGGATGTAAAGTTACCTGGCTGCATGCAAGACTGGCATTTTGATAGTTGAAAGTTTGATAAATTGATCTTCGATGATTGTAATAGATGATAGGCATTAACCCTTGTAATCATATTTTTATTCCGCTGCTATGTAATTAAATGTTTAAAGTTTAAGAATTACGTGCTGGTGATGTTTAAACCCAACTATGAGGTTGCCTAGAAACGGGGCCTTACAATAAGGTTGTCAACAACTTCATGAAAATGCTAAGATGTAGGTATGATGTTTATAATGTTTTATTACTTATTATTTATAATGATGATCTTATGATGATGACGATGTTGATGTTGGGTTATAATGCTACGATGCTTATTTTCATAAGTAGGAGGACATAGTTCTATGATGGTGAGATTTGTATGGTGATGATGATGATTCGATGAAGATGTAGTTGAAACATGGGGTTAAGGTGATGGTAACTTGATGATGATGATGATGATCGGATGGTTATGATAGGATGATTATAAGGAGTGTTTCATGATGATGGTGATGATGATAGATTTTATGATTATTGATGGATGTCATGTGGTCGGTCAAAAATATTAATTAAAGAGTCCTTAATCACCCTTAATAGTAAAGTGTAAGGAGGGTGTCAAATCCATAGAGAATCACCGGAAAGTGCTAGTAACAATCAACTAAAAGAATTAAACATTGAAAAGTAAATTGATTTATGGATTTATTTGAGAAATAATTAATTGAATGCAATAAAAGCTTAGGTTTCTAATAATCTTGAAGAAAAAGCAACCCACTTCAAGATTTAGGTTTGGCAACGTTAACATGTTTTTTTAATGAAACCTAGTGAGAAGTCATTAATGGTGACTTACACATGATAAGATTTAAGTGATAATTATGGATTAAAGCTTAAAGGACCTTATTCATATAATTACCAATTTGAATAATGAAACCCTAATTATAATAATCAATCACACAATGATTAAAGACAATCAAAATTATAGAAAATAAAAATTAGGTTTAAGCATAATCAAATAATTTAAATAATCAAATCATAAATTAAATCCAAAATAACTTAAAGGTTCAATATCCAATCTCAAAACTAGGCTACAAATTTACAAAAAAGCATAAACTTGCACAAACCCGTCCCTGAAGTGAATAATAAATGATTTAGCCTTGCATCATCACTAATTCTTCAACAAAATTGTAATTGATCATGTGAATCCGGATCAATTTGATGTTGGAAGAGCTTGAGAATGATCAAAGATGGCTAATTTTCATCCAAGATTGATGTGTAAAGAGATAATTTTCGTCCTAGGGTTAATCCCTCTTTAAAACACCTTATATTAGGTTAAAATCCACCAAAACGCGACGATCGGCATCGGTGGCGCCTCCAGCGCCATCTGGGCTCAATGTTATTGACCAATGGTGGCTCTAATGGTGTTTCTGCTAGTATCGGTGTTGGTGGCGCCTATGATGGCATCGGTGGCGCCACCCCCTGCACAAACTTGATTTTCATGTGTAACTTTTCGAGATATTTCCGTTGATAGGTCGTGGGCCCCGTAACTCTTTTCGTAGCTCAAGTTATGTTCGTTTTAAGTTATTATTGTCTTTTTCTCTTTTACATATCCTCACCTCTCGAGCTCCAATTTTCGTTCCCTTTCTTCCAACTTCTTCGTATTCTTCACATTTATCCTACAAACACAATAATATTGCTAAAGTAACTCTATTTCCCATAATTTTACACGTACACATGAATATAAAGCCTTTATACATCGAACTTTTACCACCCGATCACAATCCCCACACTTACGGTTTGTTTGTCCTCAAGCAAAGCTCAATTGTTTTTTATAAAACCATCATTGCAAATAAACATTACTAATCACTTATCAAGGCTCACTTAAGGTCCAAGGTTATACCCTTATTCGCAAGACTCATATTGTTTAATAGGTTTACATTCTAGCAAGTTAATTATATTCAAGTAAAATAGGAATTCACCCAACTAGGCTTAATGTGCTTTTGATTTTTAGTTTCATGCACACACCCCTCACAATGATCAACTTCTCTCGGTTTATATCTAGACTAGTAAAAAATAACTAGTGTACTCACTCAATAACCTAATATACCATATTGTTCATATAAGCTTGTATAGCAATCATACCTCCACCACTTGCATAGATATCGCACACATTTAAATGACTTATGGGTTTTTGGGCTTAGGTAAAGGTATGAGACTTTTGGATTTTCATAGCGGCTAACACAAACTGAAATATAAACCAGGCTATTAAATCATCCTTATTAACATGACTATCAGAGTTAGATCAATTTGATCCATTCTAAACAACTGCTTTTTTTCATTTAATTTTCCTTTTTCATCAATTTTGTTCTAAAATAATATAGGCTTGACTTTAGATGCTCTTTTACTTTGAATGGTTTCATAGTCGGTTATCAAGTAGCAGCTTGGACTTTATATATCGGGTTTAACAAAAGAATGGTTTAAGGCTCAACATGGCTACTAAGGGGTAGGATGGATAACAATAAATTAAAGATAACAGATAAAGGAAGGTTCTTAAATTGCCTTTGTCAATTATGTGCAACACCTTGCTTATAGTTTTGATATGCATCAAACAATACAAGTTCTGCAACAAAAGTAGTATATGGTCAACCCTCAACAAATGAATATATATATATATATATATATATATATATATATATATATATATATATATATATATATATATATATATATATATGTATTATCAAGTTAGTTATGTATTATGAGTTGTACCATGTGTTTGGTGGGTTCTATCCACCCTCTGTTTTGTTTTTTTTTTATAATTTTCATTTTTCTATTTAACCTAACACATTTTATATATTTTATAATTTAGCTCCAACATGTTTTTACTTTCAACTTTTCTTGCCTATACTATTCATATTTTAAAAAAATTACGTTTTATGTTTATGTCAACATTTTGCGATTTAACACGTCGAACCTTGTTGTTTTTACACTTTTTTTTGCTGTTTGACAGCCCTGTCGCAAAGCGTTGGTTCTAGATCAACTTACGTATTTTTTAGATGTTTTACGTTTCGCATGAATGGTTCAACGTTTTTAAGTCTACTTTTCGTTTCTGTTTTATTTTTTTCGTTTTTATTATTTTTAGTACGAGCATTTTTTATGTTGATGGTCACTAACGATAGTGTCTTATTGGTGTTACTAGTTATGGTTTTACGCCTGCGGCTGCAACGCGGGAAGCTTAATAGTAGTTAATTAATTAATTAATTATCATAATATGTTTCATCCACTGTAAAAATGATACTATTGAACACTTAACCAAAACTCGTTCTAACCCCTTACCCAAGCCCAAGCGGCACTTACACACGAAACTTTGAGGATTTGATTGAGCCAATACTAACGTGACAAAAGTAACACAACTCACAACACATGCTTTTGATTATAAACGTTCTATTCTCTAATGACTGATCAAGTTTCAGAAACCTCATCTACAACTCCATTCCTATTTCTGGAGTCACATTCATCAAGATAATGTTGATACACATAAGAAGCAAACCCCCAAATAGCTAAAACAGTCGCAATCACCTTCATCCCGTTCATGTTTTCATGGAATATAATCACCGCTAAAATCGGGATAATCGGGAGGGCCAAAGTACTGATCACATTAGAAAACAACGACGACACCTCAAAGATCAAACCAACCCCACCAATGGTAGCAATTTGCCACGAAATCGCAGTGCACATGATGATGATAATGTACATTATCTTCCCCAACTCAAAATTCACCATGTCTCCTTGCAAATTGTTCCATTGACCGCTAACAAACAGCGCAATGATCGTCACAGTCGATGCGACTAACGACTGGTAGATTATCATGTTCAACACCATACTGAAAGTTTCACCTTTTAACACTTTCTGAAACGCTAGTTGTGTAAGGGAAAGACCCAACGAATAGAGAGCAGATGCAACCACCGTGCATGCAAATCCCAACTTTAAATACTTTTTTCGTGACACACCCACTTGATTTTCCTCCGAATCGCTTTGGAGAACAAGTAGAACCGTGGATATCGTCAGAAGGACCAGCGAGTTTACGATCAAAGGTGTCAGCTTCTGCGCGTTGAGAAAGAACGCAAAGAAAGCGTTGAAAGCTAGCTGTGTTGTACAAATGAGTGAAAATGTGGAGAGGGGAAGATAGAACAGTCCAACCGAGTACAGTATACTGGTTACCGACTGCAATGCTCCTAGAGCGATGTAGATCGCTGCAAGGATCAAAAGGGAAGGTGGGTTTGAAGCTGTTGATTGGTGATATGTTAATGGTTTGAAGTAAAGATGAAAAGGGATGAGGATGGGGAAGCCGATGGTTTCGGCTAGCGATGTCAACCAAACGCTTTGTCCGCCTTTGTTGTAGTATAGTCTTCCTAGTAGTGTAGCGGTGGTTTGTCCAAAGAGGACACAGAGGGTGTGTCCCGCCATTCTCAGCCACCAGTTTCTCTTTGTGGTGGTGGGAACATAGTTGGCGGCAGCAACGGCGAAGGCATGATCTGATGGCGGATGTGGTGGTGCTGACATGAAGTACTGAAGATTGATGGATGGATTGAGAGACTTCAAAAAGAATTGAAAGGATGGTGGGGAGGTTAAGTTTTTGGTGATTACTAGATAGCAAGTGATGATGATGAATTGATGATGATGATGATGATGATGATGGATGGTTGAGCACCATGTTTGGTACATGATCACATAAGTAGTTGTGAAGGTGGGTGGGTGGAGGGTTGAGGGTCATTTGCTCGAGGCATTCAGTTTGTTCAAATTCTTTCGGGGTCGTTCAACTTATAAAACCTTTTTTAGGGTGCATTTTGAAAGGGTTATATCATATCTGATACATGTCTTTTTTATTTTGTTATTTGGAAGGGTTTATTATTTCGCTTTAACACGTATGTATAAAATAACAATTCAATAAGTGGTCTAGAGTAATTGATTGTTGATTAAGCTTGTGATACAACTCTTTTAGCACGAATGGTCCCCTATGTGCGACGACTCTCTTTTTTTACATGTTTATTAGTATTCATTTACATAAAGACAAATTAATATATGGTTAACCTCGGTGGTTTAATCCCTTCACCCATATCCCCACCACCACGGGTTTGAAGATTATTTTCTTCACATTGACATAATATATTCATTTAAAAAGTGACCTGTTAATAGGAATACGTAGCATGCTACAATGTGCAACCTTAATCGTTTTACCTAATTAAGGTCTATTAGGCCATATTATCTCATCAAATACATAATCTATGCCATTATACTTATAATATGTGCTATGCTTAGTAGGATGAAACTAACTGAATATTTGCCCGGTCCGAATTGACCCAAGAACAACCAATTTGCAATTTCGAATCCAACCTTAGCCTAAACCAAACCCAAACATTTTATAAACCTTTTAAACTATACAAACCCACATTGGATAGTAAGCTAGTGAAATAGGCCAGCCTCACCTGACCTAATAATCAATTTTGACTATTTTCATTAAATAACCAATTTTCATAATGAAATATTTCCTCAACATATTTTAAGACTTAATTATATGGATGGTCCCTGTGGTTTACCCTTATTCCACTTTTGGTTCTTAGCTTTCAAAAATTACAAGCTTAGTCTAATATTTTGCTAGACCGTAACACTAATAGTCCCTGAAGTGGATGTCTAAAAAATTATCTGTTAATATTTTAAAAATGACTAAAACACCCTTGTATTAAAAATAACAAAAATAAACAGAATTATAAAGATAATTAAATGGGACCCACATCGTACCAAAACTCACCTCTTTCATCTTCCCCATCGTTTAACCCACCGGCCACCACCTTCAACCACGACCATCACTAGCGAGCACTATTAATTAGCCACCACTCTAGCTCAGCCATCACATTTCTTCGCCCCCATCGCTCAACCCACCCGCCAAAATCTCGACCGGAAAACAATATAATGAGGTGAAGGGTCGCGTAGAGTTAGGTGTAGATTTGTGGCGGGTGATGGTAGGGGAAGTGTAAGGATTACACTTAGAGCCTGATGTAACCAAAAAGCTCCCGGCATGCACTACTAAAATACAAGGGTTTATTATTTCGCTTGACACGAATGTGTAAAATAGCAATTCAATAAGTGGTCTAGAGTAATTGATTGTTGATTAAGCTTGTGATACAACTCTTTAAGCTCGAATGGTCCCTATGTGTGACGACACTCTTTTTTACACATTTATTAATATTTATTTATTTACATAAATACAAACTTATTTACAGTTGTCTCGATGGTTTGATCCCTACAACCATGTCCCCACCACCATGGGTTTGAAGATTGTTTTCTTTATATTGACACATTATACTCATTTTAAAAGTGATCTGACAATCGGAATACTTAGCATGCTACAATGTGCAACCTCATCCGTTTTACCTAATTAAGGTCTATTAACCCATATTATCTTATCAACTACATAATTTATGTCGTTATACTTATAATATGTACTAGTCTTAGTAGGATGAAACCAACTGAATTTCTGCCCGGTCCGAATTTACCCAAGAACAACTTATTTGTAATTTCGAACCCAACCTTAACCCCAAACCAAACCCAAAACCTATTTTATGTATTCTAGATCGATTAAACTATTTTAAAGTGTACAAACGCAATAACCTATATTGGATAGTAAGCTAGTGAAATAAGCTAGCCTCACTAGACCTAATAACCAATTTTGACTATTTTCCTTAAGTAGCCAATTTTTAAAACGAAACATTTCCTAAATATTATTTAATGATAATTACTTTTCGAAACCAGTTTGGCACTTAAACCCATTTTAGATGACAAACTTGTATATTAGTTTGACCCGGCCCAATACCACATTTTATTAGGTTTTGAACTCTAAATAGGTCAACTATTATTTTCACATTATTACAAAGACAAGCCTACTGTTTTGGAACATATCAAAACTCATGGATGGCCCAATAAGCTCATTAGATTTATTTTGGACATTAAAACTAATTATCTGCCATTGCGCTTTGCGGTGGAACCGTACACGGCGTGATAAAGTATAGGTTACAATTGACCCGACTCGTTTCTGAACTAAATTTACGACGAAACGTGGGTCACCTCAAAACCTACATAAAAATAAGCACGTGTGATGGTGTTGTATGTGATGTGATAAAGTATAGACTATAATCACCCCGACCCATTTCCAAACTAAATTTATATCATAAGATAGAGTAACTCGAACCCATACCGTCGAATGAAAACATATTATATTAGACCCAACTTGTTTCCAAATATAATTTATGTCAAAATGTTGACCAACTTAAAACGTACAAAAATATAAGCACTAAATTGTTTTATATTTGACCCGATTTGTTTCTGAGCAAAATTTACTTTAAAACGTAGGAGGATTCGAATGTATACTCACACATACATAAAAAAGAACGTAAGAATATATTATTTTTAAGTAAAAATGTACATGGAGTGAACCCGGAATTTTTGAAACCGGAGCGGATCAAACTGACATTTTATAAACTTTTTAGAAATTGCAGGGGCTAAAAGTGTGAAATTCAAAGTTAAGAGGTGAAACCAACCTTTACTTTTAAGGTAATAATTGTATGAAACAAAGAAAACGCTAACATAGTGTCAATTATGAAAAAAAGTAAGAATAAACTTAAGTATTTTGCATGTAGAAATTAGGTAATAAACAAAGTAAGAAAATGAGTTGTTGTTGGGAGTTGAAACGAGGATTACTTCAGTACAGTATAAAGAACAAACCAGTCGAGCAAACTGACTTCGTATTTTGTTGATTAGCATAGTTATTTAACCAAGAAAAAAATGAAATAGAAAAGAATATAAAAAGCCACCAACTTTGCTAATTTAGATAGAGTAAATGCACCTTTTTTTTGCTAACCTCACCCATTTACTATATTAAGTCCCGTATCGTACGCCTCCTTTTCAATTATTATTTTTGGATTGTATATTGCTTGCCTTATTTACTTTAGTAAGTCCCGTATCTTACTTATGATATGGTTCCTTGGGTGGATCTTGTCATTAGGTTTATGTGGGGCATGAGGGTTGATGACAACCACTTTCTTATTATATACATATACCATCTAGCATCATCATGTAAATGTATATATGATAATAGGATTAGAATAAGCGAAAGAAGTCCTACATTAGGGAAGATAATGAGTGTCAGTCCCCAGGGATGACCATCAAGAAGTATGGAAACAATTATGCTATGATTATATCACTTTCAATGAATTATGTATGCATTAAGATTGATTAACATATTTGTTATATATTTTAAGATGAACTTGCAAGCTTTATGTTGATTAAAATCTATTCTTGAGCATTACACATTTTATGCATATTGGTTACTAGCAACCAAGGAGATAGAAGAGTCCAATTAAGATTATCTTGTGGGTAACTGGTATAAATAGAAAAACAAGATAACTAATTGTTATTTTTGATTCACCAAGAATTCTAGAAATAATTATTCTAAATATCGTTAATTCTCGAAAAATGCTGATAATCAAAGATTTCACACACTAAAACACACCAAAGATAGAGAAAATTTATTTTTATAAACTTTAAAACTGATCATCTCCTAATATTTACAAGAATAAAAAATGCATGACAGAATTTGAATAGGCTGCAAAACATAAACGGGCCAAAAACTGAGCTATAACAAAGTCCAACAAAAACTAAAGATGACATAAAAAGTTACAAAACTTATAAAATAGCTGTTTTAAGGCCGAAACAACGACTCAAACCACCTATGGCGCTTTTTAGAAACTTGCTCCTCGATTTGACTGTCGTTTGGACTGGTCGCATGCCTAAAACGAAGTCTTCTAGCACAAGTTATTGCCATTTTAGTGAAACCCCCTTAGACGAGTGATCGTAGGCCTCCAAATACAAAATGGTTTGCTCCTTCACACTTAGACTCGCACCAATAACAGTTAATATGAAGACTTGAAGCTCTAGACTCACTGCTTAATTATAAAAGTATAGTACCTAGCATAGACTAATATCCTTGTATTGTAAAAAATTGTTGTTGATTCATGAAGAGGATGAAGCTACCGAAAACTCAAGAATTCAGCACGGGCTGTCGACTACAGAATTCTTCCAAGTGCTAAATCAACTTTCGATCAACATATGTTGAATGACTATCAATTAGCATATGCTAAATCAACTTGATTGATGTGTTGCTGATCGATTGCTGCTTATCAGCACTGAACTCCATGAGCTGGTGATCAACTGTTACACAAGACAAGACTGTTTGCATCGATAGCTGCTGTGTTCTACCTTTTGGATACAACATAGTACTAAAGCTGCCTAACTCTGATGTGCTGATTGTATGCCTTGCTGTACATTCTGAATATAGAATAGTTTATTCTTATTGTTTAGATTTCATAGTATTAAACCCTCATACTTGTATAATAGAGGTAAGGTTGTTAAGCCACTAGAGTATCCGCTGATTGTAATTCTTTGTAGTCAGCTCTAATTAACAAGTGAATACTTTGAAAGAACAACTTGTGCACTTATCTTTAATCGAAGTATTTGTGTTTATTAGTAAGTAGTTAACTTAGATTTCACATCTGTTAACTACTGATCAAATAGAAAAGTCTTGTTAATCCCTAACACCGATCCAACAAGTGGTATTAGAGCTATGGCTCTTGATTTTCTTGAAGTCACCTTTCGACAAATCACTTGTCTTTTGATCACACTATCAAACATCACACTCCTTCATACCCTGTATCCTTTCAAAATGACTGTTGTATCCATCTCAAGTAAGCATGACTTGGAGAATGGAACTCAGACCAAACCCCCCATTTTTCACACTAGATGACTATGATACTTAAACAAGTTGAATAGGAGATTTTCTAAGGAATCAAGACTTTGGCTTTTAATTCTGAATGGACCATATGTCCTAATGGTTTAAGATCCCAGTGAAGTTGGAATCATGATTCCCAAAAGATCCCACAAAAGTACTCAGATGAATATTTGAAGAAGATGGATGTGGATTCAAAGACTCCATAACTAATCAGAATGAGCATACCAAACAACATCTTCCATGGATTCAAGAAATTCAACTGCGTAAATGTTGGTCCATTTGATCGAATTGCAGTACAATTGATGAGTTGAATCGTTCAATATCTGAAAAAATAGACAAACAACAAAGATGGAGATGAATAAGAACAACCACAATGTATTCAAATAAGAACAATAAGGATCCAATACAATGAAAGTAAACAAAGCTCAAATATATTTCAGTGAATTAACAGCTTATAGTAGTTTCTTGCAACAATAATATTCGATTAGGGTTTTACAAGGATACTTAACAATGAGCAAGATCAAAACTATATATAGCAGACATAGTTTTGCTAACAGTTTCGCTGTCAGCGAAACTATGCTACCGAAACCTTAGTTTCACCCGGCAGAAAAAACAGTTTCGCCGGGTGAACTAAACAACTGACTATGAGCGAAACTGTAGTTTTGCTCATAGTTTCGTTGGGCAGCAAAACTACACAAAATAAACAACATTCAAAAGTAAACTAACATTAAACCTATTACAAAGGAATATAAACATAATCTAATTTAAGGTGAGTCCAACCTATAAATGATCTTTAATACTCCCCCTAGGTTGGATCTCATCGTCTTCAATCGTCTTGATTTGTCTGATCGGCTCCAGTCTCTACCGCTGCCTCAGATGATTCTTTTGCAGTTCCTGCAGCATCTTCCTCGGGGGCTCTAGTCACAGATTCTCCTTGGTCAGCTTCAGTCTCCCCCGCTGCCTCTGATATATATCTTCATCAGCTCCTGCAGCAACATCCTTGGGAGCTTCAGCCATTGATTCACTTTGGTCACCTCCTGCTTCGTTAGCTCCCTCGGGACGAGCACTAGCTTGCTCAAGTTGTTTTGTTAAGTCCTGCACATCCATATCCAGATCATCTTGTGCTCTTACCTTCTCAGCCAACTCCTTCACCTCTACTCTTACACCTCTGACCTTATTAGTCACAGTCATAAATAGACTGGCTTCTTTTCTTGTCTCCTCCCCTACCCCTGCTTTACTGTGATTCTCACAAAGTACTAGCAGGTCTTCATCACAAAAGCCAAACAGTTCCATCGGATCAAACAACCTATACTCAACCCCGTTCTTCACCCTGATCACAGCCTCCCCCGTGTTGTTATCATAGAACCATTTCTCAAAGTTTTTTAATTGCTTGGGGAGGGGATCTGAGAGTCTAACCCCTGTTCACTGTCTTTGGGGGTTTCACCCTCAGCACGATCTTTCCTTTACCTGTCTCCCAGTCTTTATCCTTTTTAGACCTTCTCCATTCAGCCTTCATGAAACCGAATGACTCAAAACTATCATTCAATCTGTTCTTGATCTCCTTCTCCAGCAACATAGCTCCCTCACTAAGATGAGCATCAAGTAATGGCAGCACCGCCAACCTTCTCAAGTCCTATTTTGGCAAGGTCTTGAATGCGTTCCTCTTATGCATGTATGTAATTCCACCCCCTCTCGTCTTTATTATAAACATCTTGAGGCCGGGGTTATACTTCCAACTAATAATTCTCTTATCAGCCTTAGTCTTACTAAACCCTTCCATGTTTTGGAATAGGGGAGTTAACTCATCAGTCTCTTTCTCTCTCACGAACCATTCTTCTTTAGCAATCTCAAAAACGTCTTTATCATCGTCACCCTTCTTTGTAACATAGGTCAATGGTCTCTCATCGACCTCATAATATTCAGGCTCCGAATCATAGTCAACCAATTGTTCATTATCTTCCTCTTCATCCACCAATCCTTTCTCAACAGTCTTCTCAACACTTTCAGCTGGATTCTCTCTCACCACCTCCTCTCCAACCAAATCCTTCTCAATATCGAATCCTATGTTGACGAAACCAGCCTCAAATAATTCTTCAACATTCTCCACATTCTCATTCTCCTGTCTCACACCAGAACCTCCTGCCTCTTCAGCTGCTGCACCAGATGTGCCCTCTCATGCCCGAGAAGATGTACCCACATTTAGAAATGGGTATTTGGAAGTGTCAGTCAAATCATCTAACTCAGGTTGAGTTAGCTGATTGGGCAGGCCGGATGCAGCCTTCAGATCATTCACCTCTTCTAGCATCTCTTAATCAATCTCTGATGATCCACCATCATCCTGGTCATCCCTTCAATCACCTCATCCTTCTGTTTTTCACTCAATTCTTAATTGGTAAGTTTGGTCTTGATCATGCTCAACTCACTAGTCAGAGATGAGTTGAGGTTTCTTATCACGTCCTCATCCAAACCTGCTCTCTCCTCCCTTTTCGAGGGCTCAGTAAAAGATTGATGTCTGTGTTTGGTCCTTCTCTCAGTTTCTCCCTCATTTGCTTTCTTCTTCGACCTCTTTTTTTCTCAACCCTAGCTTCAGATGCCATCTCATGAATTTCCTCCTCAAAATTATAATCTTTCTCTTTCGCGTACCTCTTCCTTTTCTTAACAACATTTAACCCTCGTCTCTTCTGCTCTTTTCTCCTCCGACTCATTTACCCTCCTGATATAATTCCATCTCTCCTGAAGGTACATATTCTCCCAAAGATGAGTGATCTTCCCACTGAAGTCATGTCTAATAGCACAACAGTCTGCAAAAATACGGGTGTTCATCTCTCCATGTCTGGAAATGTTGGGAATGAGATAATCGATAATCATCTGAAGAAATCGAGGGTACAACAGCCATTTGTCCTTCTTTAGTGCCATTACATTCTCTACCATACAATCAAAGATCAATCGTGCAATGTTGGCCTTCTGTCCTCTGCAACAAATCACCATGGCTTTAGCCCAGTCTAGGTTTAGTACGTCTGATCCACCTTTTCGGTGATCTAAGCACATAATAAACACGTGGGCCATATATCTCCACTCCTTGGAGAGAAAGGACTTTTTAATTTCTTTTCTCGTGCCAAACGGAGGTCCCTCATATCCCATAGACCTAAAAGCATCAAACACCTCCAAATCAGATAGTATAACCTCCTCTCCAGTATCCTCATCGAGTCTCAACACCCTCGATATAACCTCTATAGTAATAATCAGGTCATTCTCCACCACCTTAGCCATAATCCTCTAAGGATTGGCTCTTGTGTCATACTCTACGGTCCGCCAGAAATCTCTAATGAGTAAATCAAATACTGTAGTAGAGTGTGAGATCGCATAGGCGATTGGAGATCTCTGTAGCCAAAGGATGCAATCTCTAAATCCTGTTGCCTTGGGATGAGTGTCGTCTAGCAGAGCGGTAATATTGTTTCTCTCGTCAAATTTAAGATTAGCCATGGAATCTGAAAAACAGATGAAACACATTAGTACGGTATATTAAAAATTAATATTAAAGAAAAATAAGTAAAAGAATAAAATTAAACAAAAAATAATTTACTTTCGCTAGCCGAAATTATAGTTTCGATGGTTGAGGAATTAGTTTCAGCAAGCGAAAAAGTAATTTCTGCAGCTATTATTAATTAGTTTCGGCAAGACAGTGCAGTAGATTCGACTGGCCGAACCTATAGATTCGGCGCAGCGAAACTGAAATTTGATCAGCGAAACTGTTAAGTTCGCTCGGACAGCATGACTACACAGTTTCGCTGAAAAACCTTAAACTTTCGTTCAGTTTCACTGGACTATTGATACTTTTGCAGTAAGAACTGCGAAGGTACCGAAGAGACTCAATCGAATAAACACACAATGAAGCGTTTAAACCTAGATTAAACTACAATCCTTGGTTCGAAACTCACTTGCGAAGATAAACAAGATTCAATCGAGAAACACAATCACGAAATCTCAGAATCGCATGAAAATGTCACGGTTAAACCCTGAAAAGTCTAAAACCCCGATTGTGCAAAAATGAGGAGACAATTTTGCAATTTGAGTTATATAGGATTTAGTTTTGCAGGCAGCGAAACTATAGTTTCGCCCGAATAAATTCTGGTCGAAACTGACCTTGCAACGTGCGAAAGAGCCAGCGAAGCTATAATTTCACCCTGCGAATCTACTAGCGAAAGTATAATTTCGTTGGAGACTTAAAATTAAAATTTTTATTTTCCTTTTAAAATAAAATAAGATAAAAAAATATTTAGAAAAAAATTAAAACAATGTAAACAAAATAAAAGAAATCAAAAGAAATTTGTCCCTCAAGACTTCACCACACTTCACGAATATTTTTAAACAAAATCAAATAGAAGAAAAAGGATATGAACGAGAAGCTGAAAAGATCTTTTAGAGAGTCAAAGTTTGGCGGGATTGCTGATATACTTGTCCTTTTAAGTCCATGCCTTCTTCGTTTCAACAAGTGCACCGCAACTACCATTATCATGTTTTAGTTCTTTTAAAGAAAACATTGAATGACCTAGTCCCCATAGAAATTTAGCAAAGAAACTTATCATGTCCTCATAATATATTGAACAAATGACACGCTCTGCTTGACTCATCCTCTCAAAAGCAACATAGGCCCTTTTTTCAAAAGAAACAATGCCCTTATAGACATCAAATGATGAGAGCTCCAGGTCTATACTTACGTATAACAAAGGAGTTAATCAATTGAGTCTTACATATGAGAGCTTCAGGTCTATACTTACGTATAACAGAGAAGATCATCATATTGTGTCGATGAGAGCTCTAGGTCAGTACTATCATACAGTAGAGAAGATCATCACTCCAGGTCAATGTTTACACATAGCAGAGGAGATAAGCACCTGGAATAATATAACAACGAGCTTCTTAGATGCAAAGATGAGTAAGCATATAGCTTTTGAGATAGGGTGGAAGATTTAGACGCAAAGATACTTTAGATAAAAATAACTCAAAACAGAGATATCATATTCTCAACCCTTTTTGAACAAGGACTTTAAACTTTGTGAAGGTCAAAAATGTCAAGGGGATTATCCGAGTCATCAAGTTTCTTGTTCTATTAATTAAGCTACAAGATTACTGTTGACTTTGCTTTCTGGCTAAACCTATCAAGCATATCCCGCACAATACTATTAACCTCCTTTACATCGTGCAGGCTTCTCATTTTATTCTGCAAAAGAAAACAAGAAAAACATTTAATATATATTCTCCCCCGAAATTTCTACGAAGAAGCAAGATGTAGAAATTTCTTATTTAGTTATATATAACCATCATTCATTTTTTTATTATATATTATTATATTATTATTATTATTATTATTATTTTTATTATATATATATTATATATATATATATATATATATATATATATATAATATATATATATATATATATATATATATATATATATATTATAGTTTTTTTATGTGAAAAATGAAGGACAATGGAGCGGGCAGATCGGAAAGGAAAGAAAGAAAATAAAGAAAGAAGGATAAACAATATGTACATGACATAGTTTGAAGGAAAATGAGTTTTAAAATGATATTAATCTTAATATAGAGATCAATTCATAAAAACGAGGTTTATCAAATGTTTTAGTAAAAAGATCTGCTTTTTGGTTTTTAGTGTCAATGGGAATAATATCAATAAAACCCTTCTTCTGAGCATCACGGATCGTATGAATCCGTGTCTCGATATGCTTGGTTCGGAAATGATGAATAGGATTCTTTGTAATGCCAATAGCTGCTTCGTTGTCACAGAACAACGGTGTATGGAGAAAGTTGATCTCGTAGTCAATCATATGTTGCTGTATCCAGAGTATTTGTGAACAACAGCTTGAAGCAGCGATATATTCTGCTTCCCCGTAGAGAGAGAAACAGTAGTCTGTTTCTTCCTCTGCCATGATACCAGACAATTTCCTAAGTACTGACATCCTCTAGTAACCGATTTTCTGTTTAACCTGCAGTCATTAGAATCACTATCAGAATAAGCATGTAAGTCAAAACTCCCACCATAAGGATACCAAAGCCCTAAACGAGAAGAGCCTTTAAGATAACGAAAAATTCATTTTACAGCCTTTTCGTGAGACTCATTCGGGGCAGATTGGTGTCGAGCATAATTTCCTACAGCAAAGGTGATGTCAGGACGACTTGCTGTAAGATACATAAGGGAACCGATCATGAATCTATAGAGATGAGGATCAACATGTTTCCCCTTCTCGTTAGGGGTGAGACATGTTTGAGCGGTATATGAAGTCAGTTCAGGAGAAGCATCATCCATATTGAATTTCTTCAAAATTTCTTTAATATACTTCTTCTGATGAATAAGAATTCCCTTTGGCTTTTGTTCAACCTGTAACCCGAGGAAAAAACACATCTCCCCTATCATACTCATTTCAAAATGACCGCGCATGACTTCCTCAAACTCCCGACATAACTTCGGATTGGTGGAGCCAAAAATAATATCATCAACATAGACTTGTACAATTAGCATCTCACCATCCACATCCTGCTTGAATAATGTCATATCGATGGTGCCACGAGAAAAACCATTGCTTAAGAGATATTGTGTTAAAGTCTCGTATCAGATCCGAGGTGCCTGATGAAGACCATAAAGGGACTTATCAAGCTTGTAAACTTTGTTAGGAAAGTCGTCCTCAAAACCTGGTGGTTGACACACATAGATCTCCTCGTCAATGTCTCCATAAAGGAATGCACATTTGACATCCATCTGATAGACTTTGAACTGCTTTTGGGTGGCATGGGCCAGAAAGATTCTGATAGCTTCAAGACGGGCTACGGGAGCAAAGACTTCCATGTAGTCTATCCCTTCTTCTTGAGCAAAGCCCTGAACCACCAAACGGGACTTATTCCTTACCACAATGCCACGATCATTGGGTTTGTTCTTGAACACCCATTTCGTGCCAATAGGGCATTTGTTTGGTGGAAGATCAACCAGGGTCCACACCTTGAATTTCCTAAACTGTTTCAGCTCTAATTGCATCGATTCAACCCAACAAGGATCCTAAAGAGCTGCATGAACATTTTTTGGGACGATTTAGGATATAAACAAGAGAAAAGACATACATTAATCAAACGAGATTGACTCCGCGTCTGAACTCCATCGGTGATAGATCCAATGATGTTATCATGGGGATGATCTTTCAAAGTTATGAAATCAGTGGGCATGGGTAGGGTATTTGAAGACGGTTGGCTGATGAGTGGTTGATGGGTAGATGAAGGTGAGGAAGATGGTAAGGTAATTGGAGGGATGGGTGATACCGCTGAGATGAGGTAGATGTAGGTGATGAGGGATATGCAGAAACAAGTAGAGGTGGAAGGTCAAAGGATGATGAGGAAGATACAATGTCAACTGATGTAGCATCGTTTGAAGATGTACTGGGAGGGGCTTGAGGAATGACAGGTAATGGTGCAAGAGGAATGATGTTTGTTTTGACATTAGAGATGGACGCAACATCATCGATAACCGGAAGATTAACGGAGTTAAACACCGTATCGGAGTCAAAGAACCATGCTGGTTCAGATCGAACATCAAAAGAATTAGATTCCTACCAATCAACATAAAAGGACTCTTGCACAATACGGGTTCTCTTGTTATACACTCGATAAGCTTTTTGAGAAGAAGAATAGCCGAAGAAGCAACATTCATCAAAAAACACCGAATTTCGTCTTCTGCGCCTGGGTATTCAATAAAGTGCACGAGCAACCAAATGGTCGAAAGAAGTCAATCAAAGGTTTTCTCTTATGAAACAGTTCATAAGGAGTCTTCATTTTGTCTTTGACTATCAACACCCTGTTCAAAACATATGATGCACAATTTACCGCCTTTGCCCAAAAGATGATGGGTAAGGACGATTCAATCAACATTGTATTAGCAGCTTCAATGAGGGTGCGATTCTTTCTTTCAGCCACACCATTCTGTTGAGGAGTCCTCGCAGCACTGAACTGTCTCAAAATTCCCTTACCAGCACAGAAAGAATCAAAGATCTGATTTCTGAATTCGGTACCATTGTCACTTCTAATCACCATAACCTTCCACTTGCTTATCGTCTCAACTGAAAGAATTAACTTCTGTTGCTCCTTAGCAGCCTCTCCTTTGTGGGCAAGAAATCTCACCCAGGAGTACCCGGAAAAATCATCTGTAACCACAAGACAGAAAGATTTTTTAGCAATTGATTTAACACTTATTGGGCCAAACAAATCAGTATGTAACAACTCGAGGGGATTAAATATACTATTTTCAATTTTTGGTTTATGTGGTTTCTTATGTTGTTTTCCCTTGGCACACGCCATACATTTTTCAACCACTGAAAAGTCCTTTAAAGGTAATCCCCTAACAAGATTGTTTTTAACTAATTTGTTTATATTTTTGAAATTAATGTGGCCCAATCTGCGATGCCATAGGAAAGACTCAGAAGTGGAAGCTTTGGACAATAGACAAGTGACGGTAGACGTTCACTCCCTTGAACCCATGTCAAGAAGATACGTGTCATTCTTTTTGGAGCCCGCATTAGTACCATCTTATCTGGAATATCAATCTCAGATTTCAGAAAGAGACATTCATTGGACTTGAACAAGACCAAAATGTCTTTATCACAAATCTGAGAGACACTCAACAGATTACAAGCAAGTTCAGGTACATAGCTGACTTTCTCTAGAGTAAGAGAGTCGTTGGAAACCTCCCCTTGTCCAACCATTTTCCCTCCTTTCTTGTCGCCGACAAAAGCGACATAACCTCCATTGATTATTCAATAACTGGTCAATAGATCTTTTAGCCCCGTCATGTGTGTGGAGCATCCACTATCAACATGCCATACACTATTTACAACTTTAGTGGATGACTCCTGAAAAAATATCAAAGAGCAAATTAACCAGGTGAAACAGGAACCCAAGTTTGAACAACTTTGGGTTTAGGAGAGATTGATTTCTTACAAAAGAAATTATTAACCAATCGAGTCAATCTACTCCCAAATGAATTCCTATTAACATGTCTATGATGTAGTTCAGGACAATTCTTAACTACATGATCATCTTTACCACACCGAAAACAATGTGGCTTTAATCTAGGTCTATTATGCAACAAGGTAGGGATTTTATCAATGTATATTTCCTCATCATATTCAGACAGTTTAGAATCTACATCATTTAAGTCTCATACATGTCTCTAGGTCTGTTTTTATTTGAAAAAGCAGGATTATTTACAAAAGAAGATGAATTTTCATCTGAAATACATGTAGTACTTGTACCAATTGTACTTGCTTCAGATGATGACGTTACCCTTTGACTTGATAAAGAAATATTCGTTGGGGGTAAAAGATGGAATTGGGTGAGAAAAGAATTTTTTAAAACAATTATTTTTAATTTTCTCCTTACTCTTCATGGTGGAATCATTCACAGTATTAACGCAATCTAAAGAGGTATCATCATTACAATCCAAATCATTTAAAGAGGAAATAGAAACATCAGTAGAACGGATGAGACAGTGTCTGTTACATATTGACTAGAAACAAAAACAGAATTTAAACTAGATTTATGATCTAAGACAGAATGCTGAGATTCAGGTGTACTAAGACTAGTGCATCCAAGCCCACTAGTCGGTCCATAATCGTAGTCCTCACGAACGTGCTTAGTGTTCACACCTTCTAAACCTGCAGACATACTGTTAGTATCTATTGTGATCAAATCATTAAAAGGATAAGGAACAGGCATAGGAGAATAACAGTAAGTAATGGGAGGAGGATAAACCTTAGCATTTTCATAGCCCAAACCTGTTTTATACCTAGCCCCCCTTTGAGATTTGCATAAATCATCATGTTCCATCCCCGATATTGTCCATTTATCGAGCTTTGACTGAAGTTCGCTTGTTTCAAATTTAGCAAGTGCAACCCTTTCAGTCAAAGTGTTAATCTCAACATTTCATTCCAAAACGATTCGTTTTAAATGATCATTTTCTTTCAAAGTTTCGATTAATTTAACAAAATATTTAGACTCGTTTATTTTAAGTTCTTCATTAATTCGTTTTAAATCTTTTTCATTGTCAATTAACAAACGATTAGCTTTGTATACCCCAAATAACCTAATTTTGCATGCTGAAAAACACATGTCCTGAATTACCTCATAAGGAAGTCCCATCACCACCTTTTCTGCTGCTAAAGCTTTCTCACATTGGCACACCGGAGTACTCAACTTGTTTTCCTCGATAGGGATAGCAGCATCATCTTTTTCATCACTTTGCTCAATGGGTTGACTTCCTTCCTTCCTCATCTTCTCAGCCTTACTTTCTTTCACCATCTCATCCTCTTTCACCTTCACAGATACTTCAACTTCATCTCTAAGTTGATTCATCCTTAAAGTACACCATCTTCTTTTCTTCCACAATCTCAGCCACCAGCGCTTGGTTAATTTCTTCTCTCGTCTCTTCAACTTCAGCACTCCAATCAAAATTAGAGATCAAAGCTGTCTCTTTCTTGTGATTCATTTCTTCTTTATTCCCGCTTGAAACTAGTCGTGGGACTCCTGAATTACTAGGATCAGTGATGATCGGCAATGGACATTCACGTTTGAAGTGTCCCAACTATTTGCAATTAAAACACCTCAGTTTGGACTTATCAAATCCCAGTCTGGAGTTAGAGCTTTGACCTCCGAAATTCTTCCTTCCAGTGCGCTCCATGAATCTTCGGGCTCTAAATGTCAACATTGCCGTTTGCCACTGAATGTCAGTCTCTTCAAATCATCAGGATCCACCTGATACATATCCTCCATTGTCATCCCTTTACCTTTCAACTGGCCCGCCACCAAGGCTTCATAGCTTTGAACAAACATACCAAAGAGAGTCATTGTCTCAGATGGAACTGATGTTTCAGCATTTGCTTTCAAGTAGCTTGATCTCTCCTAGCACTACCACTACCTCCAGAATATTCACTAGTATTCACTCCACCTTGACGAGATGCCTGCATTGGAGAGCTTGCAACGGAAGACAATAATGCAGCATTTTGAGTGAAACCAGATGTAGGCATCATGGTTTGGTTGAATTCTCTTCTCTTCATGTCTAACTTGAAGGATTTAAGCTTATTGATGATGTCCATAAGCTTGTAGTGAGTGAAACCTCTTTACTGCTTTAACATTTTCACCTGTAGACTCCACTGAGGTGGGAGAGAGTCTAGCAACCTGTTAACTTGCTCACTATTGGAAAGTTTCTCATCATATTTCTTCAGTGTGCTCGAAACTGTCAGAAAACGATTTGTAAGATCTGTGAGACTCTCGTTCTTGTATCCCACAAAAGAGTTGAACTCCTTCTCAGATTGAATGCTCTTGTCTTTTACCAGCTCATCGTTACCATAGAACTCACACAGAGCATCGAAGAGAGACTTAGCATTCTTATGTTCAGCAAATCGATTGTAGATGTCTGGTGCAAGACATAGGGTTAATGCTCCAAAAGCTTTCTGGTCTCGATCAATCAGCTTTAGATCCTTCTCGTTGAACGTGGCTGGGTCCTTGTTTTGAGACACGACATCACCAACAGTAACAGTTGGTATGTGTGGACTAGAGATGATAGATTCCCACTGGTTGTGGTTGGTGTAGATGAAAAAGGCTTTGAGACATCTCTTCCAATCTTCGAAGTTATCTCCGTTTATGAGTCTCGGAGGTTTGTTGGGAGCTACACTTTCTAAATTTGCAAGGGTGAGAGAAGTCATCTTTGACATTCTAGTTTCGCTGAAGAAGAAACAATTTCGCAGAAAAATTGCAGTTTTGCAGAGCTAGATTCGCAGAGAAAAAGGTAGTTTCGCAGGGAAGACTAGTTTCGTTGAGCCGCAGTAGTTTCGCTGGAAATTTCGGCAGCAGTTTCACTAGCCAAATGCTTGTGACTGCTTAGTTTCGCCAACAATTTCGAACGAAACAAGCTTGAACTTTCATTCAATGATAATTTCAACAGCAATTTCGCTTGTAATATGCACACAAGCACTGTTGAACTTTCGTTCAAGGATACTAGTTTCGTTGAGATGCTGAAAACAACTAGAAAGTGTAAAACACTTGTAGTTTCGCGGGAAGATAATGCAGTTTCGCCGGATGAAGATGCAACTTCGCTGGATGAATCTGAAAGGCTTTTTCAACACGAGATCAACCTGAAATAGCCTAAATCTCAATGGATTTGAGATCTGATGATTAACAGAGCTTTCCCAACCAAAAACAAGCAAAAATCAATCAAATTCCATATCAAATACACTCAAATTTGTTCTGGAATTGATGGAATATTGATATTGAACAAAAACAACCAAAAACCTCAAACAATCAAGAGCACTAAGGCTCTGATACCATTTTGTTGTTCCATTTGATCGAACTGTAGTACAATTGATGAGTTGAATCGATCAATATCAGAAACAGTAGACAAACAACAAAGATGGAGATGAATAAGAACAACCATAATGTATTCAAATAAGAACAATAAGGATCCAATGCAATGAAAGTAAACAAAGCTCAAATATATTTCAGTGAACTAACACCTTACAGCAGTCTCTTGCAACAATATCATTCGATTAGGGTTTTGCAGGGATACTCAACAATGAGCAAGATCAAAACTATATATTGCAGACATAGTTTCGCTGACAGTTTCGCTGTCAGCGAAACTATGCTGCCGAAACTATAGTTTCGCCCGGCAGAAACAACAGTTTCGCCGGTTGAACTAAACAACTGACTATGAGCAAAACTGTAGTTTCGCTGGGCAGCAAAACTACACAAAATAAACAACATTCAAAAGTAAACTAACATTAAACCTATTACAAAGGAATATAAACATAATCTAATCTAAGGTGAGTCCAAGCTATACATGATCTTCAGTAAAAGTTGTGGGAAACATTGAAGGCCAGATTTAAAGGAACTGAAGACATGAAAGAGAACAAAAGATATGTCTTGAAGCAGAAGTTTGAAAACTTTGGTTTCAGAAGAGAAGAAACCATAAATGCAACATTAGTAGAGCTGAGAATAGTAAAGATAGAGATAGTAATGTTCTTAGAAAGTTCTTAAGGTCTCTACCTAAGATGGAGATAGTTTACATTGTGTCCATTAGTAGAGCTGATAATCTGAAGACAATGACTCTTGAGGAGTTATATAGCATCATGAGTGCTTATCAGATTGATGCAGATGAAGAATCGCTTGGCAAGTCTTCAAACCCCTCAAAGTCATCAACTCTTATGGCACCTATTCATGAAACTTTTCAATCCCACTCCCACTCCTACTTCCAAGCCTACCAAATTCCTATAGTGACTCATCAAGTACCGATGATCACCTATCCTGAATCTCCAATTGCTGAATCTCAGTCATCACCATCTTTTAGCGAATAGAATCAGCAGACCTCGCCATCCTTTTCACCAACATACTGTTCAAACTTGGCATTTGTTAGTGAACAAACTAACTTCTTCCAACTCTCCAAAGAAGATCTGGTATGCATTCATCTAGATGGCCTTGAGGAGATGGACATCAACTATTAGATAGCCGTGATTTCCTTCAGGGCTAAGTAGTTCTAGCAGAGAACTGGAAGAAAGTTCCTGATGTGGAGAAGATTAGGTTTTGGGTTTCACAAGAGCAAAGTGAATTGTTTCAACTACAACTAGCTGGGACACTTTGCCACAGAATGCAAACAACCTAAAACAAACCAATCTCCTCAAAGCTCATCAAACTTCAAACAACCCTTAACTTATCAAAGTTCCTCTACTTCTACTAGCCAAAAAATATAGCAGTTGTAGCCTGAAGAAAAAAGATGATTGAGCGTAGCTTCCAAGTAGAAGATGTCACTCCCATCAACAATTCACTGATGGCTAGAAGCTCAACCTTCTTACCTCATGTAACTTCTGAACCTTGTTGTACACCTGAGTTCATTGCTAAGGTAAACTTGTACAAAAATCACAGTTTGGATCTTATGAAAGATGTTGAATCAATCAATATTCTTAAAAATGATTTTAAGAAAAATAATCAAGCTTAAAAGGAAAATATAATTGAGCTAGAAAAGATTGTTTCACAACTAAAAAAAGAACAAACCAACTTGGAGACCCAAATTGATGATCTCTTGAGTAGATTGAAATCAACACAATGTGATTTAGCTATAGCTATAACATAAGCTAATAAATACAATGTTCAAACTAAAAAGTTTGAAAAAATTGCTTAATTTTACTAAAAACTCCCAAAAGTTGCATCAAACCAAGACAGGTTTAGGGTATAATACTTTGGAACAACCAATGATATACACTCCGACATACACCCATATGTGCAACCTAGAGGTAAAGAAGCAAGTTTCTGCCAATCCAATTTGTACAAGAGCAGTTGCTGAAAATTGAAGACAATAGAGAAGGAAGAGAAAGAGGGAGCAGTTAAAAAAGTAGATTAAAAGGAAGAGAAAAGAGAAAAGGAAGAGGAAGAGAAGGAGAAGAGGAGGGAAGGACTCAAAGGTAAAGCAAAGAAGGATATGATTAGGAAGGTGGAGTTTGTCAAAGAAATATATCTTCTGAAGCCAAAAGATTGCTTGTTGAGTCAAACCCCTCCATCAAGACAAAGATTCAACCAAAACACAGCTGCAAGAAGAAAACTCACGACAAAGCTACTGTGCAGGAACCTCAAACTCTTTAGAAGTAAGACCCTAACCATATGTTCAAAAGTATTCTTTTGAAGCAGTAAAAATCCACAACAAGAGGTTCATGTGAAAGAAGATTGATCTAACCAACCATGCTAATCACAAGTTAAACAAAAAGATGGGTGGAACTGAGGGAACTTAGTTGATGAGTTCTTCATGAAAGAAGGTGAAAAATTGAAGATTTCATTGATCTTTGATTTGATAAGAAGAGCTAAGAAAGAGCAGGTGAAGAAGGAGCTATAAGAGCTCAAGCTGGAGATCAAGTTAGCTAAGAAGCAGAAAAAGATCACATGCCTAATTTGGGGGGAAGACAACCACTTTGCAAAAGACTGTCAATACAATCTCCTAACACACTCCATCAAACATCCAAACCAGCCTAGACCCTCAAAAAAGTCTACAGCTGCTGATCAAGCATAAAAAAAGGATGATGATCATAAAGTTGTTCTAAAGCTAAATCCATCTACTGCTGATTAGAAAAGAAAGTCATCACCCATGAAGGATCCGCCAAACAAATCAGCAGGTGCAAGCTTGAAGATGAAGAAGACTTTTAGGAAACCGTCACCATCTCCAAATTCATCACCAGAAGGATGATGTCAATGTATCAAGCAAAGTCAAAAGAAAAGCCTAGAAGTAAAAGACATTTTGCCGAATCAATAGATGACCCAAAACCAAAAATCACCCTCTTAGTATTTACCATTAAAACAAACAACTACTGAAAACTGGAAGACCCAAGACTACACAGGCTTGGGTCCCCATTTATCACTAACTTGTTTGTTTATGCGCATACACATCCGAACACCAAAACTAACTTGTGGATTGTGGATAATCGATGCTCCCAGCACATGATAGGTGATCATGCCTGCTGAATGTTGAACTATATGATGGTGGGTCTGTTGCCTTTGAAAGTGATACAAAGGACGATACATTACTGGCAAGGGGACAGGTAGTAATGCAAAAGTTAAGATTTGATAAGTTGAACTATGTGAAGGAGTTGAAAAATATAATCTACAAAGTGTATCTTAGTTGTGTTATCAAAAACACAACACTCTCTTCACAGAGCATGAATATATTGTTTTATCTCTTGGGTTTGAAATCACAAATGATTAATTACTTTTAAGACCTCACAGGAAAGACAATATGAGCATGCTTAACATGTAGAATGCATCACCTTCAGGAAATATATCATGTTTTATTTCCAAAGATTCAATAAATGAATCCTCCATTTGGCATAAATATTAGCACATGTAAACCTTAAAAACATGAACAAACTAGTTTGGAATGGGTTAGTCACATGATTGCCGAACAAGAAGTTTGCATGTTCTGACCACTGTGTTGCTTCTTAAAAATGAAACCAACATAGATCTTCTCATAAGTCCAAAGAATTGAAATTTGGTCACAACTCCTTTACATCTATTACACATGGACTTGTTTGGCCCAACAAGTGTAGAGTGTTTGTGAAGAAAATCATATCGCTTGGTAATCATTGATGATTTTATAAGATTCACTTGGCTTTTCTTTTTAGAAACTAAAGATGAAACTGCATAATATTAAAATCATTTATTATCAAAATTAAGAACTAGATTGATCAAAAGGCTAAAATAACTAGATGTGATTAGGGTATTGAGTTTAAAAATCACACCCTTGATTTTTTTATGAAGGTATTGCAAAACAATATAGTGCTCTTAGAAATCCTCAAGAAAACGGAGTTGCTGAAAGTAGAAATAGGACACTTATTGAAGCTACAAGTATCAATTTTGTTTGAATCCAAACTTACTATAACATTCTGATGTGAAGCAATCAGCACTATGTGTTATGTTCAGAATAGGGTGTTAATAGTCAAAACACATGGAAAAAGCTCTTATAAATTATGGCATAAGAGAAGACCATTCATATGGTTCTTAAGACCTTTTGGATGTCCATGCACCATTCTAAATACCAAAGATCATTTATTTAAATTTGTTGAGAAATCAATAGATGAGTTCTTTATAAGACATTCACTTCAATCTAAAGCTTACAAAGTATACAACAAAGTTAACCACACCATTGAGGAATCTGAAAATGTCATATTTAATGAAAATTCCTCAAATAGTGTTGGAAATTCCCCAAGTTGGATGTTTGATCTGAATAGATTCATAAATATATTTATCTATTTGATTGAGAATGTTTCAGGAGACTCATCCAACAGATCAGCAAACATACAAGTCACAAGTGCTGAAGACTACAGAGTTGATCTACCTAATGGTCTCAATCACAACAGGCTATTCATTGATCCAGTTCACCCACATTCAGAATGAATTCTCATCAGATGAGGAGTCTTATGATCCTTGTGGTACTAGACAATCTCTTGAAAGAGAAACCAAGTGTGACATATGCTTAAGAAGGAGTCAATTTGGCAGTCAATCCATCTATGAAACTTCCTAAAACAAACTTCTCTAATTTACATCTATCTTAACAACTCCAAGTGATCCCAAGACTAAGAATTAATAAAGAGCATCCAAATGATAATGTCATTAGAAATATTGAAGTTGGTATCAAGAAAAGAAACATAGTGAATGAAGCAAACATCTGTTTATTTATATGATTCATTTCTCAACTATAACCAAGGAAAGTAATTGGGGCCTTAAGAGATAATAGATAGAAGCTATGCAAGATAAGCTTTTTCAGTTTGCTACACAGAAGGTTTGGAAACTATGTGCACTTCTAAAGAGGAAGACTTGAATAAAAACCAAATGGGTGTTCAAAAACAAGAAGGATGATAGAGACATTGCTATCAAGAACAAAGCTAGACTTGTGGTACAAAGGTACACAAAAGAAGAAGGGATTGATTATGACGAAGTATTTTCTCCTGTGGCTAGGCTTGAAGCAATCAAAACTTTTCTAGCATTTGCTGCCTCTAAAGACTTTAAGGTTTTAGATGGAAGTCAAGAAAGCATTTCTCTATGGTAATATTGATAAAGTAGTTTATGTCCACCAACCTCATGGTTTTGAAGATCCTAAATATTCAAATCATGTATGCAAACTTGATAAACCACTTTATAGTCTTCATCAAGCTCTTAAGAAATCATAGGAGACACTCTCAACCTTTTTTTCTAAAGACTGAATACAATAGAGGATCTATAGATAAAACTCTCTTAATCAAGAAAGTTGATTTGGATATCATTTTAGTACAAGCATATATGGATGATATCATATTTAGGTCTACAAATAAAAGCTTGTGTAAAGCCTTTGAAAGTGCCATGAAGTCGAAGTTTGAGATAAGTTTAATGGAAGAACTCACTTTCTTTCTATGGCTGCAAGAGAAACAAACCTCTTATGGCATTTTCATCAATCAATCTAAGTATGTTCAAGAAATCTTAGTAATATTTTAAGCTACTAATGCTAAGACTGCTAAACCCCCAATGTCTATGACGTGTTCTATAACTTTTGATCTTGACAGGGAAGCAGTTGATCAACAGTAGTATAGAGCCATCATCAGATCTCTCATGTACCTCATGGCCAGCAAACCATATATCATGTTTGCCACATGCTTGTGCTTAAGATTTCTAGAAACTTCTAAAGTGTCACACCTAATGGCTATCAAGAGAATTTGAATTATCTTAAAGGGGAACCGAAGTTGGGATTATGGTACCCTAAGAGTGTTGACTTTAATCTTTATGGATATATAGATAGTGACTATAGAGGATGGAACATCAACAAGAAGTCCACCTCAAGAGAATGTCAATTTCTAAGGGGAATATTGGTTTCCTTGCATTGCAAGAAGCAAACTTGTGTGTTTATATCAACTGTTGAAGCAGAGTACATTGCTACATCTAGTTGTTGTGCTCATGTGCTATGGATCCAGACTCAACATAGAGATTATAGAGTAACCTTCATGAATACGCCAATTTACATTGACAACAACAATGCCATCTCAATCACCAACAATCCAGTTTAGCAATTAAAGACAAGACCACATTGATATTAGATAACATTTCATTAGTAATTGTGCAAAAAAGAAAATCATTAAATTAATTAAGTTTCATACAAATGAACACTATGTAGATCTTTTCACAAAGGCATTTGATGAAACAAGTTTTAAATATCTTGTGTCTGTATTGTGATGATGAACTTTGAATAATTAAATGATGTATATAATGAAATCTAGTAAAATTTATGAAAAATACTTTTTTGATAACAAAAATGAATAAAAACTAGGTATCTGCTGATTTTCACAATTTGGCAGATACAATGGCTGCGACACATGTCTTTTAAAAGATTCGGTAGGACCCACTTTTATCTACCGATGTGTAGTGGCGCCATTGTAGTTTACTGAAAAGACTGTTCCATCATCACAAGCCCTTGGATTTATAGTTACGGTGATAAAAATTTTAAAATAATCCTATTATATATTATCCTTAAACTGTAAATCATCACTTTTACATCCATTGTCATCTTCCATCTTCTTCTAAAAGAAAAATCCCTCAAAAAAACCTTTATATCTCTTAAACCTTACTAAAATTTAAAATCAAAATCTTCCATGGCCGCCAAAACCTAGAGTTCAGACCGAATCACAACATCATTACATCACATGAACCCATTGGTGATCTGGTCTATAAAATTGTTCTTCATTTCCTACGTAATAGCAACTATGCTTTTGCAATTTCTATAGATCCGGTTATTTGTGAGCCACATATTTAGCAATTCTACACCACATGTTCAATTCAGAGAGAACATGGAATAAAAGTCCTCACTAGGACGGTGCAAGGACTGAAGATCACCATCTCTTGTACAAAGATTCGATAACATCTGAATTTGAATGATGAAAATGGGAAATCTTCATTCTTCAAAGAAGCGGTGAGTGTCACATTCAAGGAGATGGGATATGAAGGACCCTTCCCAACTTCCACCTTCTCCAAATCAATGGTTTATCACAATTGAAGAATTATCCTTCATATCTTCTTACATTGCTTGTCTAACAAGTCGAGTGGATGGGATCAAGTTCCATTAGATCTAGCAGGGGATATCCATGGGCTTGTGAAATTCAACTTCATTTTTCAAAATCTTTGCAAGAATGTTACTGTTGCTGAAAAATTTAAGTTTTTAATGTACCCAAGCTTCATTCAACTGATTTTAAATGAAGAACTGAGTGACAAACTTAAAATTGAAGGAGGAATACATGCCATAGGAACTTTAAACAAAGTAATTTTCTCAAATTTCAAGGCAACTCCAAAATCATTTTCAAGAAAAGTCACTCCCATGTTCACACACATGCTTGAGGTCACTAAGCCTCAGGGTGACAACATGGTAACACACTCCACTACTGATCCCACAACCTTCACTTAAAATAAAAAATGTTAACAAAGAAGCAAACCCCTGCATCCTCTACTAAGAATATGCAGGCCCCCAAATCACCGCCACTCAAAAAGGCAAGGCTAGAAACAACAGTCTCAACTAAGTCAAAGGTGTTAGCCACAACTACACAATGCTCAAAGAAGAAGGTTTCTCTTCTTCTGCTGACCCTCGTCAAACCTGTTAGCCCTTAATTAGAGTTCCACCACTCTATTAAGCAAACAATAAGGGATACCCATATTGATAAGACCACTTCTAAGGAAGAAGTCATATTAGGAACTGGTTCATATCCCGGTCCATTAGACTCAGCTTCTTAATCTCTCATACACATGTCCATTACCCAGTATGAAGATGTTCACACTGCACTTCAGCAGCACCCACTATCTTCCCCTTCCCACACACTACAGATAATGGAGACTGATGTGTTTGTAGAGGCATCTAATCCATATCCTATATTTCAAGAGATTGATCCTAGGGAGGAAAGGATCAATGTGGAAGAGTTTGTCTCTACTGTTGATCCATCAATTTATCAGCAGGATAGAGACAACATATTTAAAACCTCAACAAAGGCAGCTCACCTTGAGAATGTTTCTATGGAGTCGAATCCAGGGCGCCAAGAAACCACATATGGTGGTGAGGGTGTAGAGGCTAGGCCCAGGACCATATTTGTGGATTAGGGAAGCTTGGAACAAATATTTGAATTGATGTCCCGTAACCTTAAGCTTGCTCAAAATTGAATGCCTTACAATATGAAAATACAAGGCTTCAAGGTTTACTGAAAGAGCCATCATTATCGTGTGTGAGAACTGGCTGCTGAAGGCTTCGGCAGATAAAGTCACTAAGGTTAAGGCTCAACTTAGGACTTTACAAAACCAAGCTGCAAGAGTTACTTCACTGGAACAACAACTTACAACTATTTAGTAATCAGCAGCCAAGGCAATGGATCTTGAACACAAAGTTGAACAACAACTTACACCTATTTAGTAATCAACTCAGTCCATCATCATCACCCTCATCTTCCTCACCAAAATCATCATCATCATCATCGTCATCATCATCATCATCATCATCATCATCATCATCATCATCATCATCATCATCATCATCATCATCATCATCATCATCATCATCATCATCATCATCATCATCTTTAAGGGCTCATTTTGGGATCCTTTCAGCCTGAGCATGATCTTCTTGTTCTTTGCCTCCAAATCCTCAATCCTCTTGTCCAAATGAGCATGAGCTGTGTAATCTGCTCAGCCTGAGCAACATTTATCTCCATAAGCTGGTTTAGCTATGCAGCTCTGTGCTCATCGATGGCCAACAGCTTTAGCACCATCCGGTTGAGGTTGGCTAGCTGTTCCTCTACCCCGATGGAGGGCAGAGTGGATCCATGGCTCAGTGGGACTTGAGCAGATGTCTCGGCTTGTTTGGTGGTTGGGGTGATGGTGGATGTGGGGAATATGGGAGGTGGTATAGGAGTGGATAGTGATGGGGTGGCTGTGGTGGTGGTGGTAGGAGGTATGGTAGTGGTAGTAGGAGGTGTGGTAGTGGAGGTGGTAGCTGTGGTAGAGGTAGTGGTGGTGTTGTGGTCGTGGTGGTGATCAGTGTAATCCTCCTCCTCTTGCCCTTCATGTCGTGGGGCTGAGCCATCCTCTTCTTCCTTGATCCCTTGGAAGAGGATGCTCCCCCTGGGCTCATAGACTGGTCCGGGATGTATGAAGGATCAATGACATCGATAGCAGCATCCCTGGACTCGCCCTGGCGTCCACCAACCGCCGCAATCCCCCTCTCAGTGGCAACAACCTTGCTGCCCATTGTCCTTACTAGAGGCTCCTCATCTGACTCTTCCTCCTCATCTGGCAGGAAGTCTTGGTGGAATCTAGCAGTTTCAGTTCCACCCTGGGTGGATGGTGGAGATGGTAGATCAGTGGCAGTGGCCCTAGATGGAGTGGGGCCTGTATCTCCACTATCACCACTGTCATTATCATCGTTGTCGTCGGCTGGTAGAACAATAGGCTCAGAATCTGATTCACTGTCATCATGACGCCACTTCTTGCATACGGGCGCCACATAGTCCTCTCGGGCCAGATGCCCAAACAATTGTCTCACCGGGGGCTTAACCTGCTTGCCCCGGTATACTTTCATCCGCCTAAGCGTCGTATCATCCATAACCTCAAGAGTGACCTCATCATCTCTCTCCTTCGGCAGCAAAGGAAGCTTCTGGTCAATAATCATCTACAGGAAACGAGGGTACATGCTGAAGCCTTCCTTGCCCTTGGCCTCTATGTTCTCTACCATGTACGTGAAGATCATACGGGAGAAACTGAATGGATGGTTCAGTACCAGAGCTACATAAGCATTCTAAATTTTATCAGACATCTCATCAAAGCCACCTTTTCGTGAGGCTATGCACTTGAGGAGCACATGGGCCAAGTACTTGAACTGGGGGCATAGGTTGCTCTTGTTGAGCACACCTGCATTTATGTCCACAGCGTACTTGATCCGAAGAAAACATCCCCGCATAGTCAGGGGATGTAGCCTTGTCGGGCAGTCTCCATCTTCTCCAAACTCCAAAACTCTCCTCAGATCATCTTGCTGATCTCAATCTCTTCACCAAAAATAGAGTTTCGAATGCGATGAGGCTCGGTGGACCTGTCTACTACAGCGCTTTCGCAGAAAGCCTGCTGAATCGATCTATAAGGCGTGCACGGTGTCGAGATAGCCTTGAAGATCCTCGATCTCCGTAGAAAGGTAATAATACCCGCGAACTCAGAAGCGTTCCGGGACGTGACGTCAAGATGAGCACATATGTTGTGCTTCGTGCTCATCGTCCACCTACTAGCCATGTTGCTGTAACACAAGACATGTAAATGTTAGAATTTTGGTAAGTGAATGACATTTGAATTGCAATGAACTTGAAACATTCTGTTCAGTCGTGTGAATGAACAATGCGACTGAGTCTTAGTCATGCGATTAAGCTCATTCGTACGATTGAGCTTGCGACTGAGCTTAGTCGTATGCTATACCATACGGTTGAACCAGGCGTGCGACTGAACTCATACGCATGGTTCATTCGTGCGATTGAGCCATTCGCTCAGCTCAGTCGTGCGATTAAGTCATTCGCCCAGCTCAGTCGTGCGATTGAGTCATTCGCCCAGCTCAGTCGTGCGATTGAACTTCATCAGTATGTCCATTCGCATGAGTCTCTATTCGCCTGGGTCAATCGATCCCTAGTCTCTGCGAGGCTAGTCTCCAGGTCTGCTATACGGAAGTGCATCTGGCTCATAGCGCTGTCATCCAACAACCTTTCCTCCTCGATCGTCATCAATCTTCCATCCAAAGCTTGACTCACCTCCTCTTGAATCCTTATCTTCTTTCTGGTAGACAGTAGCTCCTTCTCAAGTCGCACACACTGGGCTACTAGGGTAATCATCACGCGCTCGATGGACTCACCACCCAAAGTGGTCCTGTGTGGCGCAGAAGACGACTCTCCTTCCTCAAAGGTGGAAGGAATCCCATCCCTCGACGCCCAGCCTCTCATGGCATCCATAATCCATCTCCACTGATCGTCTAAAAGTCTGGCCCGTTTGGGCATAAGCGTACTCTCCATGACATCATCATCCATCACCTTTCTCTTCTCTCTACGTTTCCTCCGTTCATACACCAACTTAATCCTTGGCGGTGCATCATCCACAACCGCTTCTCCCTTTTCCCTGCGCTCCCTTCGCTCATACACCATCCTAATCTTTGGTGGGTGTCGCATGAGGGGAATAGTAGCAGCAGGAGTCACAGCAGTATGAGTCTCACTCTCTGAGGCCAAGCCAACTGGCTCCTCAGCAATGGGCTCGAGTGCGACTGCTGGTGGGGTAGGGCTCTCATCATTGGACTCAGATATCCAACCATTTCCCGAGTTTTCCATACCCGGGTACATGGTAGCTGCGAAGTAAGGCTGAGTAGGGTAATACCATGGTGTCGAGGAAAGAGGCTCGGATGAACCATCGGTGCTACTGCTATGGTCAGGTGCTCTCTCTCGGCTAACACGATCAGACATCTACAAATAGAGAAATGCATGCATGCGTACATATTAATTATTGCTAAATTCTAGCATACAAAATTAGCAATCATAATTAATAAGACTATTATTATGCTTATGACATGGAATTGTCTTTGGAGTCAAATAATCTTTTTAAAGGTTATAGTCTAGATTTTGAAAATACTCTCTAGTCACTAAACCGTTGGCTCTGATACCAACTTCTGTCACACCCCGAAAATCGCAGCGGAAAGTCGCGTGACGTGGTGGTAACGGAAGTTGGACTTAACCAACTTTCATGGTCAAACGTATACTAAAATATCATTAGTTATTAAAAAACATTAGTCATCATCATACGAGTATTTTGTTGTTCTACATCGAAACATTTTTAGTAGTAGTGAATACTACTTTTATTACACACACATGGTTTTATTCAAAACATTTATAGTCTTAACGTTTGACCCTTCCAAAGACAAAATTCCGAATTCCATGTTGAGCTCACCTATAACCCTGAAAAGCACGAAGGGTATAAAGTCAACATAAAGTTGGTGAGCTTTCGGGGTTTTGAAATCTTGCAACCATACATCTCATTTAAAAATCATATGATGAAACATGAAACAAGGCATATATATTCCACATAGACTAGCTAGGTACTATGTTATTTAGGTCATAAGCCCATAATCAAACCAAGAAACACGTCGTTGCCCCACAACTATCCAGACATATAAACTCCCTCGCCACAACCTGACCAGTGCGACTGGTCGCGAGAGCGGGCCATTCTAACCCGATAGATCTACCAATATATTCTGTGGCCTCATCCCCGAGGTTAATGATTATAGAGGGATTTAGATTTCAGTAGTATATAGATCCATACTACTGATTCAAACTTATACCCTCATATTATATATTATCCCGTTTAACTCATCATATACTTTAATAAATCATTTCATGCTTTTCCCCCAAAACAATTTAAAACACATTTAAAAATGGGGCCGAAGGACTCACCTTGAGCGTAATCCTTGAGGTTAACCAATGTGAAATGCTTTTCGAATTGTAAACCCTAATCATAAACATTATGGTTATTACGCGATAATTCATGCTTAAGAATGCACTTCACCCATTCTAAATATGATTGTTTGAAATGGTACGTTTTGCTTTAGTCAAAACGTATATTTTTGTAAATGTAAATATTTCTTTTTAAAATCACATGTTTTGTGTCCTATAAACCACCAATTTCCTTAATTCTTACTAACTTGTCACTAATAAACTTGAGTCGAAAAGTCTTATTATACCATCATCTTGGGTGTCTAAAACCTTCTTAAACAGAGAGTCAATCATCTCTACTTTAGGTCATTATTCCTAAAAATGATTATCTGATCGGGCTTTCTTTTACCTGAGTTCATGTAGAATTCAAGAAGTAGTTTCCTCGTTATATCTTTTGTAAAATACTCTTTTTAATATTACTTGATTATTAATACATCTATTATCCTCTTCTTACATATCTTTACTAATTAGTCGTTTAAAGTGTATACTTATATTTTCTTTTATTTGTCGTAGTTTGTCCGAGGCACGTTCCATTCTTAATCTAGTTATAGTTTCGATATTTCAACCGTCGTCTTAATTGGGTTTGTTAGTCGTGGTGTCTCCTTGGTCATTTGTTTGATCTTAACCATAAATCTTAGTCTCAAGGTCCTTTTGTCGATTTTTACCTAAGAGAGTCCTTTAATTGTGTTTTAAAATTCCATTTATTTTAAGCTAGTCATTTGTAGCTATTTTTTGTAAAAGTCACCCAAAGTTTTTATCTACTTATTATTATCATGTTAATAGTCTTGTTAATCCAATGGACTTCCTAATGTTCTTATCTAGATCATACTTTACCATTCATTCCATTCATATGGCCTTGCTACTTACATGCATAGTATATACATATATACATACTTTTGCCATCTAGATCCTTAATGTAACATGTCCTTATCTACTAAACATCCATAAAACCTATTTTCAGATTTATCAAACCCATACACAAGACATTTGCATACAAAAATCATTGAAACAACCATTTCATACAATTCCTTAATGGGTGAACTAGGGTTTATCAAGATTCTTATCTTGATCATCCATGCATGAACACATATACATTATCTAATCTAATATACCTTACTAGATGGAATCCTTAACGAATGCAAGCTCGATTCTTGATTTCCCGATGAAACTTCGGGTCCTAACTAAGTTCCAACTAGAGTGTATATGCAAATGAGGGTGGCTAATGTGGTGGTGTTAACCGAAGGTGAAAGAAGAGAGGGGGGGGGGGTTTCGCGATGGTGCCGGGGTGAGAGTGACGGGTGAGGGTGACAGGGTGAGTGTATCGGTGACGGTGACGGTGGTGGGTGGCGGTTTCAGGCGACGGTGGTGGTGGCGTTTTCAGGCGACGGTGGTGATGGCGGTTTCAGGCGACGGTGGTGATGGCGGTTTCAGGCGATGGTGGTGATGGAGTCGGGTGTAGTGGTGGTCGCGGTGGGGTCGGTGCAGATGGTGGTCGCGGTGGTGTCGGGTTCGGATGGTGGTCGCGGTGGTGTGGGGTTCGGATGGTGGTCGCGGTGGTGTGGGTTCGGATGGTGGTCGCGGTGGTGTCGGGTTCGGATGTGGTTGCGGTGGTGTTGTGGTGTTGGTGGTATCGGCAGGGTGGGGTGGTGGTGCGGTATCCGGCGAAGGGGAAGGGGAAGAAGGGGAGGGGTCGGCCGATGGGGGTGGTGGTGTGTGTGTTTGAGAGTGAAGTGGAAGAGAGTGGGAAAATGAAAGGGTGGTGTGTGGAAGATGGTTTTTAAACACACTCAAATGGTGTGTTGTCTTGCATGCAAGACTAAAAATCAATCTTGGATATTGTTATTATTATTATTATTATTATTATTATATATTATTATTATTATTATTATTATTATTATTATTATTATTATTATTATTATTAATTATTCAAGAAATCGTTAAACGTTTACAATGTTTGCTAAACATTAATGCAGGGTTTTGTTTAATTAGACTTAAACGTTAAATAATCATAATTTAATTATTGCGGATGGTTTCGAGAGTTGACCTGATTTGACCGGGTGTCACAGTCTCCCTCGTTTAAGAAATTTCGTCCCGAAATTTACGCTGTGGACCTAAGTCAAATCCGGTTTTGAACAGACGTGGGTACTTTTGTTGCATTTCATCTTGGCGCTCCCAAGTAAATTCAGGTCCTCTTCTAGAGTTCCATCGGACTTTAACTAGCTTGATTTGCTTCCGCCTGAGTTTCTGAGTTTTCCAATCTAAGACCTCTATTGGCTCTTCGACGGAATTGGAGTTTGTCGGTGGATACTAACTTCATCTGGAGGGATAACTAGGGATTAATCTGTCATGCATTTCCTTAAATTAGATACGTGAAATACATGTGCACATTACCAAGTTCCTCTGGTAGTCTGAGTCGGTATGCAACTTTCCCAATCCGCTCCAGGATTTCAAAGGGTCCTACGAATCGTGGACTCAGCTTCCTCTTTTACCAAATCTCATAATCCCTTCCATGGAGATACCTTCAAGAACACTCTATCGCCGACCATGAATTCTAATGGCTTCCTCCGATTATCTGCATAAACTCTTTGTCGACTATTAGCCATTTCTAGCCTTTTTCGGATCTGAACAATCTTATCCGTTGTTTTCTTGAATGATTTCTGGTCCGGTTAATTGTCTTTCTCCAATGTCGGCCCAACATAATGGCGATCGGCACTTCTTCCATATAGTGCTTCAAATGGAGCGGCCTTGATGCTGGTGTGATAACTATTATTATAGGAGAACTCAGCTAGTGGTAGATGAGTATCCCAATTTCCACCAAAGTCGATCACACAAGCTCTCAATAAATCTTCCAAAGTTTGAATAGTTCTCTCGCTCTGTCCGTCAGTTTGTGGGTGATAGGCCGTGCTCATATCTAATCGAGTACCCATGGCTTCCTGTAGAGTTTGCCAAAATCTAGAGGTGAATCGACTATCTCTATCTGATATGATTGAAATTGGTACACCATGGCGTGAAACTACTTCTTTGATGTATAAGCTTGCCAATTTGCTCATACTGTAGGTCTCTTTCATTGGTAGGAAATGTGCAGATTTTGTTAGTCGATCAACAATTACCCAAATGGTATCATAAACCACTTTTTGTCCTAGGTAATTTTGTCACAAAATCCATGGCAATGCATTCCCATTTCCATTTTGGAATTTCCGGCTGTTGTAGAAGTCCCGATGGTTTTGGGTATTCTGCCTTTACCTTAGAGCAGGTCATGCATTGGTTAACATAGGTAGCTATGTCTCCCTTCATGTTAGGCCACCAGAAAAATTCCTTCACATCATGGTACATTTTGTCGATTCCTGGGTGAATCGAGTACCTGTTTTGTGTGCCTCATCAAGAATTACTTTGCGTAACTCTCCATGCTTAGGAATCCACATTCTTCCGGCAAATCGTACCATTTTATCAGAATCTGTTGCTAACTCCTTGACCATCCCTCGCAGACCTTCTCTTTCTAGGTTTCTCTTTCAATGCTTCGAGTTGAGCATTGCGGATCTGGTCAGTAAGGTTCGAGTATATGGTAAGTTTCAACGCTCGCACTCGCAGTGGCTTTTCTCTTTCTTCCTACTAAGAGCGTCTGCCACAACATTTGCTTTGCCTGGGTGATATCGGATATCGCAGTCATAATCATTCAACAGCTCCACCCAACGACGCTTGCCTCATATTTAAATCCTTTTGATTAAAAATATGTTGCAGGCTTTTATGATCCGTATAGATGACACATTTGGTTCCATACAAATAATGTCTCCATATTTTAAGAGCAAAAACGACAGCTCCTAGTTCTAGGTCATGGGTGGTGTAATTCTTTTCATGTACTTTCAATTGTCTTGATGCATAAGCAATGACCTTATCTTTTTGCATCAATACACACCCAAGGCCTAATCGCGAGGCGTCACAATATACTACAAATCCCTCAGTTCCATCTGGTAGAGACAGTATGGGTGCGCTGCATAACTTCTGCTTTAGTAATTGAAAAGCTTTCTCTTGATCTTCGCCCCATACATAATTCTTGTCCTTACGGGTCAATAGGGTCAATGGTTGAGCTATCTTTGAGAAATTTTCTATAAACCTACGGTAGTAACCAGCTAACCCTAAAAATTGTCGCACTTCTGTTGGAGATTTGGGGACTTCCCAGTTCTTAATTGCATCTATCTTGGTTGGATCCACGTGGATACCCTCCTGTTGATAATGTGACCGAGGAATCGAACTTCTCGAAGCCAAAATTCACATTTTGAGAATTTTGCGTACAGCTTTTCTTTCTTTAACACGTTTAGGATTAGCCTGAGATGTTGCTCATGTTCTTCTTTGGATTGTGAGTATATCAGAATATCATCAATGAATACTATCACAAACTTGTCTAGGTAGGGTTTACAAACCCTATTCATGAGATCCATGAATATGGCAGGTGCGTTGGTTAATCCAAACGGCATTACTAGAAATTCGTAATGACCGTAACGTGTTCTAAAAGCCGTTTTTGGGATATCCTCTTCTGCTATCAACAATTGGTGATATCCAGACCGTAAATCTATCTTCGAGTAGTAGCTGGATCCTTGCAATTGATCGAACAAATCATCAATTCTTGGTAATGGGTATCGATTTTTAATGGTGAGTTTGTTTAATTCTCTATAATCGATACACATTCTGAACGATCCGTCTTTCTTTTTGACGAATAACACGGGTGCTCCCATGGAGAAAAGCTTGGTCGAATGAACCCTTTTTCTAATAATTCTTGCAGTTGCTTTGACAACTCCTGCATTTCGGAAGGTGCTAGTCGGTATGGTGATCGTGCTACTGGTGGTGCTGCTCCTGGTAACAAATCAATTGGAACTTGATCTGTCTTTGTGGAGGTAACCCTGGCAAATCTTCGGGAAATACCTCTGGGTATTCTCGTACAATGGGAATATCTTCAAGTTTTCGCTCCTCATTCCTAGTGTCAGTGGCTTTTATTAGGAAGGCAGGATATCCTTCATTAAGGTATTCATATGCTTCCATGACACTTATAATTTTTAATGAAGGTTTTCCCTTTTCTCCTTGTACGATCAAGAGTTCTCCACTAGGAGTTGGCAATCGAATGATTTTCTCGAAACATACTATTTCAGCATGATTTCGAGAGAGCCAATCCATTCCAATAACCACATCAAAACTTCCCAGATTGACAGGTAATAAGTCAATACTAAAGAGATGGTTGTTAAGTTGTATCGTGCAGTTTCTAATTACTTCATTGGATTCAATTTTCTTTCCATTAGCTAACTCAATAATATACTTCTTTCTTAGCTTACATGGTTTAATTCCCAATGATGTTTCAAACTCTTTGGATACAAAACTTAAATCAGCACCGGTGTCAAACAAAACAGAGGCATAATGATTATTGATAAGAAACGTACCGTTGACTACTGACGGCTCTTGCTGTGCTTCCTTGGCATTCATTTCAAAGGCTCTCCCTCTGGCCCTAGATCCATTCAGTCTTGGACAATCTTTCTTGAAGTGTCCTACCACACCACATTCATAGCAAGCTTGATCATTTCTGATCATCCTCCCTTCAGATTTTGCCCGACAATTCTGGCTTAGATGTCCGAACTTATGACAATGAGCACAAATTTTACAGTCACCAGTATGGGGATATCAACATTTGCTACATTTTCCTTGAGTTCTTTGGTTGATCTTCCATGGTTCGATGTTGCTACATAAACCCGTTCAGATCTCTGATTAAAATTCTTCCTGTTGTTCACTGGTCCCTTGGGATTTTCGAACCACTTTCTCTTTCCATCAAATATTCTTTGGTTCACTCTAACCGTCTTCCTTTCAATTTCCATTACACTCTTTCCTTGATCGTTCTTCTTGATTAGGGTTCCATTTCGTATTGCGTCATCGGTTAAGGTGTGTGCAATAGCGATTGCACTTTGGATGGTGGTTGGTTTAGAAGCTGTAACGTTGCTCCTTATCTGAGGTGCCAATCCCCATATGTATCTTTCAATTCGGAACATATTCCGGCGTGACCATTCTAGGTACTAACCTTGCAAGGTCATTGAATCTTGAGGTGTATGTCCGAATCTCAGCTCCTTTCATGGTATGATTCCAGAATTCAGTCTCAATCTTCTGGAGCTCATTGCGTGGGCAATATTCTTTAAGTAGCATCTCCTTTAGTTGTTCCCAGGTAAGTTCATATGCGTTGGTATCGCCCAAAATCTGGCATTGGGAATTCCACCATGACAGTGCTGCATCTTGAAAGGAACATGTTGCATACTTGACCTTTGATCGTTGGAACAATTGCTTATTGTTATAACCGTCTCCATCCTTTCGATCCACCTGATTATATCTAACGGTCCTTCAGCGCCGTAAAAGTTCTTGGGTTGCATCCTTGAAATGTCTTATATGAACACCCTTGTGGTTGTACACCTGATGAACTTCCTGGGTTTCCGTTTGTGCCGGATCCATTGTTTGCACCCATACCGGAACCTACGTTTGAACCATTTCCTGCTCCGTTTCCATGGCCATTATCGGTATTTTCTTGCCTCCTTACTTGACCAGCCACTAGATTCGCATCATGTTGTTCTAAAGCTGATTTGACGTGTCTAGCTATCAATTGGGCTAGCTCCTCTGGGGTGGATGGTAAATTGGCGTTTCCACTTGAGGGCGTATTTCGGGTTACAGGTGGCATGATTCAATTCTGTTCCGAAAGTAGGGAAGAAGATGTTTAGTTTACGTACGCTTGCTATTATATATCATGATGGTATATTCTATATGAATATTCTATATAATTGGTTCCTTGAATAATCATACAATAATTAATTATTCATGCGATTAAACACATATCATCAAGACATAACTTTTTTAATTTTTCATAAGCGTCAAGTTCATTCATAGTTATCAAATACATACGAGTTAGTCATCAAAGGATCATAAGTAAATCAG
Source organism: Flaveria ramosissima (assembly GCA_025215565.1). NCBI lineage: Eukaryota > Viridiplantae > Streptophyta > Magnoliopsida > Asterales > Asteraceae > Flaveria > Flaveria ramosissima. The sequence continues at coordinate 11,391,965 of CM046046.1, read as the reverse complement.
TCTACATGCATCATCGAGTTTATAACTCGGTCAAAAAGATAATGTTCAAGTACTCCGGTTAGTCTCATAGTCATACTAAAACAAGGTTCCACTACCAACATGCGTGAGGTAGGTAATCATCATCAAACATAAAGTAGCCATAGCCATCGATGTCTCCGCTCTCTCTCCCATCACTATCGCGTCACTACTGCTGAGCCGTCACCAATGCTGTCTCAGCCACATCTGCCCTCTGCTCCGGCTGGGTCAATCGATCCCTAGTCTCTGCGAGGCTAGTCTCCAGGTCTGCTATACGGAAGTGCATCTGGCTCATAGCGCTGTCATCCAACAACCTTTCCTCCTCGATCGTCATCAATCTTCCATCCAAAGCTTGACTCACCTCCTTTGAATCCTTATCTTCTTTTTGGTAGACAGTAGCTCCTTCTCAAGTCGCACACACTGGGCTACTAGGGTAATCATCACGCGCTCGATGGACTCACCACCCAAAGTGGTCCTGTGTGGCGCAGAAGACAATCTCCTTCCTCAAAGGTGGAAGGAATCCCATCCCTCGACGCCCAGCCTCTCATGGCATCCATAATCCATCTCCATTGATCGTCTAAAAGTCTGGCCCGTTTGGGCATAAGCGTACTCTCGACTCTCATCATCACCTCATCTCATATTCTTCTCTCTACGTTTCCTCCGTTCATACACCAACTTAATCCTTGCGGTGCATCATCCACAACCGCTTCTCCCTTTTCCCTGCGCTCCCTTCGCTCATACACCATCCTAATCTTTGGTGGGTGTCGCATGAGGGGAATAGTAGCAGCAGGAGTCACAGCAGTATGAGTCTCACTCTCTGAGGCCAAGCCAACTGGCTCCTCAGCAATGGGCTCGAGTGCGACTGCTGGTGGGGTAGGGCTCTCATCATCGGACTCAGATATCCAACCATTCCCCGAGTTTTCCATACCGGGTACATGGTAGCTGCGAAGTAAGGCTGAGTAGGGTAATACCATGGTGTCGAGGAAAGAGGCTCGGATGAACCATCGGTGCTACTGCTATGGTCAGGTGCTCTCTCTCGGCTAACACGATCAGACATCTACAAATAGAGAAATGCATGCATGCGTACATATTAATTATTGCTAAATTCTAGCATACAAAATTCGCAATCATAATTTTAATAAGACTATTATTATGCCTATGACACGGAATTGTCTTTGGAGTCAAATAATCTTTTTAAAGGTTATAGTCTAGATTTTGATAATACTCTCTAGTTCACTATAACCGTTGGCTCTGATACCAACTTCTGTCACACCCCGAAAATCGCAGCGGAAAGTCGCGTGACGTGGTGGTAACGGAAGTTGGACTTAACCCAACTTTCATGGTCAAACGTATACTAAATATCATTAGTTATTAAAAACCATTAGTCATCATCATACGAGTATTTTGTTGTTCTACATCGAAACATTTTTAGTAGTAGTGAATACTACTTTTATTACACACACATGGTTTTATTCAAAACATTTATAGTCTTAACGTTTGACCCTTCCAAAGACAAAATTCCGAATTCCATGTTGAGCTCACCTATAACCCTGAAAAGCACGAAGGGTAATAAAGTCACATAAAGTTGGTGAGCTTTCGGGGTTTTGAAATCTTGCAACCATACATCTCATTTAAAAATCATATGATGAAACAAGGCATAATATATTCCACATAGACTAGCTAGGTACTATGTTATTTAGGTCATAAGCCCATAATCAAACCAAGAAACACGTCGTTGCCCCACAACTATCCAGACATATAAACTCCCTCGCCACAACCTGACCAGTGCGACTGGTCGCGAGAGCGGGCCATTCTAACCCGATAGATCTACCAATATATTCTGTGGCCTCATCCCCGAGGTTAATGATTATAGAGGGATTTAGATTTCAGTAGTATATAGATCCATACTACTGATTCAAACTTATACCCTCATATTATATATTATCCCGTTTAACTCATCATATACTTTAATAAATCATTTCATGCTTTTTCCCCCAAAACAATTTAAAACACATTTAAAAGTGGGGCCGAAGGACTCACCTTGAGCGTAATCCTTGAGGTTAACCAATGTGAAATGCTTTTCGAATTGTAAACCCTAATCATAAACATTATGGTTATTACGCGATAATTCATGCTTAAGAATGCACTTCACCCATTCTATATATGATTGTTTGAAATGGTACGTTTTGCTTTAGTCAAAACGTATATTTTTGTAAATGCAAATATTTCTTTTTAAAATCACATGTTTTGTGTCCTATAAACCACCAATTTCCTTAATTCTTACTAACTTGTCACTAATAAACTTGAGTCGAAAAGTCTTATTATACCATCATCTTGGGTGTCTAAAACCTTCTTAAACAGAGAGTCAATCATCTCTACTTTAGGTCATTATTCCTAAAAATGATTATCTGATCGGGCTTTCTTTTACCTGAGTTCATGTAGAATTCAAGAAGTAGTTTCCTCGTTATATCTTTTATAAAATACTCTTTTAATATTACTTGATTATTAATACATCTATTATCCTCTTCTTACATATCTTTACTAATTAGTCGTTTAAAGTGTATACTTATATTTTCTTTTATTTTTCGTAGTTTGTCCGAGGCACGTTCCATTCTTAATCTAGTATAATTCGATATTTCAACCGTCGTCTTAATTGGGTTTGTTAGTCGTGGTGTCTCCTTGGTCATTTGTTTGATCTTAACCATAAATCTTAGTCTCAAGGTCCTTTGTCGATTTTTACCTAAGAGAGTCCTTTAATTGTGTTTAAAATTCCATTTATTTAAGCTAGTCATTTGTAGCTATTTTTCTTGTAAAAGTCACCCAAAGTTTTTCACCTACTATTATTATCATGTTAATAGTCTTGTTAATCCAATGGACTTCCTAATGTTCTTATCTAGATCATACTTTACCATTCATTCCATTCATATGGCCTGCCTACTTACATGCATAGTATATACATACATACATACTTTGCCATCTAGATCCTTAATGTAACATGTCCTTATCTACTAAATATCCATAAACAACCTATTTTCAGATTTATCAAACCCATACACAAGACATTTGCATACAAAAATCATGAAACAACCATTTCATACAATTCCTTAATGGGTGAACTAGGGTTTATCAAGATTCTTATCTTGATCATCCATGCATGAACACATATATATTATCTAATCTAATATACCTTACTAGATGGAATCCTTAACGAAATGCAAGCTCGATTCTTGATTTCCCGATGAAACTTCGGGTCCTAACTAAGTTCCAACTAGAGTGTATATGCAAATGAGGGTGATTAATGTTGGTGTTAGCCGAAGGTAAAGGAGGGGGGGGGGGTTCACGGTGGTGTTGGATAAAGGGTGACGGGGTGATGGTGTCGGGTGAGAGTGGTGGCAGTCGTGGCGGTACCGGTAAGGTGGTGATGGCGGTATCGGGTGAAGGTGGTGGTGGCGGGTATCGGGTGAAGGTGGTGTGGAAGGTATCGGGTGAAGGTGGTGGTGGTGGTGGCGGTGATGCGGTTGAAGGTGGTGGGTGTGTGTGTGATGTGGTCGGGCGTGGTTGTGGTGTGTGATGGGAGTGGGCGACGGTGATGGTGGCTTCGGGAGAAGGCGACGGTGATGGTGGCTTCGGGAGAAGGCGACGGTGATGGTGGCGGGACGGATGGATGGTGATGGTGGTGTCGGTGTAGGAGGGAGGTGAGGGTGGTCGCGGTGGCGTGGTGTCCGGATGGTGGTCGCGGTGGTGTTGGGTGCGGATGGTGGTGCGGTGGTGTTGTGGTGTGGATGGTGGTCGCGGTGGGTGGGGTCCGGATGGTGGTCGCAGTGGTGTTGGGTGCGGATGGTGGTTGCGGTGGTGTTGTGATGTGGTGGTATCGGCAGCGGGTGGTGGTGCGGTGTCCGGCGAAGGGGAAGGGGAAGAAGGGGAGGGGTCGGCCGATGGGGGTGGTGGTGGTGTGTTTGAGAGTGAAGTGGAAGAGAGTGGGAAAATGAAAGGGTGGTGTGTGGAAGATGGTTTTTAAACACACTCAAATGGTGTGTTGTCTTGCATGCAAGACTAAAAATCAATCTTGGGATATTGTTTTATTATTATTATTATTATTATTATTATTATTATTATTATTATTATTATTATTATTATTATTATTATTATTATTATTATTATTATTATAATTATTCAAGAAATCGTTAAACGTTTACAATGTTTGCTAAACATTAATGCAGGGTTTTGTTTAATTAGACTTAAACGTTAAATAATCATAATTTAATTATTGCAGATGGTTTCGAGAGTTGACCTGATTTGACCGGGTGTCACAATAGGTAATATTCTTAAATTGGGACTGATGAAGCTCGGCCTCTTTAAAATAATGAAGAAGCCAACTGTAGATTTCTTTGGGGTAGAAACAACGCTTGCCCCAAAAATGTTAAATCTCATTGCTCAAGGTGACAACCTAGCAACACAAGCTAGTGTTGAACCCACACCTTCTCCCTCTCAACCATCTAAACAGCCACAAATCATCCTCACCTACCAAAGAAAATCCAAACAAACCCCTGCTCAAGCTATTGAGCTTGTGCAGACCCCCATATCATCACCCATACAAGAGGAAGTGGACACTGGAACTCCCACTTCTCCTGAGGAGCAAACCACCCCCATCTCATCAAGGATCGGTACTGAGGTTCCTCATGCTCAGCCTGATAAGCTCATTAGCCCATCAGCCTTAAGCCTTCTCTCTGAGTCCAAACACTCGAGTGAACAATCTTCAAGGGAAAGTTACCATCCCCAGCCTCTAGATCTAAACCAACCCATTCCCAACCTAGAATTCTATGATGATGAAGACATAGGATCCAGTGAGTACCATGAGTCTCTCTACTCCTCCCCTACTCAAAGAGAAATGAGTGCTCCTGCATCTCCTATGTCTAGCTCACATCATTCACCCATCACTAAGGTGGATCTCCCTAAACCTGTTCAGGATGTCTATATGGAAGAGGCTCTCACTTTGCAAGTGATTACATCATTCAGACCTCAACCATGGCAACTCATCCCATTGACACTTCAACTGAAGTTGTTAGTAAGCAGGGAAAATCCAACAGCCAAGAACCCTATGCTGGTGATGAGAGTGAAGACATTAGTCCAATTCTCTCATCCCCCAATGATTCTTCTGATGAAGATGACGGGAACATGAGACTAAAGGTGCAGAAATTGTCACAAACATGATCATATCTAGTCTCTAAGGTTAGTCAACTTGAATCTCATATGACTACCTTGCAAAATAGGTCAATGATTAGCAACTTGAGATATCTTATCTTAAGGAACAACTAGTTGGGAGACCTTTAAGGAGAGCTCATCCAGGAACACAAGAACATATGGATGTGATTGACCTAACTCCTAGCTCACCTGTGCAAGTGGGTGATACTACCAAAAAGGGGGAGAAAGTCATAGCAATCACAGAACCTGGGAGTTCTTAACAGAGTATGGACATTGAGGACTCACCATCCTCACTTGCAGTTGTCCAACTCAGCAACTTCCTCAAATTCACATTAATGTGGATTCACTAAACTGGCTCATTCAAAGTCTCTTCGAGGAAGGTATACCAAGGGCTATGTCATCCCCACCACAAGGATATTCAAACTATATAATTGGGTGGAGGTATGATGCCGACAGAAGAGCCCTTATACTTCAAAGAGTTCAAGGATAGCAAGAGATTTTTAACTTTCAGACCTTAAACTACTATGAAGGTCTTGACCTGGTCAACATGCCATTTGCTAATGCAAGCCAATCTAGGCAAGCTAACAGAATGGCTCAAAGGTTCAAACTGGATTGCTGAAGTTTTAAAGCAAGAAGACAAATGCAAGCAGGCAATGTCATTGGTCAACTGGATGTTGAGGTGGACCCTAAGATTAGCTTCAAAGGGAAAACCTTGACTGAAGGCCCAGTGACAGAACCTGTAAGCTCTGTCTCACAATCATCAACTTCAACAATCCATTCCCTTAGTGAAACACCTGCTGGTGAAGGTGTATCACAGCCTCTCTTTGGACAAAGTGTGGAAGCTACTCCAAGCAATGAAGGCCAAAGCTCTCTCCACTCTGAGTCACAAAGGTCTGTGGGTGACAAAGGGAAAAGGATAATGACTCCTAAGGAGATTGAGGAGGAGAAGAGAGAGGAGGAAGAGGAAGCTAAAGGGAGAAAGTTTCTCTGGGTCTTCAGGCTTTATGGAAGTTGCAATCAGGGCTGCCCCAGACCAAACACTCAAAATGATGAGTTGTGGGTAGTCTGGATTACTTACCTGAAGACCAGGAACTATGACATTGATGAGATCATATCTCTCCCCTTAAAGGAACTAAATGAACTAGCAGACACGGAAATGTCTAGGGAGAGGAAGGAAGTAGAGGATGCAAGGTTGCTCCTCCAAATCAAAGAGAAAAGAGATAGAAAAGACTAGACAAACATGTTCCTACTCTCTCTCCAGTTCAAGAAAGCCCTGTGCAAGAGACTATTGCAACTCTACAACCTCGGGTAGTTAAAGAAACTGATAGGCAAAACATGATCAATTACCTGACTGCCACAGGACTCTACCAGGCAGCTGCACTTCTTCCCTTGTCCTTTGAGTATATTGAGTTCGAGTATCTCAAACAACTTGAACTTCAAGTACTTAAAGAACAAAAGGTAACAAAGAGAAAGATGAAGGAAGAAGCTTTAAAGTCAATAGTCATCATCGAAAAGAGTATGAAGAAGTCTACTGACAGACAAAGGATGATGAGCTTCTTGAAGCTGTATGGATTCTCCGGAAGGAGACTTGGCCCAATGTCTCCATCCACAATGGATGAGCACATCAGGGTGATCAAGCAGAAGATCAATAGAGGATAGCTCATTGACTTACACTCCCCACCAACTCAAGCTCCTCCTGAAAAGGTTAAGGTTGAACAATTTGAGACAACACAACCTGGACCTCCTGCCGAGTCTTAGCAAGCTTCATCTTCTGATCTACAGCAGGGTCAAACTCCCTCGCCTTCTGAAACTGTGAGGGAGGTAGACCCAACTAAGAAAGACAAGACTGAACAACAAGGTGTTGCATGCCATTCTTCTCAGTTGAAGTTTGCGAAGAGGAGGAAAAGGATCGCCTCTAGACCCAAGTCAAAGAAGAAGAAGAAGTCAGAGTCATCCACCTCCAATCCTCAGGATGAATCAGATCATCCTGAGAGAGTGCATGAAGAGGTAGCTCAATCAACTCCAATTCAAGTAGTTCCTCTTGCATTAAGAAGACCCATCTTATCCTGGACCTTCATTACTAATCCAGAAAGATGGCATGTAATTAGAGATCAAGGTGGTGAAGATGTCTACACATGGCAAGACATGTTCAACCTACCTTTGCATGATCTCTTTGAGATAAGAAGACACTTTGGGAGTCTGAGTGATCCTGACCATCTAATGAAGAAGGGTATGGTCATCATTATGATGAGGACTGTCAACATCTAAAGGTCTTCAAATGTTTTGGTAGCATCAGCCTAGGGGGAGTTTGTAAGGTTTCATGTAAGGCTGATGCACCTAAAACATTCAAAGTCGTTCATGCATGCATGCACTGAAGTACAGAGTAGAAATGCTTCGGAAGTTTTTACACTCTGCATCAGAATTATTATAAGTGTAAAATCTTCCGAAGCCAAGACCAACATCTTCCGAAGCCAAAAGTGAAGTCATCCGAAGCTTCAAAGACAAAGTCTTCCGAAGCCAAGAAGTGAAGACTGATTTCTTTCAAAGGCTTTTGTAATATGCGTTATCTGATGTATTGTTACATAAAGTTGGACCACTTTCCGCTGCAACATTGTTGACTCACCAACTTTCAGAAGTTGGTGAAAAGGTCCATGCTTTTGGTAACTGTACATTGAAGTCTTGAGTCTGTGCTTTCTACTTTATGTACTTTTATCCTTTTTGTAATATATTTGGATGTGAGTTGTGGCATGTCATAGTCACTAGTCAAAAGGCAATCTTCTTTTTGACTCTATATTTGATTTTGTTGCTGTCTAGATCATATGTTTCTAGCTGGCCTTCTAAGTATGGCCGGCTGTAGGATGTATTATAAAGTATCTCAGGTCCTTGTATCTTTTCTTATGCTTTGTTACACTTGTAAAGAACTTGAGTGCAATATACATCATTCTTGAAAACAATACTTGTGTTATTTGCTTCTTGTTATGTCTCATATTTACTTGTGTTCTAAGTATCAAACCATATATCTACCAGTTCCCTATTTGATCTGTTAAGTGTTCTAAACACTCTCCTCACTGTGTGTTGTGTTATAAGTGACCATCTCTTAATCGATCCTGCACTAGGGTTGGAGTTTCATTTGTGTTTTCCAAGGTTCAACCATCGGGGGTTAGGGATCTAAACGAATGCGGGTAATTTTTCTTGATTTTGCTTTCTGGTTCCCATGTGAACTCGGTCCTCTATTGGAATTCCATTTGACCTTCACAATGGGAATTTTTACCCGCCTAAGTTTCTTCTCCTGTCAAGCCAAGACCTCGAGCGGCTCTTCCACAAACTATAACTTATCTTTAATTTGCACTTCGGTGTAAGGTACCACTAGCGTTTTTTCGGACAGACACTTTTTAAGGTTTGAGATGTGGAAAGTGTCATGTATGCCTCCTAGCTCTTAAGCTAGTTCCAGCTTGTACGCAGCGGCCCCAAATCTCTCAATTATTTTAAAAGGTCCAATGTACCTTGGACTTAACTTTCCTCATTTCCCGAACCGAATTAGTCCTTTCCAAGGAGATACCTTCAACAATACACGGTCTCCCACTTGGAACTCTATAGGTTTCCTTCGGT